>CM029012.1:156140834-156740834 GCA_016801055.1 Panax notoginseng | reverse complement strand
ACTATTTTTTTTCTTTCTAAAGTTAATTAAGAAATTAAATTAACGTCATTTAATTTTTGTTAATTAAACTTTTGATATTAAATTTTTTTAGAAAATATTATTATCAATTATAATATATTTTGAAAAATAAATTAATCTATCAGTTTTTAAAAATCTGAAAGTATAACTTTTCAAAATTGATAAAAAAAAATTATAATTTTTTATAATATAAAGTTGATATTTTCATTAATTCTCATATCCGTCCCATTTTCTACTGTGATTAAAATTTAATTATCATCCTCATCTTAGGGAGAATTTATATCATAACGAAGATTAATATTTTGTGAAATGTATAAGGCAAACATTGGGACGGAAAATGTAAATATCGTCACATCCCTATAAATAACATTCGATAATTTTTCATCCCGACTCCATTTTCAATTAAAGTTAAAATCATTGACAAATTATCATCCCTAATTGTTAACGCCAAGATCTTCTCCCACGTCCCAATCACGTAAGACGCTCTGATCCTGCACAGTTCAACAAGTCAACACCAAAAGCTTGACGGCCTGACCGTCGGGAGATAACTCCGGCGTGAGAGTCAGTACAGGCGATCACAAGGTTAACAATGGAGGAAAATATTGACTAGTGTCTGAGTGTGTGAAAAAATGATAATGTGTTGTGTTTTATTACCTCTTTTCCTTTTGTGATCCTTGCCCCATACGTTCCCAAGATCCGGTTTACTGTGCCACCCACTATCTCCTGACACCTCCTCCCACCCCCGGTCATCTCAGCCGAAAATGTGTAGCTTATTTTCCCACCTACTACCACTGTTACCTCCCGCTTGTAATCGGAGTCTCATCCTCATTAATGCCATGCAGAAAGGTGGCAGACATAACAGTCAACTGCTACCTTTTGTGATGATTACCGGTCAAAGATAGGATAAGTGACAACTTATATAATGGGTTGATCCAATGACTAAGCCCAATATTATAGTCAAGTAGCGGGGCCCAATTCATTTGACCCAACACGACAAAAGTGACATAGTCCAAAGAACAAGCCCATTCGGCCCGGTCCAGTATAAAAAGTATTATGGCCCAACATTGCCCCCAGTCTTTTATTAAACAGGATGTTTAGTGGAAGACTGTAAATAGTGTGAGTCCATAGTGAAAAGGGGATCCAACGAGCGCCAGCCCACCTTGGATAACCCAATAAAACCAAAATCAGACGTTACCCCTTCCACTCCCGCATCATTATCTCCAATTAATGCGCCGCCCTCGGTTCTCGTGTAAAATTTGAAAAGACCGTCCTCTATAAAAGCTGCCACCCATTCACCTTGGATGGTTCCTTGCTATTTCGAATTCACAAGAGCTTATTGTCTTCTCTTTCTCAAATTTCTTCATTTTCCCTATAGATTCTCAACAATGGCGTCTCAAAACCCCGATACAAGTTTTCCACTTCGTGTAACCCCCATCTCCGCCGTGACCCAACATTTAAACACTGATAAAGAGGTTCTGAGCTCAAACCCCCAAATTGGTGCTCCGAGTAAGGAAGCTCCGCCTTTAGAATCACTTCCCAACCCCTCCGAATTTTTCAAGAATGAGAAAGATTTTCCTCACGCTAACACCCCCTCCACTGTTACTGAGGTCGAGCTCCATAACATTCGGGCTCGCTATCAAATACCAGATACCCACAGGGTGAGGATCGCAGCCTCCCACGAGAGAATGTACCAGCGCCCCGACGGTTGGACCGCCGTCCCGGTAACGTTCCTGGAGAAGGGGGTGAGGTTTCCCCTTCATGCCTTCCTGATCACCCTCCTAGGGTTTGTTGGAGTGGGGTTCGCCCAATTGGTGCCGAACTTGTATATCCATATACTGGCTTACATAGCCTTCTGCTACGAGATAGGAGTTCCTCCCGCTGTTGATTCCTTCTTTACCCTCTTCTCGGTAGGAAAATCTCGGGAAAAAGGCTTCAAGGTGCTAAGTAAAATAGCCCCTAAGCCCAATGCCAGAATCGAGAAGCGGTCTCTAATGGACACTCCTTCGAGCAGCCGAGGATGGCATAATAAATGGTTCTTCGTCAACGGGCCCGAAATCTCCTCTGTCCCGGACTGGACTACTTCTGATCGCGTCTATGCAGACTTCGGAGATATATCCGAGGAACGTATAAGAGAAATGACGCGCATCATAGAGAAGATACCTCTGAAGGAGTGGAGCTTCGGCCTCCTGAGCAAACAAGCATGGTTGTATGACCACAAATTGTCTCTTATCAAACCGACTTCGATCGATCGGAAGGATCTGGATAGGTACCTCTCTGGTAAGCCTTCATCACCTTCCGCCGAAGTCCCCCCAGAGGAACCTTCGGCCTCCGAAGATCAAATCATCGAGGATCAATCGGCACGCTTCGTCGCTAAAGAGGAACCTAGCCAACCTCGAAAAAAGAAAAGGGCTGTTCGGAAAGTCCGGTCAAATCCTCAAGGATCTCAATCAGCTTCTGCAGCGAGTTTGATTGACATGCCTGCTAACGAGCGAATGCAAGCTCTTCGTATTAAAAAGAGGAAGACCAAAGTGACTCCTTTGTCCGCCGATGAGCTTCGGGTTCCTCCTACTGCAGTTGATCCTCCTATTGTTATCCCTGTGGAGATCCACGTTTCCGAAGACGAGCTCGAAAACCCGACCGAGTCTCCACTTCTGTCTCGTAAAAGGAAACAACCTTCCGAAGATCAACCACCACCGCCCCCCGAACCATCAGTGCCTTCTTCGGCAAGATCTTCCCCTTCCGCCTTCAGGCGAGAAGCCGCATTCTCTCCCACCATATGGCCGGAGTTTAATGCCAACTTCCCCTTCCAGCTGTTCGAATCCTTTGTCCGAGAGACTGATGACCATCGGTTCGGGAACAGCTCAATTAGGGATTTAATCAAAGAAGGCATGAGTTACCAGGCTAAGGTGAGTTTGTTCAATTGAAATATTTGGAAATTATTTGTTTCTTCTAATAATTTACCGGCTATCTTTGAATGTCTGTAGGCCAATGCTGTCTTCGGGAGGCTTCTTCCCCAATACAAAGAGTCCGAAGCCGAAGAAGATGCAGCCAGGCGAGAGAAGGCTACTCTGGCATCGGCTCTGGAGAGAGAGAGAAGGGCCCATGGTACCACTCTCTTCAATAATGAATGCCTCCAGAAGGATGTAAATAACTTAAAAGAGAAACTGGATACAGCCGAGGCCACCCACTAAATAACCGTTACTACAAACATAGACCTGGTTCGTCGAAACGAGGTCCTTGTTGGGAAGAACGAAACGATGGTGAAGACCAATAAGAGCCTGGCGGTACAAGTACATGAACTCGAAGCTAGGGATTTGAGACATCTGAAGGAACGGACAAAACTCGAAGAGGAGCTTCGAGAACTTCGTGCTTTGAGAGATTTGGGTCCCCCTCTGACCGGAGATCTTCGGAGAGAAGTTCAACAAGAATACCGGAAATCAGCTGAGTTGAACGAGGAGATCGTCCAAATGTTCTCGGATGGATACGATGAATGCCGAAGCAAAGACAAGGCAAGACTTGTCGCTGCCAAGGTTCACCCGACCATTCTGGACTCTTCGAAAGACGAACCTGATCCTTGAAGATGATTCTCTTTTCCCTTAGCTGTAGGATTCTTGTAAAGCTTCTATCGTTTTGTAAACAGCATTATGTAAATAAAACATTATTCCTTATGACTTCGATGTATTTACTGTTTATCAACACTTCAATATCGATTCAATCTTAAAAAATGTACAAGCCCCTTCGTGGACTTAACTTAAACTGTTAATTAACAACTAGGCAAGTCGTATAACAGATAAGATGAAGATAAAGAATGTGGCCTTCCGAACTCAACACTTAGAAAAATTTAGGTAATAAAGTAAACGAATACTTATTCGTTACCAAAGTGTGAGGTAGATGCCGTGAAGGGCCTGACGAAGTCTGAATAATGACACTTGCCTACCACGAAGGGCCTGACAAGGTCTAAAGGTCGATAATTGCCTACCACGCAGGGCCTGACAATGTCTTAAGGATGACACTTGCCTACCACGAAGGGCCTGACAAGGTCTAAGGATCGACAATTGCCTACCACACAGGGCCTGACAACGTCTTAAGGATGACACTTGCCTACCACGAAGGGCCTGACAAGGTCTAAAGGTCGACAATTGCCTACCACGCAGGGCCTGACAATGTCTTAAGGATGACAATTGCCTACCACGCAGGGCCTGACAATGTCTTAAGGATGACACTTGCCTACCACGAAGGGCCTGACAAGGTCTAAGGATCGACAATTGCCTACCACGCAGGGCCTGACAACGTCTTAAGGATGACACTTGCCTACCACGAAGGGCCTGACAAGGTCTAAGGATCGACAATTGCCTACCACGCAGGGCCTGACAATGTCTTAAGGATGACACTTGCCTACCACGAAGGGCCTGACAAGGTCTAAGGATCGACAATTGCCTACCACGCAGGGCCTGACAACGTCTTAAGGATGACACTTGCCTACCACGAAGGGCCTGACAAGCTCATAAGGATCACCTGCCGATAAGGCTACCATCGAATGGTCAGCGAGTCCACCCGAACCTCCTTACACCAATGACGTTCGCCTACCACGTAGGGCCTGACGAACTCATAGGGACCACCTGCCGATGAGGCTACCATCGAATGGTCAGCGAGTCCACCCGAACCTCCTTACTCCGATGACATTAATAGCAAAGAAGACAAGACTTGTTCGAGAAAAAAAGGGAATTTTTATTGATGATGACTTAAGAACATTTACAGACTTCCGGTGTGCTGACATTGTAGCTACTGAAAATACTTTCGAAGCCTGCCTGCATGCCAAGTATTCTTGATCTATGATCCGTCTAAGGCCCTCAACCGATAAGTCCCCGACTTCGGTACTTCTATGACTTCGTACGGCCTTTCCCAATTCGGCATCAGCTTTCCCAAATTCTGGGGTGTAGATGCTTCGACTTCTCTGAGAACGAAATCCCCTACTTCGAACCTGCGAAGTTTTACCCCTTTGTTATAATGCTTGGCTACTCTTCGCTGATAGGCTGCTAGTTTGACCAAAGCTATTTCTCTGACTTCTTCAAGTAGATCAAGATTGGCTTTCAGCCCTTCATCATTGTATATTTCTCTGAACTGACTAACTCGAAGACTTGGAGATCCAATTTCAACTAGGACTAAGGCATCAGTACCATAGGCCAGTCTGAAGGGTGAATCCCCCGTTGTGGTCCTCGGAGTGGTCCGATAGGCCCATAACACGCTGAGCAGCTCTTCTGGCCATCTTCCTTTAGCTTCGTCCAATCTGCGCTTGATCCCATTCAGCAGCATTCTGTTGGTCACTTCGACTTGTCCATTAGACTGAGGATGAGCTACCGAAGTCTTTCTGTGCTGGACCCCCAATTCTTTCAAAAATGCTTCGAATTTTGATCCCACAAACTGACGTCCATTGTCTAAAATCACCACCTTAAGAATTCCGAACCGAAATACTACTGACTCTTTGATGAACTTTAAGCATTCCTGTTCTGTTATTAACCTGAGCGGTTTTGCTTCTACCCACTTGGTCACGTAGTCGATGGCAACTATAACAAAGCTGACCTGACCTTTTGCTTTCGGTAGCGGACCTAGTATATCAACCCCCCAGACAGCAAAGGGTATGAGAGATAAGATCGAGTATAACTCTTCTGGTGGCTGATGTGGGATCGGACTGTTGAGCTGACACTTCTCGCACTTCTTGACGTACTCAGTCGCTTCCTTGAAGATGGTAGGCCAGTAGTATCCCTGACGAAGTACTTTGTAGGCTAATGACTTAACAGCCATATGGTCATCGCAGATGCCCTCGTGAACTTCTCGAAGAGCATATTCAGCTTCAGACGGAGTCAAACACTTTAACAGTGGAGACGAGAAGGCTCTTCGAAACAGATCCCCATCTATCAGAACGAAATTAGCACTCTTGTACTTGATTTTCTTGGCCAGCATCTGATCCGAAGGTAGAACGCCATCTGCCAGATACTCCAGATATGGAGTCAACCAGCAGTTGGTTCGGTCAACGCACATTACCGATTCATGATGAACACTAGGATGTTGCAAAATTTCCAAGTAAACCGACCCATCAAAAACGTTAACATCCGTAGTGGCTAATTTGGAGAGTGCATCGGCAATGGAATTGTCGTTACGTTCGACCCCCTGAACTTCGTAGAACTGGAAATACTGAAGCCATTCTTTTAATTCTGCCAAATACTTGATCATTCTGTGACCTCGAGCTTCATATTCCTCGGAGACTTGTTTAACGACTAACTGAGAGTCGCTGAAGATAATTATTCTTTGCACTTCGAGACTCTTAGCTAGTCGCAATCCCGCCAATACTGCCTCGTACTCTGCTTCATTGGTCGTCGCTTTAAACTGAAATCTGATGGCCTGCTTCACCTTGAATCCTTCCGGGCTGGTCAGAATAATCCCTGCTCCGCTGATGTCCGCGGTAGAAGACCCATCTGCATACAGTGTCCACGAACTCTGCTTCTGCTGAAGAACCGCAACTATGCTGCTAGATCCTCCAGCTTCTGCCACAGCTTCATCAGCTTCAGAAAACGAACACTCGACCACAAAATCAGCCAAGGCCTGCCCCTTGATGGCAGTTCGGGGATGATATTCAACGAAGAACTGTGACAACTCCATCGTCCATGCAGCTAATCTCCCCGATACCTCAGGTTTGCCCATAATTTTCTTCAAAGGCTGATCTGTGTAGACTATTACCAACCTACCCTGAAAGGATTGCCTAAGCTTCCGACTAGCAGTTATTAAAGCAAAAGCAAACTTTTCAATATTTGGGTACCTTGTTTCGGCATCCCGAAGGACATGGCTTACATAATAAACCGGGTGCTGCTTACCCCCAGCTTCTCGCACCAAAACTGCTCCTACTGCCAACGAACTAGCTGCTAAGTACAAATACAAAGGCTCAGCAGGAGCGGGCTTCACCAACAAAGGCGCCGAAGATAAGTAGAACTTGATGCTCTGAAAGGCGTCTTCGCATTTCGAAGTCCATTGGAACGTCTTGGCATTCTTCGGCCCTTTCAACGTGTCAAAAAATGGCAAACACCTTTCTGCCGACTTGGACATAAACCTCCTCAACGCTGCAATCCTTCCAGTCAGACGCTGAACATCTTTGAATGACTGAGGAGTCTTCATGTTCAGGATCGCTTGAATCTTTTCTGGATTGGTTTCAATTCCCCTCTGACTGACCAGATAACCCAGAAATTTGCCAGCTTCTAATCCGAAGGTGCACTTGGCAGGATTCAGTCTCAGTTTGTGATGACGGACTATCTGAAAGCATTCCTCCAGGTCATCCAGATGTTTGTGCACCAATATGCTCTTAACAATCATGTCATCCACATATACTTCCATATTCTTGCCCAACTGACGCCTGAAGACATAGTTCATCATCCTCTAGTAAGTGGCCCCAGCGTTGATGAGGCCGAAGGTCATTTTCTTGTAGGCATATACCGAACGATGCGTAATGAACGCCGTCTTCGGTATATCCTCTTTACACATGGAGATTTGATGATAGCCAGAGAATGCATCCATGAAGCTCAACAAGGCATACCCCGAAGTTGCATCGATGAGCTGGTTAATGTGGGGTAACGGGTAGAAATCTTTTGGACAAGCTTTATTCAGATCCGTGTAGTCGATGCAAACTCGCCATTTCCCATTCTGCTTCTGGACCAGCACCACGTTTGCCATCCACTGCGGATAGTCGATCTCAAAGATGAAGTCAGCAGCTAGCAGCTTCGCAATTTTCTCATCGATGATTCTTTGGCGCTCGGGCGCAAAGATCCTCCTCTTTTGCCGAACTGGCTTCTTCGACGGGTCCACTTCTAACCGATGCTCTACAATATCCCTGCTTACTCCTGGCATATCCTGAGGTTCCCAGGCGAAGATGTCAACATAACACTGCAGGAGTTCAATGAGGTTCGTCCTGAGAGGTTCTAGCAGGCCCGAACCTATTTTCACCGTCTTGTCCACTTTGCCCGAGACGAGCTCTACTTCTTCTGTTTCTTCGGCTGGCATGACCAACGGTTCTGAGCTTCTTTCCGTGAAGGGTTCGATCTCTATTGCCATGGTCTATTTTTGCTTCGACACCCCTACTCCCGAAGTGATCACGGCATTTCTATAACATCTTCTGGCTAGATCTAAATCCCCTTTTACTTCCCCAACCCCATGAGCCGTAGGAAATTTGATTTTGAAATGAGGGATTGAGGTTACAGCTTGTAAAGCAGTTAAAGTGGGTCTTCCCAAAATAGCATTATAAGCAGAATCTACATTCACAACGTAAAATTTGCAAATAATTTCTACCTGTTGGGGGGCCGTTCCGAAGATAACCGGCAGTTCAATGGTTCTAGCCACTTTGACCGGATCGTTGCTGAAACCATATAAAGGGGCCTCCTGTCCGATCTCCATCTTCTGCCCATCAAGATGCATCCTCTGATAAGCATGAGCATATAATATATCCACAGAAGACTCGTTGTCGATCATCATGCGCTTCATATCCACCGAACCCACTTGTGCCGTTACGACCAATGATCCCTCATGCGGTTCGATGGTTTTCGAAGGGAAATCCTCATCTGTAAAGAAAATTACCGTGTCTGTCAGTCTTCGGGAGGGTACCCGCCACTGACATGACCGAATCCAGGTAACTTCGGCGCTTCTTTCCAACAAGTTTGCCCAAAGTACCCCCAGTGATGACATCTATCACTTACCTTGCGGGCGGTTCAAGAGCGGGGAACACTTGCTGAACTGGTTGGGCTGCCTGAACAGGTCTTCTATTCTGCTGCTGGTTCGTTCGGGCGGCCACATAATGAACCAAAGCCCCGTCCTGCACCTTTCTCTCAATAAAATCCTTCAAACTAGCACAGTCGCTTGTATCGTGACCCGAGGCTTGATGATAGTCACAATACTTACGAGAATTCCCTTTCCCGAGCTTAATGTTATCTCGAGGTGGCTCGAAAATAGGTTGATTCTTAATCTGCTCTAAGATAACAGCCCTGTCAGCATTGAGTGCAGTATACGTCCTGTTTACCCTTTGAGCGGGAGCGGACGAGCGTTCTCCACCCTGCCTCCAATTATTGTTGTATTTCTTTGGTCTGCCGTCACGACGGCCTTTATCTCCTTCATTTCTACTCTGGTCTCCCTTTGTTATGTCCCGATCTGTCTCCTTAAGCCGATCCGAAGAGGGACGCTTAAGGCTATTCATGGCCTCCTCTACCACAATATAGCCTTCTGCTTTGTCGAAGGCTTCGGCGAGACTCTTCGGGTGGTGAAACATTAGCTTCTTCACCAACTTTTCCGATTTGACCAGGTCTAGCCCATTCTGAAACAGTCCCACGGCTTGTAGATCGTTCAGGTCTGTCACTTGGCCGACTGCTTCACGGAATCGCTTCACATATTGGCCCAAAGACTCATTCGAGTACTGCCGAACCTGAGCCAGCGAGCCAGTTGGTTTCCCTCTTCTTTTGTTGCTCCCGAAGCGGGCGTGGAACTTATTGCACATATCTACCCAAGATGAAATCGAATCCGAAGGCAAAGACCCCATCCATTGCCTGGCATCCTTTCGGAGGGTTGTGACAAAAGTATGGCACTTAGCAGCATCGCTAAAGTCGTAATAATCCATCAGTCGGTCGAACGCCTGACTATGGTCATAGGGATCTCCCGATCCGTCATAACTTTCAATGTGAGGCAACTTCTTGGTGGGGTCAACTTTTTCTTTCAGAATCTCCGCGGAAAAAGGGGATGCCTTCTTTCCCGAAGTGTTTTTCACTTGTTGTACCTCGGCAAGCTGCCTCCGAAGCTCCTTCACCTCTTTTACCAGATACTCCACACCCTTAGGTTGGGACGATGCTTCTTTTTCCGGTGACCTCTCCCTCTTCTGAGTGGACCGGTTCCTTGCAATAGAACCCCAACTTTTGAGGGGCTTTTATGACGATGACGGTCCATAGAGCGGAATGCCCTCGGTGGACTTTCGGGTGTACGGCCTCTAGATCTGCTTCGTCTTAGTACCCGGCTACCGTGGTGGGAATGCGCAACAACGAGCGCCTTCTTAGTATTCTTTGGAGTACGATCCCTGGATCGACCTCTTCGTTCGCTTCGACCCTGCTCCTTAGAACCGACAGGGTGATGTGCCCTCTTCGATCTTTGAGGAGTAGGGCTTCTGGACTTTCTTCTTTCACGAGGTCGATCCTGTGACTCACGCCCGGAATGAGCAGGCTCTTTCCCACTCCGATGTCCCCGTTCTTCAGATTGGACATAGCTGGAAGCTTCGTCCCTCAACTCTGCCATTCGAGACATCTGCTCAGCTATATCCCGTCGTTACTTCACAAGCGCCTCCATGGCCCTATCAGCTTCATCTGCCATCTTAGCCAAGCGAGCAGCCTTTTCGTCTTGGTCGTCCCGGTATCGAGTTCTAGGCGAGGTGTGATAGACACGTAATTCATACATTTAATTATCCCTAATTTTGTCCTTTTAATTATATTAGTTTATTAAATTAATATGTTTTATTTTATTTTGTAGGATTTAATATTTATTGCAATAAAGTCAAAATCTTGGTGATCAAGGGATATTTAATACTTTTATTCATATAAGGAATATCCAAGAAGAATCCTACAAGGAGTAGGAAAGAGGTTGAACAATCTTGGTGTGCAAGTCAAACCCAACAAGAGAAGAAAAGTATATCTAGAAGATCTTTTTGAGAAGTTGATTGGGGACAAAACTGTCCAAGTTCAATTAGGGTTCCAAGTTATTTTCCCTATAAATAGGCCTCTTGTTTTAGAGAGAAGGACACCACTTATTATTTTCTTTTTCTTAGTTCTTCACTAGGGTAGAAGGGAGTAAGATATTTAGAGTTTGTTTTTCTCTTATTTCAATCACATGTGAAACTACTGTCAGGGAGTATTTGTTTCTTCTATTTATATAATAGAAATTCTCTTTTTAATTATTGTTCTTATTTCATGCGAATTGTAGTACTAATATTATTTGTTTTTGTTTTTAATTCCATGGCTAACTAAATTTCTAATACCTAGGATTATGATGAAACTAAGTATTTCATAATAATATTTTCTTTACGTTTCAAAATTAATGCCTAATTATTTTCGCCTTCATATTTTCCTCCGCATAAATTGCATATGATTTTTATATTGATCGCGAGGTTTTGATAAGTTATAGTTAATCTGTGAATTTTTCATAACTTATGTTTGCCCATATTAATTATATAAATCATTATTTTTAAAGGGAAGGGAGAATAATTTGGGAATTGATTTAGTAAATAAGAAATTATTTATTATGTTAATATTTGGTGGATTCTGATTCCTAGGTATCTTTTCTCATTAATAGTTTCCGTTATTAATTAGTAGTTTGAATAATTTAGTTAATAAATTTTCTCCACCATATTTATTTCTAATTCGCCTAAAATATTAGTTAAGGATATATTAAAGAATTAATCTAGTCTCTGTGGGTTCGACCTGTACTTGCCAGTTCTTCAATTTGACACTGTGCACTTGCAGTTACATATTTTTATCACATCAAGTTTTTGGCGCCGTTGCCGGGGACTAAAATTAATTTTTATTTATTCCTTAATTTTTATTTATTCGAATTAGCTTTAACTCTATATTTTTTTTCTCAGGATTATTAAAGTTGGTCAAAGGAGCGAAAAGATAAAAAATTTGTTGCTGCGCTTTCTTCGGTACTTCGTATCTCCATATTTAAAAAAAATAAAAAATTTAGCTTTTATTATTATTAATATTTTTTTATTTGCCGCATTCATGCATTCACTCACGTAGAGCACATCCTGTTAGGTTTTTATTTTTATTTATTATTATTATTTTATTTTTGTCAAATATAAACTGTGGTGATTGCTGGAGGATTGAGGTACGTCAAAATTTCTCATTCTTTCGTAATTCACATAGTTTTAGGACACTTTATTTGTTTACAGTTTTTTTATTATTTGTGCATTTTCCTCTTTAATCTAACAATAAGGGCACAACCCTTAACAAGATAAGGTGGGGATTTCATCACCCTTCCTTGGCCCACAAACAACCCAATTTGCATTTTGCATGACCATGACCTAATAAAATCAAGTAGACGTTGGCCCCTAGGACCCTCGAGCTCAATTAGGACAAGAAACTCCAAGAGGAGTCTGAATTTTAAATTAATCAAACTACTGGTGTCTAGGCAAGTGGTTCAAAAGGTATACACCTAAAGATTGTGTGGTTAATCAATTAGTCACCGTTTCTACGGAGAGACTCCCACCTTTCTTACACTTACCTGGCTAGTGGTGTGATTAATTTCGAATTTGGTGGACCTTGCGGTGTAACTTGGAACAGTTAGGAGCTGTCTAGATTTTAATTAGGTTGACTTTAGAAGTAAATTTATTGTTATTATTTTTATTTTTTATTATATTTTTTTGTTTTTTTTATTTTTTTTGTGCTTATCTGCTTATTTGTTAAGTAGTGTATGCAAAAAGTGTGGATTAGGGACGAAACATCCCGATTAGTGAGAACACTTGATTTTTCGAATTTCTCTTTAAAAGATCTCACTTTAAGAAAAATGGAGGGCGCACAAACTGTTTCTTTAAGGGATCGATGTTATCCTTCCCGCTCTGCCCAACCTTCATGTATCAGTCTACCACCGGTAACAGGTAACAATTTTGAACTTAAGCCACATTTTATAAATATGTTACCTAGGTTCACAGGGATAGAAGATGCATATTTATTTATTCAGGAATTTGAGGAAGTTTGTGCCCTAATGAAAATTCAACAATTGTCTGATGACTCAATTAGGCTAAGATTTATAACATTTGCTTTAAAAGATAATGCTAAAAAATGGTTATATAGCCTACCAAATAATTCCATATCAACCTGGGAGGGATTTGTTGTTACATTTCTAAAAAAATATTTTCCAAATCATAAAACTGCTAAAATTAGGACTGCAATTCATCAATTTTGCCAACTTGAAAAAGAGTCCTTTTGGAAATATTTTGATAGATTAAAAAATTTGTTATCCCAGTGCCCACACCACGGAATTGAGAAATGGAGATTGTGTCAAATTGCTTACGAAGGTTTAGACTATCCCACTAAAACAATGTTAGAGTCAATGTGTAAAGGGGATTTTTTGAATAATGATGAGGAAAAGGCTTGGGAGTTTTTAGATGACTTAGCAGAAAAAACCATGCAATGGGAAACCACCCGAGAGACAGATAAACCTAGTTCATCTAGGGGTGTTCATACAATTGATAATTCAATTGCTACCGAAGTTAAGTTGGCTGGTGTACTTAAAAGACTTGAAGATTTAGAAACTAGGGGACAATCACACATGAACCAAATCTCAACACCACCACCTTTGTGTCTAAAGTGTAATTCACCAAGCCATGTGATTGAGGAATGTCCTAGAGTCGTGCCCCAATTTGAAGAATATGAACAAGTCAATGCAATGTTTTAACGACCTAGGAATGACCCATTTGCACCCACTTATAATCCTGGTTGGAGAAATCATCCTAATTTTGCATGGAACCAAGGACCCTACCCAAATAATTCTTCAAATCAGGTCAATCAGTCTCTAAATCAATCTTTTCAACCTTACCAAAAGTCAAATCCTGGTCCGTACCAAAATTCAAATCCAGCACCTCAATATCCACCAGGTTTTTCTAATGAAAGTGAGAGGAGACTTAGCACCTTAGAGAAAAGTGTGAGCACCTTAGAGAAGAGTGTGGAAACTGTAATAAAATCCATTTCTCGCCTAGAGATCCAAATGAGTCAATTGGCCACTACAGTTAGTGAAAGAGAGAAGGGTAAACTTCCTAGTCAACCCGAGACCAATCCAAAATTTTCAGTTCCTACTCAAAAACCTTATCATGTTAATTCACTTGAAAACAACCAAGTCAATCATGTGAATTCTATAATTTCTTTAAGGTCTGAAAATTATTTTAATAATCATGCTGGCATTGTTAATAAAGAAGAGAAAATTTTAAATGTTGAATCTAACAATCCATCTTCAAAGTCAGCCCTACCTGAAAAGCCCACAAACTCTGAGTCAGTAGGCCCACCTACTAAGCTTGTGTCAAAAGATGATCAAACCACATCTTCTGAATCAAATGAAAAAGTCTTCAAACCTAAAGCCCCATTCCCTCAAAGACTTATTTCAAATAAGCAGTCAGCCCAGTTGGACAAAATTCTAGAAGTGTTCAAACAAGTAAAAATTAACATTCCTCTTTTAGATGCCATTCAACAAGTTCCCTCATATGCTAAATGTCTAAAAGATTTGTGCACACATAAAAGAACCACTCATGTTCCTAAAAAAGCTTTTCTAACAGCCCATGTTAGTTCTATCTTGTCATGTCAAGTCCCTGTGAAGTATAAGGACCCCGGTTGTCCTACAATTTCATGCATCATAGGTGACACATTAATTGAAAAGGCTTTACTTGATTTAGGAGCTAGTGTGAACCTATTACCATTTTCTGTGTACCAAACCTTAGGCTTAGGGGAGTTGAAAAAAATAAGTGTCACACTCCAACTAGCTGACCGTTCTGTTAAAGTGCCAAAAGGAATAGTTGAAGATGTACTCATTAAGGTTGGTGATTTTATCTTCCCTGTTGACTTTGTTGTCCTTGAAACCCAACCTGTTGTCAATCCCAAGGGTCAAATTCCTGTAATTTTAGGTAGACCATTTCTAGCAACTTCTAATGCGTTAATCAACTGTAGAAATGGACTTATGAAATTGACATTTGGGAACATGACAATTGATTTAAATGTGTTTAATGTGGGAAAGCAACCTTGTGATTTTTCAGACCAACCCGTTGAAGTGAACATGATTCAGGTCATGTCCGACAATGAACTTACAGGAGAAGACGAAATTTTTAATTTTTGTCTAAATCATTTTGGTCAAAATTGGGATGAAACAGAATATGTAAATGAGGTTAATGAAATGCTAGAGTCATCAACATCAATGTCTTACTCTAAATGGGAACCCGAGACTGAGCCATTAATCTTGCAATCTTCAGAACCTCTTGAAAAAAGTCCACCAGAGTTAGAACTCAAACCTCTGCCTGATAATCTTAAATATGCCTATTTAGGTCCCTCCAAAACTCTTCCTGTAATCATTGCTTCTGATTTAACAAACACACAGGAGGAAGAGTTATGGACCATCTTGAGAGAAAACAAGGAAGCCATAGGATGGAGTATAACTGATATTAAGGGGATCAGTCCAACAATTGTCCAACATAGGATCCATTTAATAGATGATGCTAAACCTGTGAGAGACCCACAAAGGCGTTTAAACCCGGTTCTAAAAGATGTTGTTAAGAATGAAATTCTCAAGTGTCTAGATAATGGGATCATCTATCCCATTTCTGATAGCTCGTGGGTAAGTCCTGTTCAGGTGGTACCTAAAAAGTCTGGCTTAACTGTGGTTCAAAATGAAGCTAATGAGTTAGTTCCCACTCGTGTCCAATCAGGTTGGAGGGTTTGCATAGACTATAGAAAACTCAATGCTGCCACAAGAAAGGATCATTTTCCTTTACCCTTCATTGACCAAATTCTAGAAAGATTAGCTGGTCATGCTTACTATTGTTTCCTTGATGGTTACTCGGGCTACTTTCAAATTCCCATAGCCCCAGAAGACCAAGAAAAAACCACTTTCACTTGTCCTTATGGAACCTTTGCATATCGTCGTCTGCCCTTTGGGCTATGTAGTGCCCCTGCCACCTTTCAAAGATGCATGATGAGTATTTTTTCTGACATGGTGGAGAAATTCCTAGAAATTTTCATAGATGATTTTTCCATATTTGGGTCTACATTTCATGAGTGTCTTCACCACCTTGACTTAGTTTTAAGGAGATGTAAGGAAACAAGTTTAATCCTGAATTGGGAAAAATGTCACTTCATGGTAAAAAAAAGGAATTGTTCTGGGTCACATCATATCTGAAAAGGGAATTGAAGTAGATAAAGCCAAAATTGACCTCATTGCCAATCTTTCACCACCTAGGACAGTCAAAGAAATTCGTTCTTTCCTAGGACATGCAGGCTTTTATAGGCGATTTATTAAAGATTTTAGTAAGAAAACAAGGCCCTTGACCAATCTTCTAGGTAAAGATGCAAAATTTGAATTTAATGAAAAATGTCTTCAATCTTTTGAACAACTCAAAAAGGAGTTAACTTCAGCTCCTATCATCAAATCACCTGATTGGAGACAACCATTTGAGTTAATGTGTGATGCATCTGACTATGCAGTTGGTGCTGTTCTAGGGCAAAGAATCAACACGATTCCCCATGTCATATACTATGCTAGTAGGACTTTGAATGATGCTCAATTGAACTATTCAACTACTGAAAAAGAACTTCTAGCTGTAGTTTTTGCCCTAGAAAAGTTTCGATCTTATCTTATTGGGTCAAAAATAATTGTTTACACTGACCATGCTGCTCTCAAACATCTTCTTTCAAAAAAAGATTCAAAAGCACGTTTAATTCGTTGGGTCTTATTGCTCCAAGAATTTGACCTCGAGATACGAGACAAAAAAGGTTCTGAAAACGTGGTAGCTGATCATTTGTCACGCTTAGTTGTGGAGTCCAACTCTGACCTGCCCTTAAATGAATTTTTCCCTGATGAGCAGCTTTTCTCTATATCTGCTACACCTTGGTTTGCTGATATTGTGAATTACCTAGTGACTAGTGAGATTCCTTCCCATTGGTCCAAACAAGACCGATCCAAGTTTCTTTCACAAGTCAAACACTTTTATTGGGATGACCCCTATTTGTTCAAATATTGTCCTGATCAAATCATTAGGAGGTGTGTACCCGACCACGAGTTTAGAAGTGTTCTGTCCTTTTGTCATGACCAAGCTTGTGGAGGACATTTTGGAGGCAAAAAGACGGCCGCCAAAGTCCTCCAATGTGGTTTCTATTGGCCTAGTCTATTCAAGGATGCCACATCATTTTGTGCCAATTGCAATAGGTGTCAACAATTAGGGAGGATCACTAGGAGGAATATGATGACAATGCAACCTATTCTAGTCATTGAATTGTTTGATGTATGGGGAATCGATTTCATGGGCCCATTTCCAAATTCTTTTGGGAATCTGTACATTTTACTTGCGGTGGATTACGTGTCTAAGTGGGTAGAAGCTATACCAACCAAGACCAATGACAACAAAGTTGTTGTCAAATTTTTGAAAGAGAACATTTTCTCTCGCTTTGGTACCCCTAGGGCCATAATCAGTGATCAAGGAAAATATTTCCGCAATCAGCCTTTTGCATCCTTGCTAAAAAAGTACTCCATCACCCACAAGCTTGCAACATCATATCATCCTCAAACAAGTGGTCAGGTAGAAGTCTCAAATAGGCAAATAAAACAAATCTTAGAAAAAACGGTGAGTTCCAATAGAAAAGACTGGTCTCTAAAATTGTTAGATGCATTGTGGGTTTACCGTACTGCCTTTAAAACTAATTTAGGGATGTCACCATATCGGCTTGTGTTTGGAAAAGCTTGTCACTTACCTGTTGAACTTGAACATCGTGCTTTGTGGGCCATAAAATAGTTAAATTTTGATATGTCCACCGGTGGGAGTCATAGACAATTGCAATTAGCTGAGTTAGATGAGATTAGGAACGATGCTTATGAAAATGCTAAAATTTACAAGGAAAGAACAAAAGTGTTTCATGACAAAACAATTTTGAGGAAATCATTTTCACCTGGACAAAAAGTCCTCTTGTATAATTCTAGGCTACATTTATTCCCTAGAAAATTGCGTTCTAGATGGGATGGACCTTTTGTAGTGAAGGTAGTTTGCTCTCATGGGGCAGTCGATATTGAAAATCCACATAGTGGAGAAATTCTCAAAGTGAATGGTCAACGACTCAAACTTTTTTTAGAAATGCCGACCGAACCAGAGGAGGTGGTATACCTTGTTGACCCACCTGATTTAGTATGACTGGCACTGCACTTTTAAGTTTGTACGTATATTTTTTTTTGTCCAATATTGTCATCCGGTTTCTGCCCCATCGTACAAGGTATAATTCTTTCATATCTTTGTTCTCTTTTCTTCATTTGCATACATTGAGGACAATGCATGATTTAGGTATGGGGGGAGTTTGTTTGTATTATTGTATTAGATTTATTTTATTTTATTTATTTATTTTTTTTTAGGAAAAAATAGTAAAAAAAAAATACACGAAAAAAGTATTAAAAAAAAAAAATTTGTTTGACTTTTTATGCATTGGATTAATTCTAATAAGTGTTTGTGAAGCAAAACTCATGAGTAAGATTGAAAGATTTAGAACTCTTAAATTTTTGATAAGATGCGAAATCTTAGTTCAAAACACCATCTGGATTAAAATTGATTTCACAAGCATTTTTGCACTTCACGTTTACACTAATTCTTAGTTGTGGGGTATAAACCATGATTCGAATAATTTCAAAAAAAAAAAGAAAAAAAAAGAAAAGAAAAGAAAAGAAAAGAAAAGAAGAAAGAATGAAAAAAATGAAGTTGAAAAAAAAGAAGAAATAAATAACTGCTTCAATGTCCATTAAACGAAATAACTGGGTATTCAAGCCTCGGGAAGCATCGATATTCACGCTGAAAAGTGTGATGGATAAAAGCAGCTTGACTAGTCTAATTTTGTAGCCTTTGTTATTCGAGTAAATAAGCCCTTAGGGGTGTCTCTACACCTAGTGCCCTAAAACCATCTGATTTGGGAGTCATTGGTCCAACGCTCGCTCTACATGGGTAACTCTGAAAAGCCTAAGAAAATGAGATATTGCACAAGTCAAGAATCAAAATTGAAAAAAATGTAAAAAGGAAAAAAAAGAAAAAAAAGAAAAAGAAAAAAATGAATTTGCTTGATTTTCATGATAAAAATCCCTACTAAGAGTTACATCATATACACATGCATGCATCACATGAAATTGATTTAATGAAAGATGGTGTCTAAAATGATGATTGAGTATTTTTGATAAGGTAAAAGTGTGATTTTGAATTTAATCTTGCTTCTGTACAATGCCCATAGATATTTAGAAGTTTTCTTTCAATTTCATAATTTGTTGAACCCAAAAAATATATTTTTGAATTTTGTGGGTATATTCACTGCAAACCCTCACGAGACACAACTCGTCCACTTGGGTAACCTTGGGGTTTAAAGGCTTGTTGCACATGCTAAGTGCAATCGTGTTTCCTACGGAAATGAGGGTAGTGTTATTTTTATTTTATTTTATTTTTATTTTACTCGAGGACGAGCAAAAGCTAGGTATGGGGGTATTTGATAGGCACGTAATTCATACATTTAATTATCCCTAATTTTGTCCTTTTAATTATATTAGTTTATTAAATTAATATGTTTTATTTTATTTTGTAGGATTTAATATTTATTGCAATAAAGTCAAAATCTTGGTGATCAAGGGATATTTAATACTTTTATTCATATAAGGAATATCCAAGAAGAATCCTACAAGGAGTAGGAAAGAGGTTGAACAATCTTGGTGTGCAAGTCAAACCCAACAAGAGAAGAAAAGTATATCTAGAAGATCTTTTTGAGAAGTTGATTGGGGACAAAACTGTCCAAGTTCAATTAGGGTTCCAAGTTATTTTCCCTATAAATAGGCCTCTTGTTTTAGAGAGAAGGACACTACTTATTATTTTCTTTTTCTTAGTTCTTCACTAGGGTAGAAGGGAGTAAGATATTTAGAGTTTGTTTTTCTCTTATTTCAATCACGTGTGAAACTACTGTCAGGGAGTATTTGTTTCTTCTATTTATATAATAGAAATTCTCTTTTTAATTATTGTTCTTATTTCATGCGAATTGTAGTACTAATATTATTTGTTTTTGTTTTTAATTCCATGGCTAACTAAATTTCTAATACCTAGGATTATGATGAAACTAAGTATTTCATAATAATATTTTCTTTACGTTACAAAATTAATGCCTAATTATTTTCGCCTTCATATTTTCCTCCGCATAAATTGCATATGATTTTTATATTGATTGCGAGATTTTGATAAGTTATAGTTAATCTGTGAATTTTTCATAACTTATGCTTGCCCATATTAATTATATGAATCATTATTTTTAAAGGGAAGGGAGAATAATTTGGGAATTGATTTAGTAAATAAGAAATTATTTATTATGTTAATATTTGGTGGATTCTGATTCCTAGGTATCTTTTCTCATTAATAGTTTCCGTTATTAATTAGTAGTTTGAATAATTTAGTTAATAAATTTTCTCCACCATATTTATTTCTAATTCGCCTAAAATATTAATTAAGGATATATTAAAGAATTAATCTAGTCTCTGTGGGTTCGACCTGTACTTGCCAGTTCTTCAATTTGACACTGTGCACTTGCAGTTACATATTTTTATCACATCAAGGTGCCTTCTACTCATTTCCGGCCATGACCGGACCCTTTCTCTGCTGTAAAAATTAGCTGTCTCTTGGCTTTGCTCACAGCTCTCGGACGAGAATCTCCATGCGATCGTTTGGACGCCGTGCTGGCATGAACACTCAGTGCAGGTCCCAAACGATCTTTGACAGATACTCGCGGTATTGATTCACTGGCAGCCATCGGTTGCCCCTTAGGTGTAGGTGTTCTACTCTTCCCCATGAACACCGACGTAGAACGAACACAGTTTGTGATTGAAAAATACTCAGGACACTAGAACTCATCCCTCCTTCTAGCGCCAATGTTAACGCCAAGATCTTCTCCCACGTCCCAATTACGTAAGACGCTCTGATCCTGCACAGTTCAACAAGTCAACACCAAAAGCTTGACGGCCTGACCGTCGGGGGATAGCTCCGGCGTGAGAGTCAGTACAGGCGATCACAAGGTTAACAATGGAGGAAAATATTGACTAATGTCTAAGTGTGTGAGAAAATGATAATGTGTTGTGTTTTGTTACTTATTTTCCTTTTGTGATCTTTGCCCCATACGTTCCCAAGACCCGGTTTACTGTGCCACCCACTATCTCCTGACACCTCCTCTCACCCCCCGTCATCTCAGCCGAAAATGTGTAGCTTATTTTCCCATCTGCTACCAGTGTTACCTCCCGCCTGTAATCGGAGTCTCATCCTCATTAATGCCATGCAGAAAGGTGGCAGACATAAGTGACAACTTATATAATGGGCCGATCCAATAACTAAGCCCAAAATTATAGTCAAGTAGCATAGCCCAATTCATTTGACCCAACACGACAAAAGTGACATAGTCCAAAGAACAAGTCCATTCAACCCGGCCCATTCAAGTCGGTCTAGTATAAAAAGTATTATGGCCCAACAGTAATAGATTCTTAACATTTGTAACATTACATCCCAAACTTTTCTAAGAATTAAAAAAAACGTGTTTACCAATTACCGATTGATGTTATATTTGGAGTGATTATTGATTCGTATGAAAGAATTTTCAATTGATGTTATAAAATGAATAAACAGTTTGGTTCGATTCATATTAAACAAGCTGGTTTTAGTTCTCTGGTTCTGTTCGTTGGAATTCAAAAAACTAAAACCCTAGATTCCAAATCTCAACCTCTCTTATCATGAATCCTTTAAACCATCATAATTTCGACTTTACTCTCCAATTTTAGCTTGAAATTTATTTGAAGTTATTGATTTGAAATTGAATATGAGCAGTAGGAAGGTAGAAGAGCGGAACGAGAAGATCATACGGGGTCTCATGAAGCTTCCACCGAATCGCAGATGCATCAACTGCAACAGCTTGGTATAAACATTAGTATATAATCTCACCAACTTCTACATTTGAAAATATATTATCTTTTCGAAGTCCTATTACAGTATTATTGTTTGTTAACTATCGTGTATCGAAACAAACTAGGCTTATGTGCAAATACAAGATCAATCAAGCTGAAAATACATAACAATGCCAGCTTAGTTGAAATGAATCACTTCTTATTTGGCAAGGTGGCGTGTCATTGTCCCTAAAAGGTGCAATCATTGCGTTGTGAAATAGAAAATTATCAAACTTACAGTGAATGAATGTGGTTGCTTACATTCATTGAAGCAGAGGGAAAAAATTCCACTGACATGACGTCCTACCCATGTTTGACATTAGAAATAGGCCGTTCTTGCTTTTACAAGGGCAATCAGATGCACTGTTGTTCATTTTAAGTGTAAGAAGTGAAATCCAGATTAAAAACTTTGCCTTTGTTGATATATATAGAAGACCCTCTTAGTATTAATAATTGTGGGAGATCAAAAATTTATTAGTTATTGGAAGTATCAATTGTAAAGTGTACTCATACTTCAAAAATCATTAGAATTTCTTTCGCACATATTGACTTCTACGTAAAATAAGACTAGAAATATATTTTCCACATATTTTTGGTAATTTTTACAAAACTAAAACTTACATAACATGTTTCACTTAGAGTTAAGATATGAAAGAACATTTAATATCATCTAAAATTAGCATCTTTTGACATTGTTTTTCTTGTTCTCTCTTGGTGCTTGATAGTAGTTGTCGAGTTATCAGACACTCTCATTGACCTAACCGCGTATTGGTACTTGCGTATCCAAATATGATATTCTTACGTACAAATACTCTAAATTTACCTATAATTGCACAAATACGAATACTCTAACTTAGTATTGGATGCTCAAACATTACATTTGTACTAAATTATTTATAAAACAATCAACTTGTTAATTCAACTAAAAATCTTCTATAAAGCTTAAGTTTGTTACATTTAATTCTAAGAGAATTTCTAACTATAAGAACTTGTATAAAAATACCCTCACACCGCGTTTTAACTATACACTGTACTGTGTACCCATATTCGTACCGCGTACCGAAACAAACTGTGTTTCATGTAATATTTCAGGTAATACTGTTGTTCTTAGGTATAGTCAAACATATGTTAGGAACGTATTACTTGTATATATATATCACTAAAATTCATGATAAAACTTGTGATCCTTTAGGTATAGGAGAAACGCATATACCTATTTGTTGTTTATAATTTTTTAGAAATACACGTGTCGTAGACTCGTACTTATGTAATAGAGATGTATTTCATTCTTTTAACTAACAGTACAACATGATATTTTAAAATATCATTAATAATGAAGTATTAAATTTATTTATTGTATCATGGAGAAAAAACACCTAGGACTTGCGCATCAATGATTCAAAAAGAAAAAAAAAAGGAAAGAAGAAAAGATGAAGAAGGGAAGATCACAGAAGGTGGAAACACCTTACCTGAGGGCAGTGTGTATCCTTGCTGCAACCCTTGTTGAGAATCGTGTTTGAGGAGGACGCTAGTTTTTTTGTTGTTGTTGTTTTTTTTTGGTAAAAATTGTCTCCCGGTTACAATAAATTATTCATGACGTAAAAGCCCAACTCAATAAAAAATTAATATGTTGCCCAATATACCAATAATTCTCCTTGTTTGTTGTACGCGTCACATAATATAAATTATGCCATAATACAAATACATGCCTCAAAGTTTACCCACTTTCACTAATAAATTTAATAAAATTAACTCCGCCTAGAGCACCTGCCTAGGCTGCCTACAAGGCCTAGGCGCTCGAAGCTCCCTACACCTAGCTCTGTTTAGAACATTGTGTAAAATAGAGTTGGTTTCTCAAAAGATTATTAACTTTTATTAGTGTTAATTATAAAGAATATTAATTTTTAGACAGTCGGCTGTACAAAATTTTCTATTTAAAAAAATATTTAGTGAGAGAAAAATAAAACTTGATGAGATTGTTTGAACTGCATTAATACTATTACTCCAGTCAAATGAGCCTACATTCTGCTGAGCAGAAAAACAATTATGTATAAACCAGAGCATCAAAAACTGTACCAGTTAAGTTATGAAAATTTAGTTAGCTAATGGACATTTAAAATATATATATATATATAACTAGTATAGGTTGCAACCCTATATTTTTGTAGTTCTTATTTTCCTTATTTTTTTCACCAGGCAAATGGAATATAACAAGGGATTTCTAGCCATAACCTACTTGCCTTGTTTTAGAAATTTTATGTTTGATTAGTTTTATTGTATTGATTTTTTTGATCTCTCTTGCTAGTGTGTTTTATAATAATTTTTTTTATATAATTAATTTATGTGCAGAGGGACCTCAGTATGTTTGCGCAAACTTTTGGACATTTGTTTGCGTGACATGAAGCGGAATACAGTGAGGATTTTCAGCTATTTTAACTGCATTCATATAATTGTTTGTAATTTTGGCTTCCTCAGTTGAGTTGGAGCTTTTTGCATTCTTCATATCTTGAATTGTTTACTTTTATTGATAAGCAAAAGTCTAGTTAAGAGTGCCAAATTCTAAAACTTTGGCGCGCATAGCGTATAGAAGGATCAAAGGAAAGCAACTCTTGCAATACGGGCTCTTTACAAAATCTAAAATGAATCCGATGATTATCATGACCCTTATAACATGGAAAGCTGAATAGAAAGAAAATAAAGTTTTATCCTATACATTGGAGGCTCCAGTCTTTTAAATGGTTCCCTTGTCCCTTTCCATCAAGATCAACACCATAGGTACAAATGAAACACTTTCATACTATGTCCTGCTTCCTCCTATCTGCCTAGCAAAAGAATTCATGTATTCTACTAGATGAAGTAATTTGAAACATTGTATATTTATACTATGTGCTTTTTGCTTCATGGCATTGTCTAAACATGACAAATATGAAGTATTCTGAAACTACCGAGTACTGGCTAGGAAACCCTTTGCAAGGGTTACTAATTTCTTTCCTTCTTGTTTGTTGTGCTACCTGCTGTTCAACATAAGCCTACAACCGATTCAAAGTTTAGAGTTAAGTTGTCAAGTTGTGACATGGCTTTGAGGTTTCTGTCTTCCCAAAGAGTAATACAGAGCAAAATAAATATTTTGTTGGAGGGCGTTCAAGTATTAACATGCTGATGACAATTTACACAATTGTAGATGCATATTGGAAATGCAAAGATTATTTAGGATAGTCCTTAATAATAAAATGTTGAGTTAAGTATTTTGATAATTGATGCAACTATGGAACAATCTACTAGAATTTTAAAAAGACTTATTTTTCCACAAATGAAGTTTGATATAACTCATAGTTGTGTGTGCTTTTGGCAATTGGCATACATTTCCTGAAATTTTTATATATTATTTTATTGCAACTATTGATGTTTGTTTGCTAATTAGATGTAGTTGGGTTTTGATTGGAGGATCACTCACGTGGTATCTATAATCCACAAAAATGCGGAATTTCTTTAGAATTGGGTGCTAATATTGTATTTTCATTTTTCAATGCTCAATAAGTTTTGAGAGATGTGGTGGAGACTTTGTGTTTTGATAGCCGTAAAACATCAGATTGTTATATTTCTTTGTATATGTGTATTTCAGACGTGAGTTCACTCACCGTGTGAAGTCCGTGTCCATGTCTAAGTTTACGTCCCAAGAAGTTGAAGCTCTTCAAAAAGGCAGTAATCAGGTATAAATATAATAATTCTGAATATCTCTCCTTGGCTGCTGGTTTTGCGTATTTACTTACAAGATTTTCTCCTTCAGCATGCAAGGGAAACATTTTTGAATGATTGGGACCCAAAAAGGCAGAGATTACCTGATAGTAGGTAAAGTTTTTACTCTTACTGTTTAAAAGAGGAAGTAGCAATATTTGCAGATTACAGAAATGTCATCTAATAATATCTTCCATTTTGCAGCAATGCTGAGAGAGTTCGAGAGTTTATAAAGAATGTCTATGTGGATAGGAAATATGCTGGTGGAAAGACCTCTGACAAACCTCCACGAGGTATGCAGGTAATATTCATAAATTGATATACGTATACTTGCCAAATATTATAATATATCTAGTACAATGAACTTCAGGCAAGTACGACTTGAGTTACTTTTTAGTATTATCCTTCCTATTATCTCACTCTAGCCTTGAGTGCAGCCTAACATGTACAATTTATAAATGAACCTGAACCTGGCAGGACATTAAGAGCCATGACGATGAAACGAGACGAGCCAGTTCATATCATTCCTATTCTCAAAGTCCACCATATGATTACCAATATGAAGAAAGGCGTTATGGAAAACAAGCTTTTGCACTTACTAGAAAGGCGGGTTCAGATCTAGGCCTTAAAACCTCTAGTTTCCTGAGTCCTACTCGTTTGAGTGACCACACTTATGAGAACAGGTTTGGAAATGAGGGATTTTATTCCAGAGCTTCAGACTATTCTGGCTCTAGTGCAGGTGATCCATTTAGGTCTGATACCCAATCACCTACCTTTTAGAACGGCATTGAATTCATCAGCCCCTCTAGTGAAACTTCAAGGGACAGTGAAGATGCAAGGCATCATAGAGTTAATAAATTTTCAGACCCAAACGCAAAGAGAGATGAGGACAGGGTTCCGCATTCACAGGTCATGTTATTCTCATATATGCTTGTTTCTGATTAAAGTGGTGAACCATACTGCAATGGTGCCTGGGACTTATTTGCAGCTTATCCAAAAGGGAGTAGGGCCACATCACATAGTTGATTAGCTTCTTTCTTTATCTCTCTGGGTGTTGTGCAATTTTGTGCGTGATGTCAAACAAGAGTCAGATGGTTATCCACATTCCTTTTTGATTAATTAGGTTGTTGATATCTGTTTTGGAATATAAATGTGATCACAGAAAATTTAAAATGACATTTTCTACCTTTTTGCAAGCATTAGAAGATCATATGCAGTTGTCATTTGCACAGTGGATCTAGATGCTTATGGTCTTGTCATGCTCGCGTACTACAATTTGTAGAATGTATGTTTTGTCATTTTTAGATGCTGGCCGAACTTTCTTTTCTGGCTGGCATGCATGTGTCAGTGTGTGCTCCTGAATATTAATATAACATGGAGTATTTATTTTTCATTGATAATAATTGTGAGATAGAATAATTATGATGGACTGCTGATAAATAGTTATTTGTCTTCTGTAAGATAATAGACACAACAAATGAATAGACAAGATGATATCCCTTTCTTCTAAGTAGTAAAAACTATAATACTCTTGGGAGCTCTAAACTGTATATTTGTTAGTGTATTTTACTGACTTGCAGGCAATAATTTATATGTTCTGCTCATATTTCATTTTAACTGAGACTATATTTCCCATCTATTCAGCGGACTGCATCTACCAGCAGCTTTGGATCATTTAACAGCAATTCAATGTCCTTTAAGTTGGTAAATTCTGAAAATGCAGTAGATGTTGCCTCAGAATCTGATCAATCTGTGGGGACCCAGCATAACAAACTAGCTACTTTTCTCTCTTTTTCACAGTCATCGGGGTCTGGGAATTATGGCCGCCTTGACCTTTTCAATACACCATTTGCTTCAAAAACTGTTATCTCATCAGCTTCATCCCCTGATTTATTTCAGTTACCTAAGACATTATCAGATTTAGCTGTTGATTTTTTTCAGCCATCCTCTATTTCTTCTGTTTCAACTTCGAATTCTCAGCAACTTTCTCAAACTTTTCCACCTTCATCTTTAGATTTATTTTCTGATATTCCTCAGCAGCAGTCAGTGGCAACCTTGAATGAGAGCTCATCAGAGGCAGTTACTCAAAAAAATATAGGTTGGGCAACATTTGACATACCTCAGCATATAAAACCTAGTCAAGGCATTGAGAATTCTACCAATGCGCCTATACCTTCTAATGAGGATGATTCTCTAAGAAATGCTGACCAACATTTGCTCCTACATACAACCCCACACTGGTCCTCATTTCATGATACTAGTGCTCATGGGCCTCATTCATCAATGCCTGATCAGTGGCATGAGAGCCTGCACAATGTTGAAGCCACCCTTCGTGCAGGAAGCAATCAGGTAAGGGATCTTCCTTTGAATTTGTGCATGATTTGTATTTAACAAGAAAAAGAACATTTGTGTACAACCTAAATGTGAATGCAAGAAACACATGAGACCTCGACTCTTACCATGAATGTTGTTGCCTAAAAAGTATCAATCAAAACTAAAGATGGGCACTTACGACCCACAATGTCAATACCTATTCTGCGATCAACACAAGGGGAATGCACCAAATTTCACTATCAGGTTGTCTCTAGGAGCCCTCTCACCATATATGACTCGTCTAGGGTCTCAAAAACAGTAGCGCAAGAACCTCTTTAGGTTTTAGAAATTTTAAATCAGTTACAAAATATATAACCTCTTGTTGCAGAAAAGAGAGGAGAAATGGTCAGAATTGATACTCTAATACCGTGTAATTGATAGAGAAAAATGATTGGCAAAACAAAACTGATAATAGAGAGAGCTGTATTGTGTTCAGTATTATGAAAGACTGCTATGGATGCATATATACTAATAAGAAGAGTCAAACCATCCTTTAAAAATCCCAACCATCCAGCCAGGTGTATAACCTTGGTGAGTTTATAATCAGGTGGCCCATTAGTGGAAGCCATGCAGCGGCCAGCCTTCTGATACACTAATGAAACATATCTGACATGTATTTACATTCTAATAAATAGCTTCATTCTTTCAAAAAGTTATTCTCAATGTACAAGAAATATTTATTGATCAGGAAAATTGAAATATATACACATATATATTTATATATCTTTTAGGCTTCTAATGTCTTGCTTTTAATTTTTCAGCAGTCATGGAATGCGTTTGAAAATCCTATTGGACAACTTCCCTTGGAAAGCATTTTCCTGCAAAGTAGTGAACAAGTTCCAGTGCAGAATCCATCTTCAGTTGCTGATCAGTATCTGGGCTTAAGAGTAGCAGAAGACAGTGGACCTCCTATTCCTAGCGTACGATCACCTGCCAGTGTATCATCATGTTTCTCCTGTGATTCCTGTTATGGTTTGTTCTTTTTCTTTTGTTTTGGCATTGTTTTAGAGGACGTTGACTACCTTTTTCTATTTTCCTTGAGGTTTACTAGTCCAGAATTTTGAACCTAAAATTCTATGAAATGAAATATCTGAACAAACAGTGTTTTAAAAATTTATCTTCAAAAACTTTTACTAATAAAATAAAAAATAAGAACAATTGAAATATCAAAATTGGTGATAACATAAAATATTCTTAAATTCGAATTGGGTTTACTATTACATTTTACAAACTAGTTAGAATGTGGGGACAATAATGAATGGTGGTGGTGGGTAATTTAGGTGGTTCTAGTCTTCTAGTTGTGAAAGAGTGTTGATATGGTGCTGGTGATTGAAAGAGACATGATAATGTGTATATTATGGAGGGTGAGGGTGGTTGAGAAGTGTCTATAATGTAGTATGGATGGTGATGGCAGAATTGGGTCATGCAATAAATAGCGGAGGCAATGTTGGTGGGTGATGGAGGCAATGTCAATAATGATGGTAGTGGTTAGTATAAGAATCTTGATATTGATGTTAGGATGGTGCTTGTAGTAGTGGTGGTGGTTTTGAGTGATTAGATAATGACAGTTGTGATAGTAATAAGAACTTAGAAGATTATCAATTATGATGATATAAAAATGATGGTGGAAAAAATTCGAAGTTCAAATTTTTTAACAATTTTACAATAAGATATTGTGGTCTGTATTGTGGTTCCCGGTGGTTGATGCGGATACAGTGCTTATCGCCTTGTATTCTTTTCCCCTGAACATCGATTGTGGGTTAGTTGATATGCAAATAACACCCATCTGCTAAAATTTTGTAAACTTTCTTTTCCAATTCAAGCTTAACTTTTACATATAAAATGAAGTTGTGTTGGGATTGAAAAATTAAAACAATCACCTTGTATACGGATTAGAAGAATCCCATATGATAGGCTATATGATCATGGTTATCAGATCGTTGCCTAGGCGACGCTTAGTCGTTGAGTCGCTCGTGATAGTGCAAGTCCACTTTACTAGCAGGCTTTCAAGTCACGCGCTCAGCCTTGGGGTGTCTTTGAGACGACAAGGACGACGTCGGTTACTAACTACCCAAAATAACAATTTGTTTTTTTTTTTGTAAAAAAAAAGAAAAGAAGAAAGAATAATTTACCTATGATTTGAGCGGGTTCTCGTTGAAGTCACTAATGCTTCTCACCAAAGTCGCCATCTAGTACTCCTCTCTCTCGACTTTAGGTTTACCAAATTGGGGATTTGGTTGCGACGTTAGGTTTACCAATTTCCTTACCAAAGTCGCCATCTGGTACTCCTCTTTTTCGACTTTAGGTTTACCAAATTGGGGATTTGGTTGCGACTTTAGGTTTACCAAATTCCTCCTCATCCTCCCTTCTTTATGCTTTTTACTACTTCTTCTTTTTCTCTTTTCTTCTTCTTCCTTTTTCTTCTTTCTTCTTTCTTCTTCGTTTTCTGCCAGCGAGTCTCATGTGGTTGTTGACTTGTTGTATCCTTCTTTTTTTTTTTTAATTTCACCATCATGTATCAGATTGTGTGGTTGTTGTTTTTTTGACCTTTTTTGACCAGTTCCTTTTTAATTTCCATGCATGCATTCTGTTTAATGTATAGTATCATGTGGTTGTTGTTTACTGTTTTTTTTATAATTCCACCAACAAGTATCAGTTTGTGTGGTTTTTGTTTTTTGGCCCCTTTTTTTTGGCCAATTCCTTTTCTAATTTCCATCCAAGTATTCTGTTTGTGATGCATGTATTATACTTTGGATCATCCTCCACGTATTCTGTTTTAATGTATAAAGATAATATATTAAGTAGAAATGTATGATAATTAATATTGTATATTTGTACATTTAATGACTTAGCTTTAGTAGTTTCCTTTTTTTTTTTTTTTTTAATATCAAATGACTTTGGTTGTGGCAACATTTATATATTTGTGTTTTTAATAATATTTGATAGTGTTGAATATTGTGAAATAATAATGTCAAATGCACATATGTGTGTGTGTGTGTGTATATATATATATATATATATATATCTAAGTTTATATGTATAAATTGTGCATAGGAAATGACTTGTCGACTTATGGACGACTAGTCGGGCGCCTAGTCGAGTAGTCGCTCCGGGCCACCGACTTGACTCGACTTTACAACTTGACAACTATGCATATGATATGTACAAATGCTTGCTATGTTACTAGGTATTTTTGTCGTTTGACTATTTTATTTATTCATTTTTTGCAGGAAGGAACACTATCACATGCAACTACAAAAAAATCTACCAACTCATTTGATATTCCTTATGATTCTGATTTGGAGTCGAGCAACATGGTAAGCTAAATGTTTCAGTTATTCTGAATATTTCAAGTAGTGTCATAATATGACCTTTGTGTTGTTTGAGTTGTCAAAGCCTCAAAGGTGTAATTGGTCATCCAGTTCTGTGAGGAAACTGGAAAACTTAAATTTGCATATGAGATTTTCCTAACCGATATCTGTTTTAAGGAGTGTAATCTGAAGAATAACTACAAGAGAACTGTTTGTGGCAGTGTTCATATTTTACAGCAATAGTATTCACACACTCCAGTAACTTATTAGTTTGGAGTCTTTAATGCACTGTTTGGAAAAACAGTGCGATGAGATAGTTGTTGTATACTACTAGAGCTATAAGAGTGTTGTCATGTAAAAGTTAAATAGCATTTGGTAACTAATTTTTTGGCAAGGTTTTAAGTTTATACACGCTTTCAACTCAACTCAATGACACCTTTTATCCCAAACTACTTGGGTGGTAGGCTGAAATGAATCCCATGTAAGTACTAAATTTTGGCTTATCCCAAAAGTGCTTTGAGACACAAACTCTATTGCTAAAAGTGCTTTTTTATGTTTCCAACACTCTCAAACACGATTCTTATTAACCCACTGCACTACTTTGCTAATCAAGCACTTTGTCTTCTTTCTATATACTCATTTAAGCAGCTACTGTTTGATAATACTGTGGTTGCATGCGTTGTTTTCTTATATTTTTCTTTAAGACTTCATGTGTTTTATTCTTTCCACAAATGAGGTGGATGTTAACTAGTTCTAATTGTGTGGCTGTTCATGGTCAATTACAGTTCTTGGACATGAGCTCTTTGCAAGCAGTGTTGCCAAATGGCCAGATGCCTACTTCCTTCACTGGTGGTGTGACTGAGCCTTGGTTTGCTGAAAATCCGATTGCGCCTTTTATTCCTGCTGGATCACTAGGTAAGTGATATGGATCCCTAGTGGTACATCACTCTTGGTTTAACCAATCTTTTCAGTCAGTTACTCTATTGTAATTCCGCAGGTGCCTTGGGGTTATTGGGAGGGCCATCACCAAACACACAACTAACGTAAGTTCATTTGTTTAATTATTATTTTTTTGGGTGATAAATTCCATTTGTTTCATTATTATCCTATCCACAATGATATTCGTAGTTTCATTATCAGATTTATGCTGTTGTGTCATCATGCTAAAGAATATGATTTAGTTATCTCTCTTAGTTTTGACTTGGATGGATAATGAGCTGAATAGATGAACTCATTCAGGTTTTTAGTAGTTCTTTTTATCTGTTCATGATCCCAATGCCAATAAAATTGCATAGCATTGTAATATAGAGAAGTATTATAATTTTCCATTAAGGTTTGGTAGTTCAGGGGAAGGAGTAGTGGAACAGCTGATTATTGCGTAGATGTGGGGATGTTTCTCGATCTTGACGCAACTGTAAAACTACCAAACTGCCAAATTTGAGAAGGTGACTAGTCCTCTAGCGGTGTTATTGGTTAGAGAAAGGGAAAAAAGGAAAGAGGTGCAAGTAAGGTAGAGAAATGTAAGGTAGGAAGGAAATGGTGAAGGTTCTGAAGTGGAAATGGTGCAGTACTTTTCCTTAGGCCCATCTTATTTGCAACCATGGATGTAAAGGAGAGGAAAGATTAATTGAGTTTCTCTCTCTCTGTCTCTGCCTCTCTCTCCCTTATTGGTTTTCTATATATACAACAGATACATGCACTAATAAAAAACACACATACACACATATATCTTAGTGATAACTTGGTTGTAGTTGCCACAACTAGTTGGTTATTGCAAAAGGCCCAAAACAACGTAGTTTTGGGTCTTTGTTATTTCACCGATTTCATTAGTGGCAATTTTGACGTACCACTATTTATTATTCAGAACTATGTTGTTTTGGGCTGTAGTTGTGGTAACTGGTAACTACTACCAGAAATTTCCATATATCTTATTACTTGATCCCTCCATTCCAAAATTCTTGTAAAACAACTACTTTAAAGGGAAAAAATTGTCTTCGAAACTTATCCATAACATTAGTTTCGAGATGTAGTAATTGTGGCATGCTAGTATTCAAAGTTCAAACAACTAAGAATAAATGTAATGGCATGTTAGGAACTTCATATTATTTTATAGTCTAAAAATAGAAATGTATATCTATTTTGGAAGAAATTAAAAAGGAAAATGCATGTTCAAATATTTTATAAAAAAAAATAAGCAAAATTAAGCATATCTAATTTCTGAATACAAGAAAATATGGTTTTTGATTTCTGGTTTCACTGGATATTTTTGGGTCAAATGGAAAGAAAACTGTTGGAACGTAGTGTTCACATTTTTCACAAGGGTCGAGTCTAGAGATTAATTGAGCAAACAATAAGATTAGGGGTTGTCCTGGGTTCTGTTGATCATGTACTTTATTGGTTCTATGCTGATAGGATTTAGGAATGACACTGGGCCAGTTTTATATGAGTTAGCCTTCACACACCACCATTCTCTTTTCTCCCCCCAAACAAACTCATAAATAGGGCGGTGGCAGGTTTCCTTTGCATTGCTTAAATTTCATTTTTTTTTTGTCAATTTAAAGGTTATTGTACTTCACATAAAGCTTCATTACTTGCGTAGAATGTTCTACCCTAGTTTCTCTTCTATTAACCATTCAAAAAATATTTGGTGGTAAAAAATACATGATATACATATGGTAAGAAGGCTAAAGAAGTATTTACCAATAATAATAATAATAATAATAATAATAATAAGTCGTAAAGCAGTATCTTCTGCCTACCTATGGATCTTACAAATTGGAAGTTTGATACCCCCGATCAAGGACTACATGGGTCTAGACTCTAGAGTCAATGGGTTAGAATTTCACTTGAGCGAAATTTCTTTAAATATTTACCATTAGAATTGTTCCACGACAAGTCTGATGTTTAGGTGCTGCATTTTAAAATTATCTTGCTTTTAGCATGTACCTTGGTAAAATATTGTGCTAATATATCTGGGTTTCTAATTTTTCAGTAGTGTTCAATCACAAGGGCCTGTAGCTCCCATTGGAGGAAATCCTTTTGCATAGAATTTTACAGATCTATTTATTCTTTTAAGTTAGCATTAGAAATTTAGAAGTATTTAGCTTCCTTTGCCTTTGAAGTAGAAATGTTTTCTATTATATGTTGTTGTTATTGTATTCTTTAAAAATAAACTTTACTGTCAAAAAGTTTCACCATTTGTAGTCAACAATTATGAGCATTAGTAGCTTTTGGGATGATTCATCAACTTCTGGCTTTGGCAAAATCCATTAGATTGACTTGGTTTTGGATATGAATCCTGCTGCATTCATGGCTTCTTTGCAGTAGTAGCTTCTTCGTGGATAATGGTTGATTTGTTTATCAGCAGTACCATTTGGATATTGATGAAGTAGGCAAGCTATAAACCCCAACTGTTCGTAAGTAGGGGATGTTATTTTTATTATCTTACAAAATATTGACCCTTGCTTGTGTCTCATATGAAATAAAATTTTATAAACATACGAAAAATATTTGTGATTATAACAAGTCTTAATAAGATACTCCGTGTAATTAGTGATTTTAGTACATGCATTTCTGAGAAGAAGATAAAAAAAAAGAGACCAATCCTATTTTTACCGCTTGAATTTCATTCCTCTATTTTGTATTAGTGCCTTCTTGTGCGATAACTTTATAATGTCTATCTAAAAAAAGTATATGTAATATTTTATTTACATTATTGACAATCAAAATAAACATTCTTAATATATATTAATAGTCAAACAAGTTATATTTACTGTCTTTAGTTTTTTTTTTCTTTTTAAGAATATAAATGAACTTAGTCAAAATATATATAAAAAAATATTTTATTGAAATTCATTTATGTACCGAATCAAATACTAATAATTTAAAATTTTAAATTAAGCTCGAACAATTTAAAATTTTGGAAATATCTATCAATAAAAAATTATAATGTTTAAATCATTTATATTTGGAGTTCACCTGTTCAATCTTTGAGACAAAGCGTTCGCTCATTTTACTCCTTGGCAGTTGGCACTGACTTTCCTTTCTTCAGCATCACAGATGATAGAGGAGAAGAGGGAGAATCGGAGAGATGGTAACAGAGAGATTACTGATCCAGCTTTTCCGATTTACACTTCGATAGAGCTTGCATACTTTTCCCATCGGTACTAATTACTAAACCGAAATCCTAAATAAACCCTAACATTGCCCACTTCTCCCCGCCCAAAATGGACGGCAGCATTTTGGAATCTATCGGAGTTGAAATTATCGGCGTAATGTCCCCAGTCTCAATCTGCATGCTTCTAGTTGTCCTCTTAGTCTACTCTCTCTCCTCCTCCACCTCCTCCTCCGGCGATCCAATCCGAACAGCCGCCAATCTCGTCTATATGGAAAGCCCTTCCGATTCCGCCACTGAAAAGCTCGAAGGCTCGCTCCTCAACGCCCTAGTATTCGTCGTCCTGATCGCAGCCGTCACGTTCCTGCTGGTACTCCTCTACTACTACAATTTCACCAATTTCTTGAAAAACTACATGCGATTCTCTGCTTTCTTTGTCCTCGGAACAATGGGTGGCTCTATTTTCCTCACTATTATCCAACACTTCTCAATACCCATTGACTCCGTTACTTGCTTGGTGTTGCTTTTTAACTTTACGCTTGTGGGTGTGCTTTCGGTTTTTTCTAATGGTTTCCCAATTTTCTTGAGGCAAACATATATGGTTGTTTTGGGGATAATTGTGGCTGCCTGGTTTACTAAGTTGCCTGAATGGACTACTTGGTCTTTGCTTGTGGCATTGGCTCTATATGATTTGGTTGCTGTGTTGGCCCCAGGTGGACCTCTTAAGATTTTGGTTGAAATGGCCTCCAATCGGGATGATGAGCTTCCTGCTCTAGTTTACGAGGCAAGGCCAGTAGTTTCCAGGAATTCAGGAAGCCAGGGTGGTGGGTCTAGCATGGGTCTTTTGGTTGGTGGGGTTTCAGATTCTGCCTCTGTTGAGCTCCAAATGGTGTCTAGGAACAATGAAAACCGTAATCAGAATGGTAATACAGAGTATGCTTCCATTCAAGTTGATAGTGATGATATTGAGATGGTAGGAGATGAAGGAGAGACTTCTCCGTTGGTGCCTAATTTACAGGTTAGGGGGTTTATCAGTGGTTCAGGAAATGAGAGAGAAGAGATGCCTAGTGTTCATGAGGAAATGGCTCCACTTGTTGAATTGTTGGGTCTAGGGGATTCAACAGAAGAGACCAGGAGGAATAATTTGGAGATCGATGTGACTACAAGTCAAGGTATAAAACTTGGTCTTGGGGACTTTGTTTTCTATAGTGTTCTTGTGGGTAGGGCTGCAATGTATGATCTAATGACTGTGTATGCTTGTTATCTTGCAATTATATCTGGTCTGGGGTGCACTCTTATTTTGTTAGCTGTGTGTCGTCATGCTCTACCAGCTCTTCCAATTTCCATCGCACTGGGTATCATGTTTTACTTCTTAACTCGGTTGTTAGTGGAACCTTTTGTTGTTGGGACATCCGCGAATCTGATGATGTTTTGACCCAATATTTTTCCTGTAAGATGCTTACTGTTTAGGGTAATACCAAGGAATTTCAAAAGACGGGTTTTCTATTTGAAGAGATACATTACTGCAAAATAGGATATCTACCAAGTTCTTTTGTAACTTCATCATCATTCAAGTTTCTTTGAAAAGAGTATTCTGCAACTCTATCAGCATTTGTATAGCATTGAAAATGTATGTGTGAGTTGGCAAACTTCTCAGTTTGGAGCACTCTTCAGTTGAATTTTGATTTGCATATTGATTTTTTATAGATGCAATCACATATTACAGCAAATATATATACCATAGAAAATGTTTATTTTGTTTCATGTTTGGTTCTTAAAATGTTTGCCTATTGTTATGCTTTAAGTCTTGTCGTTATTACAAGTAAAAGAGGATTGTGTTTCACCGATCACTTAATTGACTAAAACTACTCCAACTTGTTCAATTTTTAACTTGAGGACAGCAATTGTAGGTCATTTAATAGTTATTTCGTATATACTTTATTGCATATAATTATGGCACGGGCAAGCTTAGTCTCTACCATATTCGTTGTATCGATAAATATTCTTATTCTTTTGTTAGATCAAATAACTTAATATCGATTGATATGATATTTGAAAGATAGCTTACAACAAAGGAAGACACGGAGATGCAATATTCGTTTAGTGGTTAAAGTTTTGGCTTAGGTAGTAAGTAGTTTTATTGGATGAACAATACCTATACAAGGCATTATTATTAGGGGCTTGCTTTATCATCTCACACGTGTTCTGCAAAAAGGTGTTTTAAGACGATGAATTACCTACCAATTCTAAAAATCTTAAAATTGTATTTTATGGGTGATTTTTGTTTGCTTAGCCAGTAGTAAAAGGTGTGTTGCCCAGTCACAGCTCTTTCCTTCTTGTTAACATTGGTTGTGGTGAGAGAGATTTTTTCCTTTAATGATGTGCTATTCTTTTCTTTCACGGGTTTGTTTTGTTTGTTGGAGAGAAGTGGGGGAAACATTGAAGTAAACAGCGAAAAACATTCTTCCAGGTGCTCTCTCTCTCTGTGTATGTACAAACAAACACATACACTACACATGATGCAATCTTTTTGACAGCATTGGTTGGGGCCTGTTACAGGCACCAGTTGAGGTATCAAATTTAGACCTGCCTGTTACATACATGGTTTTTCTGTTGTGTTCTTGTAGGCAAAAAGTTGATGCAATGATGGAAGCGGGGCCAATACTTTTATGGTATCGAGTGCAGTTGTATTTTGGGGTTTTATTTTCATTGTGTGTGCTATCATTACTTCCGGAGTCGGTTTCAAGTATGACATGGGTTTTGATTCCACATATTTGATGTTCGGTGACACTGTTTAGAGTTGTACTAAAACCTCAAAAAGAAACAACACTGCCTTGGCCCGATGGAGTGGAGTAGTAAATAGACGACCAATTTTCAATTGTAACTCGATGATGTATGTGTATTGGCTGGTAAAAAGTTTAGATCATTCATTTTTTAATTATGATGTTCAAAATTAGCTCCAAATTTCAATTTATAGTATTACTTGGTTTATAGATTTTCAAATTTTCAAAAAAAATTTAAAATATAGCTTGAAATGTCTAAAATTTGAATAGAACACTTGCTCATTATATATTCATTTAATACTCTCGTTTAATAACACTCACCACCTCTCTCGTTCAATAACTTGTACAAACATTTTATTTCAATGCTCATTTCATAACTCTAATTTTTCAAATAACAGTCAATAACCATTTAGTTTACAATATGTAACATTCATTATCTCTAATGTGATTGACCAACTAATATCCAAAAATATTTTTAATATAATTTCTAATACACCCTTCAAGTTATAAAGGTTAATTTATCCACTAAATATAAATTTATATACTGCAATTTTTACTTAACTCGATCAAATTAATTAACTTGTAAACTTGTGCAATAAATAACATAAATGTCAAAAAATAATAAATACTCATTTTATCAAGAAAATAAATTCATGCAATTCTTGGTAATTAAATTTCTCAAATATTAAAATTTATGTGATATATGACTCTAAAATTAAATTTCTCAATTCTTGGTAATTAATGACTCTAAAATTTAATACGCTATCGTTCAACCTTAAAAGTCAAATTATATCTCTAATTTTGAAATGAAATAACTGATAATATTTTCCTATTTTATTACTTTATATTGTATATATTGTTTCCGTATTAGAAAACAATATCATTTAATCGTTTTATTGTCAATTTGTGAAATTATAAAATTTATATACAATGTAAATTTATTTTATTTTAATTAATATTATATATTATTAGTAATAATTTATTAAATACAAAATTACTATTTTATATTAAAACAAATTCAGATCATAATTGAAAATTATACAAATTAAGTAGGATCGGATAAAAATATTTTTCGGAAGGAGAGAGAATACAAATTGTCGCAATCGGAATTCGTGGAGGCTTGCGCGTGCTTCTGAGGTTAAATCAGATACAAACGATCATACAAGGCGTAAAAATTTGCAACCAATCATCTAGCAGTTTCCGACATTTGATCCAATAAAAAGATTACACGATCAACCTTTCCAACACGTGGTAGAAATTACTGTACGAACTGTAAAAAAGTGAAAAGCAGAGAATTCAATATCTTCTAATCTAACATTAAAATAACATTTGGGCAAAAATCAGAACTCGTTCTAAGAAACTATCAAATTAAGAGAAAAAAGAAAAAACATTTGAGTACACTCTTTTGTTCAAACCAATCTTTCGCCGTCTCTCTCATCAGTCGCTGCAAATCTCCAGTTGTAGGTATGTTTCCGTTCTAAGATCTGGTTTCCTGATTTGGACCCTGATCTGTGTGAAAAATGTTTTTTTTTTCATGTTTAGTTGCAACTGTTGTACAAGTTTTTCTGTTATTTCAAATCTTTTTGAGTCATTTTTATCTGTTTTCCCCCGTGGTTCTGGGTCCCTAATTTTTGATTTTTGTTACTCTCTTATTTATTTGTGATTTTAGGCGTCATTTCTTGTTAGTTTACTTGGGTTATTGGGGTTTCCACCAGTTTTAGGGTTTATTTATTCAGCTATTTAAAGTTGGTTTGCAGCTAAGATTTTCGGTGTTTTTTCTGCTTGTATGTTGCAGGAAGCAATTTATATCAATAAGTGGTCAAAGTTTGCATCTTTTCTCTAATTAGGGCGTTATTGGGCTTATTTGGGTCAGATCTTGCGACTCTGGGTGGTTCGTTTTTAACCCTTTTGTGTTGAAATGTTGTTGTTTTGATCAGTTGTAGTGATAATTATGGTTTTTGTTTGTGGTGGTATTTGTAGAAGAGATTGAAGTTGTGGGAGTGTTTGTAGGAGTTGGTTTTCTTTGATATCTGATAATTGTGATTGTGCGCCTAAAAGTGTTGGATTAATGGAACGATCTTTGGGTTCAGAGTCTGTTGCTTCAGGCTCTATTGATAAGTCCAAGGTTTTGAATGTAAAGCCATTGCGAACTCTTGTTCCGATATTCCCATCTCAATCCGGTGCATCTTCATTCTCATCACCCCAAGCTTCCCCATTCACCTGTGTCCCTCCTTCGGGTCCTTTCCCACCTGGGGTTGCACCATTTTACCCCTTTTTTGTTCCAAACGAGTCTCAAGGGCCAACACCTAATCACATACCATCGCCAGTTCCGCTAAATTCTTTCAGAACTCCACCATCACAGTATTCAAATGGAGATGCAGGGCCATCGAGAAGGAGGGGCCGTCCTCGCACTAAACCTGTGAATGATGATGGTTATAGCAACTCCCAAAGTCAGAGTGACCAGTATGGAAGTGGTTTTAGTATGCATGGCCAGGATACAGCGGACATTAATGGGGGAAAGCGAAAAGTTAAATTCCAGAGGAAGACAAGAGGCGCTGTCAGTTTGTCATCATCTGAAGTAAATGTTGATAACATTGTTGATAAGTTTTTGAGAGCTTTTAAGCTTGTTGGGTTGGAACCAACTCGACAAGCTGATGGTGACAAGGATTCAGTTAGTCGCATACTCGTGGTTTATAATTTGCTACGAAGAAGGATTTCCCAAATTGATGAAGCAAAGGAGTCTACTCCAGGGATCACAAGACGTCCAGACTTGAGGACTGCTAATATCTTGATGACTAAAGGGGTTCGGGCAAATAGTAAGAAGAGGATCGGAGCTGTACCTGGGGTTGATGTTGGTGATATTTTCTTTTTCAGGATGGAAATGTGTTTGGCGGGATTGCATGCTCCAAGTATGGCTGGGATAGATTACATGAGTGTCAAGATCACTGGTGATGAAGAGCCTATGGCTGTCAGCATTGTTTCATCGGGAGGATATGAAGACGATGGCGAGGATGCAGATGTCTTGGTTTATAGTGGGCAAGGTGGAGTTCAAAGAAGAGATAAACAAATGTTTGATCAAAAACTTGAAAGGGGTAATCTTGCTTTGGAGAAGAGCTTGCATCGGACTAATGAGGTAAGGGTTATAAGGGGCCTGAAAGATGTCGCTAATGGAACTGGGAAGATATATGTCTACGATGGCCTTTATAAAATCCACGAGTCGTGGGCAGAGAAAGGAAAGGGTGGCTTCAATGTTTTTAAGTACAAATTTGTTAGAATACCTGGGCAGCCTGAAGCATTTACGCTGTGGAAATCAATTCAACAATGGAAGGATGGCACTAGTTCAAGAGTTGGGGTAATACTGCCTGACCTTACTTCAGGGGCGGAGAATCTACCAGTTTGTCTTGTAAATGATGTCGATGATGAAAAGGGTCCTGCTTATTTCACATATTTTCCTAGTCTCAAGTATGAAAAACCTTTTGATTCACCCAAACCTTCGCCAAGCTGCACCTGCCCAGGTGAATGCGAACCTGGTGACTCCAACTGCCCTTGTGTTCAAAGAAATGGAGGCTTTCTCCCCTACACCTCACTTGGGGTTCTTCAGAGTTACAAATCCTTAATACATGAGTGTGGTCCTTCCTGTATATGTCCTCCTAACTGCCGAAACCGAGTGTCTCAAGCAGGTTTAAAAGTCCGCCTGGAGGTGTTTAAAACAAAGAACAGAGGTTGGGGACTTAGGTCTTGGGATCCCATCCGCAGCGGAGCTTTTATTTGTGTGTATGCTGGAGAAGTTGTTGATACATCTAAAGCAATGGAGCTTGGTAGTGAACATGAAGATTATTATATATTTGATGCTACCCGTGCCTATGCTCCACTGGAAGCTGTCCCTGATGGGTCTGCCGTGGTCCCCTTTCCCCTTGTTATAAATGCGAATGTTTGTGGTAATGTAGCTCGGTTTATGAACCACAGTTGTTCTCCCAATGTGTTTTGGCAGCCAGTTTTAAGAGAAAATAACAACGGATCATATCTCCATATTGGCTTTTATGCAATTGGACACATTCCTCCTATGCAAGAGTTGACATTTGATTATGGGATACCTCAGTCTGACAAAGCAGTGCAGAGGAAGAAAAACTGCTTATGTGGATCATCAAAATGTAGAGGTTATTTTTATTGACTTTGATGAAGATGTAATGTAGCTAACTGATGCACATGAGAAAAAGGTTAGTTATATGCTGGTTCTTGCTTTTATGAGATATAATGCCACTACTTTTCTCATTTCTCCTTTCCATATGCTCCTGGTTTGAGCAATCTATTCATAGTGTAACAGAATACATGATATTATCTCAACTTATTTTTATTTTCCTTACATTTTTTAGGCCTATAGGATTTGAATGTGCCCCATGGTCCTCCTCTTGTTTTCTGTTTTTTTTTTGTTTGGGATGAGGAGAACAGGCCCGCATGGTGGGGTGGATGGGGTCGGTTGCATAATATTTCAGTACGTAAAATGAGGTTTTTGACTTTTCTGTATTAGAATATTCAATCTTTAGAAGTTGATGAGTTTACCTGTCTAATTTTGAATGTATGAACTCCTTTGGTTAAAGAGTTATTTTTTCTCTTTCGTGCTTGTTTTCCATACCAAAGTATTTGTTCATCGATTTCAACCATTTACTATTTATTGTTAATCTGACCTTCCTGAGTAGTATTTACTTCCTCTGATACATTTTAAAAGTTTGTATGGTATTTAGAAAAGAGGAAGATGTTCTTGGCACTCAGAATTCTATGAACAGTTCTTCAAACTCTATTCTGTTTAAATACCAAGAATGAGTTTTTCGAGTTTTTTGTACTAAAATATTCAATCTTGAGACATTGACGGCTGTCCCTATCTAATTTTTAATATATATGCATTGACGGGAGGGAGAATAGAAAGACGGTGCGAGGTCCTTTTATTTAAGGGTTATTTTTCCTCCTCCATGCTTGTTTCCAAACCAAAAAATTGTTCATTTATTTCAACCGTTGTCCCATTTTCAACTAATTTATTTCAACTGACATTTCTGAGTTTGATATGGTATTTAGAAATAAAAGGAAGATGTTCTTTGAATTCCATATTCTATGAACAGTTCTTACAAACACTGTTGTCTGTTTTAAACTATTTTTCCCTGTGGGGTTTATTGTATAGAGGATGGCTATGCAAGGCAATCCAAGTATCTTATAGAAGCTTTTGGTGGGAAAAGTACTATTTTGTTGCAAACCTGTACCAGTATCATTCTAGTTCAGTTCTTTTGCCTCTTCTATTTTTATGTTAGGTTAAATTATATGTTGTTTGTGTTCTCTCTTTATCTTTTCTCCCTTGATAAATCTGAAATCGTCTTCAATTTCTGGTCGCACTAATTGGTTAGGAGTTAGGACAAACAATGCTTCTTTTGTGTTCTCTTTATCACTCTTTATAAATATTTTAGATTGTGAATTTGTTGCCATTTTTTGTGGTGACAATAATATTGGTGTGGGCTTTTCTTTTCAAGCTGTTGTTTGTACATCTTCGTAATGCTTTTGTATCATATTGTATAACTGGGTTTTGCACTCGTAACTCAACTTCTAGATTCGTTCAATCTTCCATGTCATTTTTGTTTTTGAATTACATTAAGAAGATATTTAAGAGTATTTGAGAAATTTGGGGTCCTAAATTTGTGGCTGATGAACATATACTATTTGCCCATTGACAAATTGTCCATGTTACAAATTATAAAAATATCTTATTTTATTCTACATTTGCGTTGGTACATTTGTGAAACCAGTTCTAGTATTTAATGATTTCAAAGGATAAAAATTTATAATACTGCAGTTGCTTCATGATATGATGGTTATAGAGCCTGTTCTATAAAAAATTTAGCTTGGAAATAAATTTCTCACCATGCTGGTTTCTCTTTCCGCAGTTGATCTATGATTGATGGTAGGAAAACGTTTCTGGCGAAATGCATGTCCTCTGCTCCAACGCATTGCCAAGAACTGTAGTATTTTGGTGTTGCAGGTACGTAGCAAACTGGAATGTCATGTTACTGACTGTAGCGTATGGGCTGTAATAAACCTCTTTTTTTTTTTTTTTTTATTTATGTAGCTTGTTTATGTACTAAGTTTTAGGCGTGTAACATGGAATTCTGCACGGCAGATTTCCATTTTATTGTGTAAACCCTTATGTTTGGTAGATCTTTTTAACTTAAAAATTAAAACTAGATGATGAATTAGCTCGTTATCATAATTTGATTCAGCTTCAACTAACATCTCTGCAGGTCTCTTACAAAAGTACACTGGATGAGTAAACCTAATGGGTTTACTAAATGTCTCCTTAATTTCCTTAAATGTTTTCATGAGAAAATATACACGGACGGACTAAACTCTAGTCTCTTGGAGCTCTATTGATACGTTTGGACTGAGGGAATAGAACAGATGAATGAACGAAATAAAAATAGTGTATTTGATGATTATTTTGGAGGATAAATTATTTCAATGGAATGAAAATTTTATTTTTTTTGTTTTTTAATTTCATGTGGAGAATGTAGAATAAAATTCATTCTATTGGAATAAATATATGTGATAACTTTATCAGAATACCCATCACAAGCAACTTAACATACCCTTAATATCTTAACATTACGTTTGATTTGGAGGAATGGAACAGTGGAGGGAATGGAATAGAGGAGGGAATAAAATTATTTTTTAATATTTTATGGACATTTTTTTCTTATGTGGACAAATTATATTATACATTCAAAGATACACAAAAATAAAATAAAAGAGTTTTGCTATTTATTGTCACAAATTTTGGGCCAAGTATAATTGCGAAACTTGTCAGAATTATACCAAAAAATACTACTATCATTTTATCTTTGTATGTGTTGGATGTGTATATATATATACTTTTGAAATAAAACCAAATGGGTCATTTCGTAATTTACTGACAGATTATTCCCGACTAAAATCATAGTTTATGGGATTAGGGGTACCAAGTGTACCCGAGGAGTGAGAACTTGGAAACCATAAATGCTGAGCAAATTTTTACATTAAAAGTGGACAAAGAGTTGCAAAATTCTGGAATAAATTTGTTTCAATTTATTTGTTTTATAATTTTTAAGAAGAATAAATTATTTAATTTTTTATATCACCCATAACTTCTCTCATTATCCTAAGGAATTTTTTCTCTTGTATTAGTAGTTTTTAACTTTCCATAAGAGAGTAGTGATGAAATTTCAGACAAATTTTAATTATTAAATAATAGTATTAAATGACTTTTTTAATTCATATGCATTAAATTAAAACAACATATATTAAGAGACAAATGGGGACCAAGATCCTCTCCATTTCAAATAAATGGACTTTCATTTCATGGTCCATATTTAAAATATGTTCTCTCATGTCAGCATGATATCACATTTCAACATATTTTAAATTTGGACTATGAGATGGAGAGTCTCACCATTTACTTGAAATGAAGAGTCTCTATTTATTTGAAATGAAGAATATTCTAATCCGACCGATTGGGGTAGTATATAGGGCATGGCTGCTCACTTCTGACTAATTTTTATTAATTATCAAATTATTATTCCTAATATTTAATAAAATTGGTTGATTAAATTTGTCAAATTCTTATTTTGGAACTGATGGAGTATTAAAGTATACTACTCCATATTTCCTGAAGTACATATATATAGTACTTCGAATTCACAAACAATTTATGTATAAATATTATTTTCTGTTGTGAATTTATCAATTTTCTTATCATTTCTCGCAACAAAAATATACATATTATGTGCGACATAAATTGTGTATAGGATAGAGGAGTGACTACAAATACGAGAAGAAAATACATAAAAAATTCTGAATATAATTTATATAGTACACATTTTGCATAGAAAAAAAATAGTATATAAAAATATTACAATTATAACAAATTTATTTGGAAAATAATGTTTTGTCCCTAACTACAGCATTAAGAATTTTGGATCCATCCATTACATTTTTTCATTCAAAAAAAATGTAAAAATAGAATATTTTGTGTTGTTAAATATAGTATTTTTGTTTCTGAATATGTATTACGAAAATATAATACAATGTATAGTGGAGGTATTCTTGAATTAGATTCTCCTCCATTATATTTATTTTTAATTTTTTTCAATACATATTTAACAACACAAATATTATATCTAACAACAACGGTATTAGCGATAGTAATTTTTTTGACAATTTTTTTTGTGTCGTTAAATATTTAAAGAGCTTGCGAGAGATACCCTTTAGTATATATACATTATATACCTTAATTTTATAAAATTATAGTATATCTTAAGTTTTTTAGTAAAATTTAATTTTAAGTCATGCAAAAATATGAGTAAACGTAAATTTTTATTTTATTTAAAATTGTGTAACACTATTATTATAACATTATAAAATAAATATAATTTATAACCAATAATATTAATTAAACATTCATTCCCATAAAGTATATCACCCAATCATATAAACATGTTGAAATATTTTTAATTATTTTTTAAATTGGTTAAATACAGGACTATAGTCTTGCTAGCAAACAAACTTTTTTCTGTTGCATTCCCCGCGAAATATTCGCATAAATTTGGAGTCCAATTGGTGTGAAAAAAAAAAGATGGATTTTTATGGGAGAGAAAGGTAGGAAGGAAGGAAAATAGGAGGACTTGTTTTGGAACGTTGGATGAGGGAGGAGGTAAAAATCAGGAAAGAGAAAGACATAATTAACTAATTATTTTTTGTGATTAGAGAATGAAACGCAGGGGCAGCTGGTGTTGATCAAAGAGGGGTTGATTCTTCCTCTCTGCCAGCTCCCCCCTCACAACTTCAATTAATTTCATTTTAATCCCATCTATTTTACGATTTTCGTCATTTTATTGTATTGTTTTGCATGCTCCAAAATCATAATTTGGCTCCATCTCCAGGAGCCATGGATCATCCTTCCAGATCCAAGGTCAGGCTCTATCATGTTTGGAAGGGTCGGAATGTAGGTTCTTTTCTTTCCCAACTCAGAATTTCCTCAATTATAATTTCCCCATTTTGAGAGCTTAGTGGGGGCTTTTATTTTATGAATTTCATTTTAATTTCTTTATAATGCATATGTATTGTTTGGTTGTTTAAAATCTTGAATCTTGTTAAAGGAGATTATTTACGAGGATTTTTATTTTAATAATGGATATATATCAATAATCATGAAATTGTATGTTGGATAGTGATTGTTAGGGATGGTGTCCGTGGTTTTTTTTTGTCCTGATCACCATTAATATGCGATACGATTCTCTACACATTTTCATTTTCTTATGCGAAGAGTCTTTTGTTAACATAAAACTCTGTTAGATATTCATGTCGAGATTGCTTTTATGGACAGAAAATTTCAGTACGAATCATGAAATACTTCCTTGGGCCCTAACAACCTTTTCTACTTTCATCTTTTTTTATGGTGGGTTCTGCTAGTTTGAAGTTGTCATTGGGTGTATTTTGTTGGCACTTGGTAAAGAAGGAAACATAGGATCAAGCGTTAGTATTGGCCCATTGGGTATACATCAACTTGGAAGCATGATGTATGCATGGTGTGATATAGCTGCCACCATAATATGTAGTCTCAAATTTGGGTCAAATGTCATCTCAATTTCTTTAAATGTATCAGCATATGAAAATACATCTTAAGTTAGAATTTTTTGGCTGGTTTAAGTGGTCAGGATTAGCACTCCAACTAGGGGATGCTCAATATCAAAGTCGTAATGAAGTTGTTGCAAGTTGCTAACAAATAGTTGATACGTACAATTTTTTTGTACAGACTGTTACAATGATTTATGTTTTCTTGTTTTATCTCTTCTAATAGAAATTTTTCTGTGGCGGGAGGTTGATCTTTGGTCCTGATGCAGCATCAGTAGCATTATCCACATTCCTGATAGGGACTCCAGCAGTAACCTTTTGCATTAAAATGCTTTTGAGGATACCAAAAATGGATCCCTTATGTGGGTATGCTGTAGTGATTGTGGGAGTTGTCCTCCTAGTTTTGGTAGGTTAAATGAAATATTTTGAAAAACTTAGGACACAGGGCCAGGGAACTATGATTGAATTTGACCACGTGAGAATTATGCAGGATTTAACTTTTCTCTTCATGACATCTGGAAGAAATCCTGGAATTGTACCACGGAATTCACGGCCTCCTGAGTCAGATACTTCATCAAGTACGGCATCTATGGAGTGGATCAGCGGTTCCATGACTGGTGTGAAATTACCACGAACCAAGGATGTGATTGTCAATGGCCATATAATTAAAGTGAAGTACTGTGACACTTGTATGCTATACCGTCCACCACGTTCTTCTCATTGCTCAATTTGCAACAACTGTGTGCAGAGGTTTGATCATCACTGTCCATGGGTGGGTCAATGTATTGGAATTGTAAGTTACTCACTTCAGACTTTATGCTTCCGCTCATTGAATTTTCATCATTACATTTTAAAAATGATTATTGATTTACATTTTACATTGGTTTTGTCTGAATATGAAGCCACTACGTTCTTAATTTTTTTTCTGTTGCTGTTTTGTTTAAGCTTCTTTAAATTTTACATTTCCTTATTGTTACAGAGTTTGGTTACATTCTATCGCCTTATGACATTTTATTACCCCTTATATTCTTAGTCTCACATGTCATGCACTCCTTTTCAGGATACTATCCGACATTTTAAGCAGAGGTTTCATAGGTCTCATAAGTCAATAAATTGAAAGCGTGAACATCCAACTATTCCAAACATGTGAAGCACTAAGAACTTATTGTTGGCTTTCAAATAATTGTTTGATGTAAAGATAACCTGTACTTCTATTTTGTAATTGAATTTTTTTACCAACTTGATATATGATGTCTTATTCTAGACTTTCTAATTAAAAGATTAATTATGCTTACTGTCATTGGCGAAATGCGAATCTATTTTCGTTGGATTTATCATTTGAAAGTAAATATGTGAAAATAAATTCTCCATCAATCTTGTAGTTGGCAGTTCTTTGGTGGTCATTGCATTCATCAATACCGTCAGAGTTTCTCTCCTGAAAATACACATCTTTTGTGATTCCATCTTTCCATTTAACGATCACATTGCATGAAAACTGTTGTTTCAGGTTTAACTGACCTTCCTCGTATGTTTATTTGATGGCAGCGTAATTATCGATATTTCATCCTATTTATAACATCATCAACAATGTTGTGCATGTACGTCTTCACGTTTTCATTGTTGAATCTCATTCAACAAGAAGGGAGCATATGGAGTTCTATGTCAAGAGATATCACATCAGTCATTCTAGTAGCGTATTGCTTTGTAGCTGTATGGTTCGTTGGTGGGCTTAGTCTTTTCCATTTGTATCTGATGTGCACCAATCAGGTAACTTTCTTCCTCCTTAAAGTAAAATATTATTTTCTTCGTTATAAAGTATAAAAATTTACAGTATCATGTGATTTACACTCGTGATGATGAGAAATAGAGATAGACTTGACCTCACTCGTTTGTTATTTTTATCATATGGAAAACAAAAAATAAATAGAATGTGTCCTAGTTGTTTCCCTGGCTTCCAGTTGGCAAAATATATTTCTGGTGGAATGTGAATTAGACTTCAAACTTTTTCTAGTTAAATATTTGTTGCCAACCTGTAGAGATTGAAATATTTATGTGCAAAGTCATCGGCAGGTAAATGATACCTGAAAAAAGTTCAATGGATGCTAAACAAATGTACATGAAATAAGATAATTCTACCTGTTCGTATGTTTACTTTTTATGGATAGTATGCCATGTTCTGACATTTGTTTGTTAACAGACAACTTATGAGAACTTTCGGTATCGCTATGATAAGAAGAAAAACCCATATAATCAGGGTATCATAAGCAATCTTACTGAAATATTTTTCTCTAAGATCCCACCATCATTGGTCAATTTCCGAGAATTAGTGATTGAAGAAGAGGAGTCATACATAGAATCCATTTCCCATAAATTTCGTGGGGATATAATTAGCCAAAAAGGGAAAGTTGACAAAGAAATAGGAGGTATGCTCGGCAAGGATGGCAGTAAGAATGTTCCACTTATTGTAAAGAATTTTGATTACGGCGGGGTCAACAATAACATGAAGGAGGAGAAGGAGAAGGAATTGAAAAGATGGAACTCTGTTTATGGAGATAATAGTTCCATTGAGGATGATATGTTCAATCGAACTTCATCAGTGTATCATGACACGTAAAGGTGAGTTATTCTTCTATCCAAACTGATATTTAGTTTTCTGTATTACTAATCATTGATGTTTGTAAATGTAACATTATGTTTACATAGAACCTAATTGTACAAATGATTTTCATGATATGCATACATATAAGAAATAACCCCTGCTTCTTTATTTATTTTTGGGTATCTTTAAGTCACTGCTATTGCAAGGTTACTAACACATGGGGGAGGGGGCAATTTCTTTGCTCATATCACTTGCTATGCATAGAAGAATAAACTAAAAGAAAATAATCTGATATAAATATGACCAAAGGCAATAAATACCTTTGTCTTCTTGCCTTTAGTACACTTAGCTTATTATATGCTAATATTGACGGAATAAAGCTTAAATAAGTATATATGATATTTTATGGATGCTAATTTGTAATATGACAGGATAAATGAGAGGGTCCATCCACCGAATATTATGCGGAGAAGGAGAAATGAAAAGGAAGGATTTGATGATTGACAGAGAAAAAATAGAGTTGGATGCTTTAAAGAAAAAAGAGTAGAGAAGAAACCTCATACACCTTGATCCAAAAAATTGTAGGTTCAGCCGCAGAATGATGAAGACAATATTGTAAAAACCGAGATGCTAAATTTTCTTCCCTCTTCTCTATTATTTTCTTCAATTATCTATTTTTTCCCCTTTTCGATTGTCTGTGGAGGGGTGTCGGAAGATTTGTAGGTCATTTAAAAATGTTGGTGGATGAAAGGGTAGTTTGTAGTTATCTCATTTCCAACAGAAAAGGAAAAATGTTTGATATGTGCCAAATGCCTTGTGTGTAATGTAGCAGGTGAATACATTTTACTTGGGAGTTTTTTTTGTTTTTTGTTTTCTTGGTAGAAATGTCTTTGCCATTGAAAGTATGTTACTTGTGCTTGGATTTTGAAATTTGTAGAGCAAAGATATCTCTTAGTGTGGTGTAAATGAATGAGATGACATCAGTACCCAAGATAACAGCAGTTGCTGAACATGGCTATCAAGTTTTAATATTCATGTACTGTACTGAATTTTCTCAAAATTTTATTAACTTTTTTTTGTATTCCTATACTAAAAATAAATACCAGTTGGTGCAATGGAATCGCACAAAAGGGATATTATTTATATGACAAACTTAGATTAGGGAATTAATTGGCTGCTGATATGTTTACAAGGTTTTTCCTAAGAAAAATAGTTGGTGTTAAGAATATTCATTGCTGAATGAAACAGTCGAGAAATTTTGCTAATAGGATTACATAATGATTATTATGTGTAAATTCATTGTTTAAGAATATGCACCAGATGCCAAAAGATTCTTTCCCATGAATTAGCAAAAGATATACTTAACCATAAATGGTGATTCAAATTTACCAAAAGAGTATCATTTTATAAGCTTTGATACTATATTTTTGTTTTGTATTTATGTTTAAAAAAGTTTAGCAAGCCTTAATTTAGTTTAATAGTGATAATACGATAATGAAAATTTGATAATAATTTTTTTTTTATTTTTTATTTTTACATAAAAAACATATAGAAAAAGACATTGAAATGGTTGAAGACAAATTCAAATAGTCAAATGATTTTCAAATAAAAATCAAAGGCATCGTGTCGTGACAGCACGTTGCCTCTTCATGTTACCGTGTGATTTATTTAAGGTTTGATAGTTGTAAAAATAGTGTTTTAATAATGAGTATCATCGTCACCCCGGGAAATTGCCGCTACAAACTTAGAACATCCGCCATAGCACAGCAACATTGTTTGCACTTTTTTCCAAAACCCTTTAGCCAAAACCCATTTACTGGTTTCTTATTGATTGATGATATTCAGACTACTAATTTCAATTATACATTCAAGATTATACAGAGAATCGGATTAAACCCATTTACTGTTTCTTTTGATGTTTGAAGGCTTCTTCTCATATGGGTTCTAGACCAATCAGAAGAAGAAGAAGAATAAAGTTGTGATTTAGGAAAATAATCTTCTTCTTTTACATCCAAAGCCATGGTCCAAGAAAAACCCAAACTTAAGAGGCTTTATCAGCTTTGGAGTGGAAACAATGTAAGTTTCTCTCTTTACTCTTTTTTAATTTTATTTTATTCGTTTTTGGGGTGAATTTAGTGGTGTGAAATGGGTTTTTTGTCAGATTACTTGATTTAAATCATATACTGGACTTGTTACAGTTTGGTCCATTCATCTTACTTTACATCACAATATTTATACCTTCTATGCCCTTTTGAATAACCATCAAGTTTCAAATAATTTATCAATGATTGTTGTTAGATCACTAGTTGGTGGATTATAACACATCATCTTTGGTGAATCAATATCTGAGCTTTATTGTTCCTGATTACAACTCAAGTACAAAACCTGAAAATTTTGATTAGAAGCTTAGCTTTTTTTTCTGTCTTTTTTTTCTTCTTAATATGAGATCTCAAATTGCCATTTTGATGGATATCTAGTTGGTAGGAACTTTAATTAATTTTGATCCTAATAGGTAATACTTTCTGATAAATACTGTTAAGTCTTCATGATGAGCAGTCTCGAGGGTGTGTGTGTTATATAATCATAACCTCTCAAATCATTCCTTTCTAGGAATAAGTTTTCGATGAGTTGCTTGTTCCACTCTGACAACTGTGTTTTCATATATATATATTTCTCAGGTATAATATGATATTTAAATGATAAGTGTAATTTACATTTCATATAGGTAAAGGTAAGTTTTGACATTGCCATCTTAAAAACCTAATTGTTATTCTTTGTTTAATGTTATCAGAGATTTTTCTGCGGGGGACGGTTGATCTTTGGTCCCGACGTGGCATCTTTGTTTCTGTCCACACTCCTAATCGCAGGCCCTGCGATAGCTTTTTGTGTAAAAATTTACATTGATAAAATCAGACACCACAAAGATGCCGGTAATTGGTATCCTATCCTGGTTGTGGGATTTAGTCTCACTGTTATGGTAAGTTAGTTTAGTCTGTCCCAGCAGTCATACGTTTTCAGATTGTTTTGGAGCCTCTTCTACACATACATGCGCACTAACACACAATTAAAATCCCTCCCTTCATACAAGTGTACCTATCTGCTGATGTTTTGGGTTTACTAATTTTCCTATTTGCCATTCGCAATTGTGTTTAACGCTTTGAACCCTTATTGACCATTGCAAGATGAAAACCAGTCTAACCATCATATGAAGTGCTCAAACAACAAAAATAGAATAGAAAGTGTCCTTGAGAAGGATAAAATTTGTTCTCTAGACCACACAACCCCATTTTTTCTGTAAAAACCTTTTCATAATCCTCTTTGATCTGACATTCTATAAAATTCTGAATGGTTTTAGATTTTTCAGACGGGATTGATGAAATTTATATTTTTCTTGATGACAGTGTATTAGGGTGGGTGAAAGTTTGGTCTCTCCCGCTCCCCCCCCCCCACCTCCCACCTCCCACCTTTTTCTCTAAATGTAATTTGGAACAAGTCATGTGGAAGTTAATGTTTAAAACTACTCAAAGAAGTATAATGTTGTAGTGTTGTCATATGTGGACATGTTCTTTCTTTACTTTCATAACATAGTTCTTTTCTCATAACCGGGGTTGGGGAATATTATTTACTTTCTATTTATTTTATTTAAGTTTGGCTTTGTGCAGTTCAAGTGGATAACAGTGATTCTCATAATTGCGATGCCACTATATGTTTGTTGACCATAATTCATGAACTCAGTGTTTTAGTGATCCCTTAAATATGGTTTCTCAGTTTATATTTCTTTGCAGATATTGTCTACTAAATCAAATCTAGCAAATGAAAATATCCTTCACTTTATTAATTGCCACTTTTCTTAATATTGCATGCAGGATATGACATTTCTTTTTATCACATCGAGTAGAGATCCTGGAATAGTGCCTAGAAGCTCTGATCCACCTGAGTCAAATGATACCTATGATATGAATACCCCTTCTGTGGAGTGGGTCAATGGTAGAACTCCTCATCTGAAACTACCTCGAACAAAGGATGTGATAGTGAATGGGCACTCAATTAAAGTGAAGTACTGTGATACTTGCATGCTATATCGACCTCCTCGTGCTTCTCATTGCTCCATCTGCAATAACTGTGTGCAAAGATTTGATCATCACTGTCCATGGGTTGGTCAATGCATTGGGATAGTAAGTTATTAGCCCGGTCTTATTCTTAAGAATTTGTGCTTTCCTTTTCAATTGTGTATGCCACTAAAATTAAGCCTTTCTATGTATTATACTGTCATTTCACTGAATTGCCTATGGTTTGTCCAACACTTCTCCCTATCAAAAATTGATATGTCAATGTGTTGGACCCATGGGCCATAAAATAGAGTACAGGATGGATGAATAGTCCTTTTCAAAAACCAAGTGAAATTATTACTTTATTAAAAAGCTTAATTTGCAACGGAAATAAAAATTAAAATCCCCTTCCAGATTTCAAAGAGAAGTTTCAAAGCTATGTGGTTGTGTACCAAGTAGCAGCAACAGAATATCAATGAAATAGTGCAAGTAAGGTAAAGACAGTAAGAACACCATTAAAACACACAGATTTTAAGTGGCGCAGAGCAATAAAACCCCTAATCCACTCTTCTTCTCCATGAGAAGGGATCCTCCACTAAGATAGATTCATAAAGAATTAGGTGTACACATAGTACAAGTTTCACTAATAAGTTAGGACCACTAAGTTGAATATCTTAAACTTTGGCAGTGTATCACTTGGTAGTTGGAAAGCTCTTACAGAACATAGTAATTTAGAATACTTATAAATGCAATCTTAACAGATTTTGAGGTAAGTGATATTAGAAAAATGGTATGTAACATCAACAAAATTCTTCATTTTTAATTTCCCTTTTAAACTCATGTTTTGGACTATAATGTTCTTTATTTCTTGTTAAAAATAACAGGCTCTTCCTTGTTGAATGTTGATATGGTTGCAGCGTAACTATCGGTTCTTCTATTTATTCACATTAACATCAACCATCTTGTGCATATTTGTGTTTTCCTGCTCATGGGTAAACCTTATTGAGCACCATAGCAAGATTTGGACGGCTATTTCAGAAGATATCTTGTCAGATTTTCTGATAGTATACTGCTTCATTGCTGTTTGGTTTGTGGGTGGCCTTACAATTTTCCATTTCTATCTTATTTGCTCAAACCAGGTGACTTTTCTTATCAAACTTTGTAGGAATATCTGAACGAGTTATTGGAAGTTTTTATGTGTACTAACTTTGCACAAGTTTTCTGACATCTGTTGATAAAATGATTGCTATATCTAACATTTTCACGTATCGGTAAAATAATGAAATTATCATATCTCATAGTATAAGTATTTGTTTAGTTTTTCTGATTCTCTATTTAAATGATGACACTGTTAGATGGTAGTACGTACTGAAACATATTTCAGTGATGAAAATGCCATCAACCTTGTAGTTTTACTTATTTGTCCTGCTAATGGTTTTGATGTTAGCTAATCTGTATACTAATATTGTAACCCTTTCTCTTATGCAGACCACATATGAGAACTTCCGGTATAGATATGACAAAATGGTGAATCCATATAACAAGGGGATGATACGCAACCTTAAAGAAGTCTTTCTATCGAAGATCCTAGCTTCACTGAATGATTTCCAAGCATTTGTTCCAGAAGATGAGTATATGATGATGGAACCCACAACTCTAAATATTGAGAGAAGTTTGACTAGCTCGAAGGAAAAAATCAACATTGAAATGGCAAGTAAGTTTGCAGATGAGAATGGCATTTCACTTCCTGAGATTTTACAGAATTTGGATTATGATGGCATAGAGGATAATTTGAAAAGTAGGGAGGGGAATGAGAAAGCTGCTTCTTACCCATATCATCTACCCGGTGAACTGAAAGATTCTACTCAAAGCTTTGTTGTTGGAGATGGTACTATCCAAGAGGAGAAATCTGATGACTTAAGTAGCTCTTTTCAAACCACCGTATCAGTTCAATCGTAGAGGTATCTAACCTTCCTTTCCTTTAATAAATGATTCTCCCCTTTTTTATGGTTTCTGCTGCTAAGAAGATTTTATTATTCCATTCATGTGGACTCCTGAAACAAGTTTGTACGAGTCATTGCTGTTTTCAACTGAATTTGAATTTTGGGCCCTTGTTTTAAATTTCTCTCTTATTCACCAACCGGGGCAAAGAAATGTTCTGGAATTTTAAGAATAAAAGGTCGTTACCTCACCATCATTTGGAACTGAATGCTTGTATGCAATGTTTTCACATATATAATTATGAGCGTCTCATAAAATATTTCAATATACAATACGTGAGAGTTCTCTTCACATATTGTATTCTTCACATTTAATATAGAGATATCTTCTACCTCTCTCTTGTGGTTCCCAATTTGGGTTTTCCGCGTAAATCTTGTGTTCTTGTTTTTGTGTTTGGCCATAGTTTGTTGTAACAAATTCATACTTTCAAACATTTTAGATTAATTTTTAATTGCAAGTTAAAGTAGTGATCTTTTGGGGGTATCATCTACCTAGTGACTACTTCATTAGTTTGGCATGCCCTTTTCTTGCACTTATAGATGTGGTGAATGGTGTGTAGTTCAAACATCATCATTGTTCTTTATATTTTAGTGACAAAAATTACATGCATTTGACAGGTTTGGGTTCAAGACTATTTTTTTATGCCACAAAGAATTGGACCTCTTGTTTCCATGATGGCAGAGGTTGGTGGTTTAAGAAGACTTAGAAGCTCTCCTGATGCAGAGGTTCACAGCAAGTTGTTGAGGTCATTCAAGTTTCAAGTTTCAGACTCAAGCTCATTGTAAGTTGTAATGTCAGGTCAACGTTCGGAATAATGTTGGAACTTGCATAAAAATAAAGCTGCAACCCTGTGAGAGTGAGAACTACAGATAGCTAGTTTCATCGTATTCCTCTCCTCTCCTCTCTTTTTCTTTGGAATTTCAACTCATTTATTTATTTGTCCTTGTGTTTTTCTTCCCTTCAAATTATAGTGTAAAATACTTTGTGGCAGTGGCGGAACCAGAACCAGAACCGGAACCAGAACCTTTTGGTACGGGGGGGGGGGCCACGGGCGGGCGCGACGGGCGGCAGGCGGCGACAAACTATCGGAATTTGGTTTCTTTCCATTTCCCCATTTATGCTGTTCTCAAAACATACTTCAAGCCCTTCACCTTCCCAGTGGTTCGGATGGACACACCATGCAACAATTTGACAAAACCGAGGAAGCTTAGCTTCCCGTCAGTAGGCCTTATCTAGTCACGTATAACAGCATGGATAGAGACTGAAGGACCAACACCAAGGTTATACAGCTGCTTTTGTTTGGCTCCAATAGTGCAAACTGCTCCTTTAGGTAGGAAACATCACCTGTATTCAATGTCTTTGACAATGCCCCTGCCTGCCCCCGCCCCCCTCCTAGTTCCGCCCACCGCCTGACCGGTGACCGCCTCCCTACCGGCGTCCGCCTCCCTACCGGCGTCCCGCTACCGGGGGCAACTGCCCCCACCCGCCCCCCCTCCCCCCTCCCCCCCCCCTGGTTCCGCCACTGCTTTGTGGTATTCTTGACTTGGAGATTAATTAGATTGAACCATGTCCAAATATCTGTCTTCTTAATCTATTCTGTGAGTAAATGCAGTTGTGTTTCCGAGTATGGATGGAAAAAGAGGCTAGGAATTTTTTTAATCACTTTAAGAGAAGTGGAAGGAGAATGATAATAACACAAGGAATTATAGTCTTTGATTCTTATTATTTTCAGGGTGAAATAAAATAATAATTAAAAAAAATTGGTAGGCAAGCCAATGTTGGAGAGGAACGATGGCTCTAGAGGTAAGAGTATAAATAAATTGAATCGAGTATTGAGTTGTTTAGATTTGATTCACAAAATTTATCTAGTATAAAATAAAAAATCGAGTATTGAGTTGTTCAAATTTGGTTCATAAAATTTATTGAGTATAAAATAAAGTTTAATAGAGATTCGTTTAGTTATCGAGTCAAGCATGATTTTGAATTGAGCCCGAGTAATTTTAACTTTTCGAGTGAATATGATCCGAGTATTGTATTAATAGAAAATTATAATTTTAAAATATTTAAATAATTTATCCAACTTTAAAATCTGTTCATATTTGAATAATTTATATTTTGAGTCGAGTTGAAATCGAATTTTTATTCGAGCAAAGTACGAACTAAAGTCAAATTGTCTGGTTTATTTTACAGTTTTATCTAGAGGAATAAATTTCCAAAAATTTCATTTTATATTCTATTCGAGTTGATAAGGATATTAAACCAGTAGGCTGTACAAGTAGCACCAGTGGTCTAGTGGTAGAATAGTACCCTGCCACGGTACAGACCCGGGTTCGATTCCCGGCTGGTGCATTTAAGGAGCTGTGACGAAGAATGCGCTCAATACGTTCGACTGGGTTTGAACGACCAACTGAATATTCAGTTGAAAATGTGGCGCCTCTGAGTTCTTAACGTTTTTTCTACTTTTTACATTTTGCCCCCTTTTTTTGGGTTGTTGCCTTTGACAAAATCTGGGATGAGAGCATTTTGTTATTTACAAATTTTAATTTCAATGATCAAAGGAATTGATATATATAAGCAAATTTGATAGTTTCTGCTATAAATACTAAGTGAGATTCACCCTCATGTGAGAGAGCTCTTTATAAAACTAATAATTTCAATCGTAAAAATATCAATTTCCGTGATTAACCGTTCTTGATTTTTCGTGTTCATTATTTATTAGAAGTTGTGCCTATGATAAAATAGTTTGATTTTTCATTTTATCTCATAGAAATTTTGGTAATTAACCCTCCATATAGGAAAATAAAGTTTTGCATTTTTATACTCCTATAAATATTAATTGTTTATATGAACCATTAAGCTAAAATTTCATTGACTAGTACTACCCAAATTTTGTTATTTCAAAGTAAATGAAAAAGCTCGTAAATTGAAAATCTAGTCACTTGTGAAGTGTAACCAAACAATAAATATTCTATCCATTGAGAGAAGAAAAGAACACCATATTCCATTTGCCAAATACATCACCAAAAATTCATAATCAAACCATACTGAAAATCCAATTAGCTTCAATGTCCACCTACCACGTGTCAAAATCCCATTTAACTCTTAGATTTCATCGGCTGAGTTTGGATTCAACCACTTCCAGTCCAACATAAAAACACGTCTTATCTCCCATTTCATCGGATGAGTTTGGATTTTTTTTTTTCCAGTTTTTGAACAAGGGTTTATCTGATTTCAATATGGCATTGGACTTGGGATTCTTGACAAAGGCTAGAAAATACACATTTTTCAAGCCAAAGTTTATTTTTTATGCAACATATTTGTCTGAGAAAATTGGGTAACCATTTTTCGACATCTCAAGTCCAATCCCGAGTACCAACTGTATCCCATTTTCAAGTACTTTGAGAATTGGTGCCAGGATGAGAATCACCACGGTGATTTCTTCTCTGCATTGATGAAGGCACAGCCCCAGTTCTTGAATGACTGGAAGGCCAAGTTGTCGGCACGATTCTTCTGCTTATCGGTAACATTTCATTTCTTCACTGTAGTTTGATTCGTTCAAAGTCCTCAGTTTTTTCTCGGATAGATAGCTACATTTCATATATAAGAAAGAAAACAGATTTTACAGGCCAAATGATGTCAAAGTTCAGAACTGAAACAAATAGCAAGACCCATTTATACTTCCACTGCCTATGATTCAACTTAACTGCTCTAGAACAAATCTGATGTTGGATTAATGTCTTTGTTCAGTAGAATTTATGTTCCTCTCGCAGATGTTAATTAGCAAACTGTGCGCTGCAGGTCTATGTGACGATGTATCTCAATGATTGTCAAAGAACAGCTTTCTATGAAGGCATTGGGCTCAACACAAAAGAATTTGACATGCATGTCATTATTGAGGTTAGCCTTTTGCTCGCTTGCCTTTACAAGTATGCAGTTATGTTACAAATTGCTCTGTGTTATTATTACTTGCAACCCTTATCTTGAGAGTTTTAATCATCGAGTTAAAGCTTTTTTGTATATTCTTTTATTCAAATCATTTAATTTAATGCTCCATTCGGTTGCCAGGAGGGTATTCTCTCTTCCCTCCACTTGTTATGCAACCAAATGGATTAGCAGCTTGAACAACATAATTCAAGCTTGAGTGTATCTAAAGATTGACTTCTATATTGTGTTTCTGCAGACTAATCGCACCAGAGCCAGGATTTTCCCAGCTGTACTGGGTGTTGAGAATCCTGAATTCAAAAGGAAGTTGGATAGGATGGTGGAGATCAACACAAAACTGCTAGCAATTGGGGAAACTGATGACATTGGTTTGGTGAAGAACTTGAAGAGGATCCCACTTATTGCAGCACTGGCTTCTGAGGTCTTGGCTGCGTATCTCATGAAACCCATTGAATCTGGATCTGTCGACATTGCAGAGTTTGAAACTCAACTTGTTTATTGAGATCTCGTTTTGTTAAAGTGCCTACTGATCTCTTTTAAAGGTCCCTTTATAAATATGCTATTACTTATTTTTCTGAAAATTAGGCAGGAAACATTGTTACGCTAAGAAGGCACCCCTTGTATTTCTGTGAAGTGAAACAATCTTCTTGAATTGTAGAGTAAATTAATACGATACATCTTTTTAAGTATTTTTTTTGAATGAATATTAGAGAAAGTTAGGATAAAAGCATGCGGTCATGTAAAAAAAATCTGATGAAGTAGACACGGTGGTTATATTGTCATTGCCAAAAACAGGTGACTTATCAAAAATGAAAACTACTTTGACAACAGAGGGTCACCTCCAATTCATTAGTTCCATCCCAGTTACACAAGATTTAACAATGGACGCTACCTCTTCTATTTTCCCCTTGTCCTATATCAGTGCCAGCTCTACAATAAATGTACACTTCACTGATCGAAATAGCATTTGGGAGAGTGTTCGATTACACTCGTATTTTTGAAAAGCATTGTAGGAGGGACTTCAAATTTAGTCTGTTCAAGCCAAGCACTTGAGATCACCTTTGGTTAACAATCTCATTATGCCTATACAAATAAGTTTGACACACACCCTTTTGGGGAAGCAATGAACACACTTTTTCTTAATCAATTAACAGAAATTTACGATGCTATTGCTGATCATTCGAGGAAGAAAATTGGAGAAACAATGCATGCATACACATGAACAAAGGGAACTTCTGAAAATTTCTTTCTGACTATCTAAAAAATTCAAAACGTAGTACACCTATATACCTTTTCAGTCGGATTTTTCAGCCTTCACTCTTGCCTCTTCGTCTTTCAGCGGCTGGACTAGAAACCTAAATATCCATACTGCCAATAGTGTTGCCTCAATGGGGGCAAGCCAATAAACAAGAAAATGCTCTTTCGTTATATGGTCACCACGAGCATAAGCCCATCCCATTACCTAAAAAATGCAAAACATTTCAAATATCAACATCTAGTTTAAAACTTCTGGAACCTCTCTAAAACAATTTAGGCACCAGTTGGTTTTGCTTTTGATTAGTATCTGTTTATATTTTTTCTTGCTCCAGCAAGAAATTGTACTCGGTATATCAAAACGGTTTTGATATACGAAAGAATAATAATAAAGACTTTTATCAAACGGGAATTAAAAGTGGTAAAACACTACTTACCGAGGCTGGATTCATAAATCCACCTGTGAGATCTGAGCCAAGTATATGGAGAGCGACCTTGGAGACACTGGAGATCCAAGTTTTCATTAGGAAGCTTCCAGGAATTTTAGCAGCAAGGCCAAGGTAGATTATAACAATTCCGAATGTCAGAATTCCTTCAGTCATTGCTCCTCGATGGACGTCAACTTTAAGACTCGGGCCATGTCCTATTTCTGGAAATGTCTTAAGGATGAGCCTAACTCCATTAATTGATCCAATGACCTATAAGATTAATATAAGTAGTCTCACAGTTAGAAATTGGAAACTAAACCATTTACAGCCCAGAACTTGACTGGCTACTTATTTACTCTAAAACAACATGTGAACACTATCTACAAAAGAAAATGTCGTGAAATGCAAATATTTCAAAGTCATTTTCACATTTCAAAACATTTTCCTTCTTCAACCACAGTCCGTGCATGTCACAGTTGGAGCAAATAGCATCATGAAATCAACCCCATAGATCTACCCTCAATATGTAATTATATTTTTCTTAACTAAACAAAGACAGTCTACTTCTGTTGGGGAATGCAGGAGTTGGGTATTTTTATTTTATTTTATCAGCCATGTCTTTAAACATCTCTAGTTGACAATCCAATACTAGAGTATCTAATAGGAAAATTCAGTTCCAACTTCCAATCCTCTTATATGTTGCCACTTGCTAACATGGAGAGCTTTTCTAGAGTAATCAGCAGTAAACTGAAATAATAAAAACCATAAAGCTGCTGAGGTAATTATCCATAACCGCAACAGGAGGAGAATGAAGATTGCTGTTCTTGCCATCTAGTCTTACAAAAATCCAACAGCAACAAATTGAATTACAGAATCAAGAAAGTAAACCCATGTTACATTTCAAATTCAATCAATTTAACAAATGACCAAACTACCAATAGGTGCAAATAACATAATCAACAGAAGCCAATTTAAATTCTAACTGATTACTACACATCCAATTCATATCTAAGCAAACCAACCAAAATTCATGCACCAATAAAGGGGAAAATAAATAAAGAAACTAGCAAACCTGGGCAGGAATTCTTGCACCAACAGTAAAGAGAAAAGTAGCGAAATCACCAGAGATTGCACCTGAAAGCACCATGAGAGGATTGTAGGCTCCACCTTTGGTGACCTTACCCAACCAGGCAAAGAAAAACATGTTGATAATGGAGAAAACACTTTTAAAGACTTCATCTTTGGCTCCATTACCGACTCCCAGAGGCTTGTAGACAAAGATCTTAACGAGAATGCTTGGCCATACCCACATGAAGGATATCATAAAATCTGATACAATCAATTTTACTCCGCCCATTGGTTTGTTTGGTTCTTGGTGATTCTGATTCCTCTGCTCTGGCTCTGGGTTGTTGTTATCTCGCCTTCCTGTTTGCTGGGATTATATTCTATTCTATTCAAACATGAACGAGCTTTAATGGAAAATTCATGTGTATTATTATTATTATTATTATGTAATATGTATATATATGGCTCCAATGGCCAATGAAGCAATTTACAATTGGAGAAGGCGGGGCCTAAAACCGCGGTTCTCTGTTTGACGTGTTTTTCAGAGCATAAATTATCTGCTCTTCGTCAGTACCTGGAATTTGTACACGTCAAACTTGTTAAGAAATTACTAGTAAAAATTAAACTACTGATCCAGAATTTTCGGTGCTCTTGCTCCATCAAAAATATACTAATATTGAGTGACAATAATAATAATAATAAATAAATAATAAATTAGATACAAAATGATATATCGGATAACTAGTTGATATTCAATTCCTCCATTATACCTTCTCTCTAATTAATTTGATCTAACACACAATATTTTTAAAGTTCTAGATAATATAACTGAAATCAACACCAAACAATTAGTTTATAATATTGAGTAGTATTATTGTTCTAAAAATAAAAGTAATATAACACTTCTTCACTATTGGATGAACATGTAATTTTTTAATCAAAATTTCAATGGTAGAATTTTTTAAAAAACTTTTAACGATAAAAATATTTTTTGTGATTCTAATTTTTGATAGGATTGATTTTAATATTATCAACTATTTACTAACATATTTTGATCATTACTAACATAATTATTAATATAAAAAATATGATTGTTAACTTTAAGATCTTCTCCCACGTCCCAATCACGTAAGACGCTATGATCTTGCACAGTTCAACAAGTCAACACCCAAAGCTTGACGGACTGACCGTCGGGGGATAGCTCCGGCGTGAGAGTCAGTACAGGCGATCACAATGTTAACAATAGAGGAAAAATATCTAGTGTCTATAGAGAGATAAAAAATCCGTTATATGTGTGTACCTTTTTCTTGAAAACTTTCTTACTAGGTTATACTCTCTTACCCGGTTTACCGTGTCACCCACTACCGTCTGCCACAACCCCCCACTCCTCAGTGATTTCTGCCGACTACATGCAAGTTGTCACCTTTTCTTTTCCACTGTGTATACCGGCGGCCGACTATAATTCCATCCACATTAATGATCTGCAAACTTTTGGTCAACAACTTTTCTTTTTCATCATTACAAGTCAAAGATAGAGATATTAAAATATCTAATGGGTCATCCTACTGACCCGACCCGATCTCGTAAGGATTTAACAGGAATAAGATGGTGATTAGGCCCAATATCTTTAAGACCCAATAGAGAAAATTCAAGGAACAATCAAATAAGTAAGCCCAGTCCACTCGACCCAATATGTGAAATATCATGACCCAACAATGATGTATTTGATAGAATTAGAGGAAAGATATAATGGAGCCTGGAGGTGAGCTAAACACGGGTGGATCCAATGGTTATAACGGATTAAGATCATATAAGTACGTCATTTTGTGTCCTCTTTTTATAGGGTCCTTTACACTAATATACAACATTTAAAAAATAATTACAAAAATAAAACATATATAACATAATTACAAAAATAAAACATAATCAATATAACGCGCCTAAAATCACGTGTAATTATCCAAGTCAGTTACCCAATTTCATATTTTAAATTAACCGTCCCTAAAATCATGCAACTTTGAAATCGAAACAACAGATCAACGGCGGAGAAGACAAAAATACGAAGCCGAAGCCTCCTGTCGCGACTAAACTCGTAATCGGAGAAGACAAAGCCGGTTGTCGCGATGCATCTCTAAGATCGAAAATAGCATACAAAATCAACAACGCCTTCAAGATCAGTAACCAAATACTGCAGTGATTGTTGAATACAAGATCAACATCAACTTCGATTAAAAAATACTGAGGTATGATAGTTTAAAATTTATAATCATATAGTTACCTATTGTTACTACGAATTACTATATTGGTTACCTTTCTTAAGTTTTTTGCACTTAAAATAGTCACACGGTAAGAATAATGAATGTTTTGATTGCAATATGAATGTTTTAAGTGCAAATTGCATGTAAAAATGCAATTGGTTACTGCTTAACATTACATTAGTTACTGTCTAACTATGTCTATTTTACTGTTTAATGATGGATTGGTTAATACATACTGGTACTAACTAATGTTGCATTGATTGCTGACTAATAATGATTTGGTTACTGTGTCCATTACATTGGTTACTGACTAATAATGAATCGGCTACTGTGTACCATTGCATTGGTTACTTACTAATAATGACTTTGTTACTGTGTAACATTATAATGGTTTCTGATGAAGACTTGGTTACTGACTAATGCTAAATTGGTTACTGCTTAACATTACATTAGTTACTGTCTGACTATGTCTATGTTACTGTTTAATGCTGGATTGGTTAATGCATAATGGTACTAACTAATGTTGCATTGGTTACTGACTAATAATGATTTGGTTACTGTGTACCATTACATTGGTTATTGACTAATAATGAATTGGCTACTGTGTACCATTGCATTTGTTACTGACTAATAATGACTTTGTTACTGTGTAACATTATAATGGTTACTGATGAAGAATTGGTTACTGACTAATGCTGAATTGATTACTGCTCAACATTACATTAGTTACTGTCTGACTATAATATGTAATTGTTACTGACTTGGTTACTAACTAATGATGACTTGGTTACTGTGTAACATTATATAGCTTACCGACTAATATAGATTATTGACTAATAATGAAATGGCTACTGTGTACCATTGCATTGGTTACTGACTAATAATGACTTTGTTACTGTGTAACATTGTAATGGTTATTAATGAAGACTTGGTTACTGACTAATGCTGACTTAATTACTGCTTAACATTATATTGGTTACCGTCCGACTATGTATATGTTACTGACTAATAATGATTTTGTTACTGTGTACCATTGCATTGGTTACTGACTAATAATTACTTTGTTACTGTGTAACATTATAATGGTTACTAATGAATACTTGGTTAATGTGTACCATTATTAATATGCATTTGCAATCTACTGACAATTATTTTATAATGGTAACCATCATCATATAATGGTTGTTGGCTTTTACTGATTTGGTTACTGTGTAACATTATACTGACTAACAGTAACTTGGTTACTGGATAAAATTATAATCTTTATTGGTTACATGCTAATGCTAACTTACTTAATGTGCAACATTATATTGGTTATTGACTACTACTGAATTGTTACTGTGTAATTATATACTGGTTACTATATAATGCATATTTGGTTACTGTGTAATATTATATTGGTTACTGATCAATACTGACTTAGTTACTATATAACATTATAATGTTAATGAGATTTATAATTGTTTCTTTTATATTGGTGGTTACTTATTGACTAATATTGTGTACTAGTTAATTGGTTACTATATATTTGGGATGCAACTCTTGATCATATAATGATTACTTACAATTACTTTCTTGGTTACTGTGTAACCATATAATGGTCACTGGCTATTGCTGAGTTGGTTGCAATGTAACATTATACTGACTACAGTAACTTGGTTACTGGATAAAATTATAATCTTTATTGCATAATATTACTGACTAATACTGACTTGTTACATACTATTGCCGACTTAACTAATGTGCAACATTATATTGGTTACTAACTACTACTTAATTGCTTACTGTGAAATTATATAATGGTTACTGTATAATGCTTATTTGGTTACTGTGTAATATTATACTGGTTACTAATCAATACTGACTTAGTTACTATGTAACATTATAATGTTACTGATGTTTATAATTGTTTCTTTTATATTGTTGGTTACTTGTTAACTAACAGTGTGTACTAGTTAATTGGTTACTACATATTTGGCATGCAACTGTTAAACTGATTGTATACATTGGGTTTTTTAGGTTGAGACATCAAACTTAGTGATTTTCACTGTTTACGATGTCTCTAAACAGTATATTGTGGACATCGAACAAAAGGCATGCACATGCAGTAAATTTCAGTACCATGAGATGCCTTGCCCGCACGCTGCTGCTGTTATGAGCAAGAGAAATTTGAGCTGTTATGATTTTTGCTCAAGAAATTACACTAAAGCAACTTTGGTTGAGACATATTCAGCTTCCATCATGCCATTAGATGACAAAGAAAATAAAACCACCCAACACAAGAAGACCAGCAGGAAGACCAAAAAAAGGGAGGTACAAACACGGATCTGAAATTAAAATTCAAAACAAATGCAGCAGGTGCCAAGAAAGAGGACACAACAGGAAAACATGCAGTAATCCCCCGATTTTAAGACCACTAAAAAAGGTCTGATATAGTGTAATTAAATTAAGAGTGTAAATACATGAATGTATTATTGTTTAATTTGAGTAACCATTAAACGATTGATTTGTAAAATTTTTGATTGTGTATAGTAAACAAAATTGTTATTCATTTATATATTGATTTCTGATTTCAATGAAACATTAACAATAACTGTAATCGAATAAATACATAACAGTAACCATAACAGTTTTTAATGGTAACCACATAATTACATAACAGTAACCATAACAGTTATCACTTAATAACATAACAGAAACCATACCAGTTTTTAACCAAATAATTACATAACAGTAACTATAACAATGTTTAATGTTACCTAAATAATTACATAACAGTAACCATCACAGTAACCACCTAATTTAATAATAGTAACAATACCATTTTATAATGGTAACCACAACATAAACAACATGTATATCCAGCAACATATAATTAAAACGGTATTGAAGTTTATGAAACCCATGTATACTCACACATGTACACTTAACATATGAAATATGTCCTGATACAATATTGTAACTATCTGATTACTATCAAATTATTATCTGGTTACCTATTTATACATGATTGGTTACCAACTGTATATTACAAAATTATAATTGGTTACCATTTTATACATGACAATAACCATAACAGTAACCATACCAGTTTTTAATGTAAACCAAATAATTATATAACAATAACCATAACAATGTTTAATGGTACCCAAATAATTACATAATAACAGTAACCATACCAGTTTATAATGGTAACCACAACATAAACAACCTGTATATCCAGCAACCTGTAATTAAAAGGGTATTGAAGTTTATGAAACCATGTATACATTACACATGTACATTTAACATATGATATATGTCCTGATACAATCTTGTAACTCTCTAGTTACTATCAAATCATTACCTGGTTACCCCTTTATACATGATTGGTTACCAACTATATATTTCAAAAAAAATCAACAAACACAACTGAAAAAGATACAAAATACCAACCAACAAATAATATTTCTTTCATTAATGCTAATATTGTCAAATATGTAATCCCATCTACATAAGATCCAATGAACATCAAAAAATCATAAATCATACACAAATATTGTGTATAATACCAAAACTTAAAAAAAAAATACACTATGACGCCCCCAAAATAGGTATACAACACCCATTCTGAGTCGCCAAATACATGGTACAGAAAGTAAACTACAACTTCAATAATACAATTGTCGTGCAAAATACGACAACACATACTGTGAGTTTAAATATAAATATTGTCTTCTAGACAATATCCACACTCAAATAAATCCTCATTACAATTATTCAAACACTATTTTACAGAAATAGTGAGGACTGCTAAAACATCTTTTTAGAACCATCACTCCATACCCCGACTAGATCCTGCTATGTTCTCACCTCCTGAGAAGAAAAATGGAACAAAAAGGAAAAGGGTGAGCTCAACTAGCCCAGTAAAGAATATTATGACTAAGATAATATACAACAAATTATCGTTAGTCTTCAACAGGGAAAAATCTGATAAAATATAATCGACAACAAGTTTTAGATCAACAACTGCAGCGGAAACAGCAAACCATTAGAAGAGTCAAGTAGAGAAAGAATTCTACTATCTTCTAAGATTTAAAAGTCCATCATCAATATTTTATCCCTGTAACATCAATTAATAATCATCTTTAACCAAATATTCATCTTTGCACTACAGGCCAAAGATATTCATTTGTATCATCAGTCGGTCATGTTCATCTCAACACCTGTTCATCTTTGCACTACAGGCCAAAGATATTCATCAAGTAATTATACATCTTTGCACTACAGGCCAAAGATATTCAGTAATATCATCATTTAGGACTGAGGATGATGAAAAATATCTTAAAGAGAACGAATCCAATGAGACAGAAGGACAAATAGTAGGGATTCGTATAACAGTTTATCCAAGATCAATAATACTTCATAATAATCAATTGTGAAGCAGAATTCAAAAATAAAGATCAAAACATGGATACAATCAAAGATAGTAACCATAATAGACATCTTGGACAAAAAGGAAAAATTTTATTTTTCGGTGAATAGTGCCGTATTCGTAAATAGTGTCGTATACGTGAATAGTACCGTATACGTGAATAGTAACCCCGACACAAAAAGTTCCAAATTTGATAAAAACTCATATCAATATTTCAGCATAATGATATTGAAGAAAATAATATCATTTAAGAAGAAAATAATATCCCTTACGAATATTAAACGAAAATAATATTCATTACGAATATTAAACGAATATAATATTTCTCGCGAATATTGAACGAAATAACATTTCTTATGAATATTGAACAGAAATAATATTCATACGAATACGAAAAATAATATCTCTTCAGAATGTGAAATAAATAATACCCCTTACCTCAAAATATCAGTACTTCTGGTCGGAATACCGGTATAAGGCTGAAAGAAACTTGCTCTGATGAATAGAAACTCTCAAAGTATCTAAATACTCACAAAATACACTCAATAATATAAAGAGAGAAAGAGAAAAAATTTGTTTCTGGTGTGATTTTCAATTCTAACTTAGCCCTCTATTTATAGGAAAATTTTAGTAGGTTTGACCTGCAACCTGATGGCTTTACCTGCTACTATTCCCACCCACCACATTTGAAATATAATTCAGCACATTTCTTCACCAACCACAAGTGGGGCCCACCAATTCTAGAATTTTCCATCAAAATGATAAACTCCGAAAATTCAACAATTTCTGAACCAGTCATCTCGTAAAATTCATAATAAATCATACGTTCATTTTTAACGGTTCAAAATTTGAGGACATATACTCAACTTATATATGTATAACATATCCAAAAATTACCACGATCCAACGGTCGGATTAAAAATTATAACACCCGCAATATTTCTCAAAAACCCTGATTTGATTTTTAATACCTCCATTCCGATAAAAATACTGATAAAACACCTCAACATTAACTCCTTCATTTTTAACCACAAAAATATATTCCTCATTTATATCTACATAAAATAAATATTTCTTTATCATATGAATCAATAATTAATTATTCACAAATAATATTACAGAATCACATTTATGACAACCAGGCCGTTCCCAGGAAAGAGGGGGCTTTCCAATAAGAATTTCTCCTTACTGGCGCGCAATTAGATGACCAAACCTCTCCTTAGACAGAACTTTCTAGACATTGCCAATAATGTTATCTAATAATATTATTCAAATAATATGAATTATTGATCTGATAAATGAAAATACTGTGCAGCAACAATTATTGAAACAACAATAATATAAAATATCAACGCAGCAATTATTGAATCAATAAAATAAAATATTGAACAATAACTACTGTAACAATTATTGAGTAGTGCCTTCTTACGTAAGAATTAATAATTGGTGCAATACCGTGTGCTACTGTATTTTAATCACCGGGTATTCCAACAGTATTAACGGTAACAACTACGCCGTTATTTATAAATAACTTATACTTGTCATTTTCTTCATCCAATCGCTTTCCGTTATGGGACCCACACAAGGCTGCGCCGTCGTACGAATATTCCCCGACATCAAGAATATTCCACGACCAAACGAATATTCCCCGACAAAATGAATATTTTATAACCACCTGCTTATTTTGCAAAATTTGCACATTTCACCCATAACCAAAGTATTATATCAAATTAGCCCCTTATTATTCACAATAATATTTAGAGAAAATTTGATTTTATTCATTAATAAGTTGGGGTCTTACAACCTCCCCTCCTTAAAAAATTTCGTCCTCGAAATTGACGTATGTACCTGATGTTTCAAAAAGGTGAGGATACCTCGCTTTCATTTCTGATTCCAACTCCCAGGTCATTTCTTCAATAGCATGGTTTCTCCACAAAATCTTAACTTGTGGTATAACCTTCGCGCGTAGGACATGCTCTTTCCTATCCAAGATCTTAACAGGTACCTCCTCGTACGTTAAATCTTCAGCTATCTCGTCTGGTTCTAACTCAATAATGTGGTTCGGGTCTTTAACATATTTACGAAGCATAGATATGTGAAAAACATTATGAACACGAGACATGCTTGGAGGTAATGCGAGTCTATATGCCACATTTCCTATTCGCTCAAGAATCTCAAATGGACCAACAAATCTTGGATTGAGCTTTTCTCTCTTCCCAAATCTTGTAACTCCTTTCCATGGAGCCACACGCAACAATACATGATCCCCAATGTCAAATTCCACGTCCTTTCGATGAAGATCCGCATAACTCTTTTGTCGATCCTGTGCCGTTTGTATACGTTGTCGAATCGTTTGGATCTTCTCTGTAGTAATGCGTACCAATTCTGGTCCCAACAATGTTGCTTCACCCACCTCGTCCCAGCATACTGGAGAACGACATTTTCTTCCATACAACGCCTCAAATGGAGCCACACCTATGCTCGCCTGATAACTGTTGTTGTAGGAGAATTCCACCAATGGTAGGTACTTATCCCAACTCCCTTTGAGATCTAGGACACAAAGTCTTAATAGATCTTCAAGAGTTTGAATAGTCCTCTCTGATTGTCCGTCCGTTTGAGGATGGTATGCTGAACTGAATCGTAAATCCGTGCCCATAGCTTTCTGCAAGCTAACCCAAAATCGTGAAGTGAATCTTGGGTCACGATCCGAAACTATGGATACTGGCATGCCATGCAATCTCACAATCTCGTTCACGTACATACTAGCAAGACGTTCAAGAGAATAAGTCTCACGTATCGGCAAGAAATGAGCGGACTTGGTTAATCTATCAACAATAACCCAAATCGCATCTATGCCTTGAGAAACCTTGGGAAGACCTGTAACAAAATCCATAGTAATGTGTTCCCACTTCCATTTCAGAATCTCAAGTGGTTGCAATGGACCCTTTGGTACTTGATGCTCCGCTTTTACACGTTGACAAGTTAAACATCTCGAGATAAACTCCGCGATCTCTCTTTTCATATTGCTCCACCAAAATGTATGTCGAAGATCGTGATACATTTTGGTACTCCCAGGATGGATTGCAAACGGTGTGTTGTGTGCCTCCATCATTATTCTATGCTTCAAGTCAAAATCGTTAGGAACACAAAGTCTGGAGTTGACTCGAAGTATTCCTTCTTCATCGATTCTTGCTTCTGGAATAGCACCTTCTTGCACTTTCTTCTTCATACGCATCAGCTCCATGTCCGTAGCTTGAGCAGCTTTAACTTTATCGATTAAAGTCGGTTCTACTCGTATATTTGATATCATCATGTGGGTACTTGGAGCCTTCATCTCTATCTCCATCCTTTGCAAGTCATACAAAATGGGCCTTTGTGTTAAAAACATTGCACTCGTACCCGCATATGATCTTCTACTCAATGCGTCAGCTACTACGTTTGCTTTTCCAGGATGATATTGGATGGTATGATCGTAATCTTTCAACAGCTCGAGCCAACGTCGCTGCCGCATGTTGAGTTCCTTTTGGGTGAAGAAATATTTGAGGCTTTTATGATCTGTATAGATCTCCACTTTCTCCCCATACAGGTAGTGTCTCCAGATCTTCAACGTAAAAACGACTGCTGCCAACTCCAAATCATGAGTAGGATAATTCCTCTCATATTCTTTGAGTTGTCGTGAGGCATAGGCTATGACTTTCCCATGTTGCATGAGAACACATCCTAACCCTTTGCCTGAAGCATCGCTGTAGATAACAAATCCATCCGAACCAGATGGTATTGTCAGAACAGGTGCCGAAATGAGTCTCCTCTTGAGTTCTTGGAAACTCTTCTCGCATTCCTCACTCCATACAAATTTTGTATCTTTCCGAGTCAGCTGAGTTAACGGAGTAGCGATTCGAGAAAATCCTTTCACAAATCTCCGATAATAACCAGCTAAGCCTAGAAAGCTACGTACTTCGGTTACCGACTTCGGTTGCTCCCAACTTTGTATGGCTTCAATCTTCGCCGGGTCGACAGATACTCCATGTTTTGACACCACGTGCCCAAGGAATGCTACTTCCTCAAGCCAAAACTCGCATTTCTTCAATTTGGCATATAGCTTGTTTTCACGAAGCCTTTGCAGTACCAGCTTCAAATGGCGCTCATGATCTTCACGACTTTTGGAATAGATGAGGATGTCATCAATAAAGACAACAACGAACTGATCCAAATATTCTTTGAATACACGGTTCATCATATCTATGAAGGCAGCAGGAGCATTAGTCAATCCAAAAGACATGACTAAGAATTCATAATGCCCGTACCGAGTTCTGAAGGCAGTCTTTGGAATATCCTCAGTTTTAATCTTCAGCTGATGATATCCAGAACGAAGGTCGATCTTTGAAAAGAATTGTGTTCCTTGTAACTGGTCGAACAGGTCATCAATGCGAGGTAGCGGATACCTATTCTTGATAGTGACATGATTCAATTCTCGATAGTCGATACAAAGTCGCATACTCTCGTCTTTCTTCTTTACGAATAAAACAGGAGCACCCCAAGGAGACGTACTAGGACGAATAAAACCGATGTCCAACAACTCCTGTAGTTGGACTTTTAACTCCTGAAGTTCAATAGGAGCCATTCGATATAGAGTTTTAGAAATGGGCTTTGTACCGGATTCAAGGTCAATAAAGAATTCAACTTCACGTTCTGGGGGTAGACCAGGAAGTTCTTCAGGAAATACATCGGGAAATTCTCTAACAATAGAAATATTATTCAAATCTGACTTGTCTTTGTTCAAATCCATAACATGGGCTAAGAAAGCTTGACATCCGTTTTTCAATAAACGAATAGCTTTGTGACTTGATATGACAGTGACTGATTTTAGTGGTTTAGTAGTTTGAATTCGTATGACAGGTTGGTTAGGAATATGAAAACTAACAACCTTACGAAAACAATCAATTTTAGCATGATGAGTGGTTAACCAATCAATTCCTAAAATCACATCAAAAGCAAGTATCTTTAAAGAGATAAGATCAACAGGTAATGTGATAGTGCCAACTTGAATCATGCAAGATTTATAAACTGTAGATGTAACGAAGGTTTCACCCAACGGAGTTTCAACAGATAAGTTAAAGTCCAATTTCTCCGGAGTCAAGTTTAAACGTTGAGCACAAGCAGGAGAGATAAAAGAATGGGTAGAACCGGTATCTAGTAAAGTATAAACTTCGCAAGAATTCAAGATTAGCTTACCCGTGATCACCTCGTTCGGGTTTCTCGCGTTTTGGCCAGTAACGACAAACGCCCTTCCAGGAACCGCTGATTTCGACTTATCCGGGACAGCTTTTGGAGTCACCATCCCCGCTGAACTTGGTTTTGCTACAGAACACTCTCGAGCTATATGACCCTCCTTTCCACAGTTATAACATACCTTGGATTGTTGTGGGCAGTTTGGGCTGATATGTCCCTCTTTCCCACATTTGTAACATACGACCGGTGGTCGTTCTCCTCCCCTAGAAACAGTTGATGTTTGTGCTGACGTCTTCACGTTATCATTGTTGTACCTTCTCTTCTTGAAATCTCCTCCCGACTCGCTCCTTCTATTATCACGACCACGATTACCACCAGAGTGGTTACCGCTTTTGTCCGAATGTTTTCCTCCCTGCTGGTTTTCATTGCTTCGATGACTGTCGCCACCGGTATGACCCTGGTTGTGGTCCCTCGGTTGCACATACTCATTATCTCGCTCTAATAATTGAGCCCTATTTACAACATCTGAATATAAAGAAAATTTATGAGAGATAAGATATTGTCGAATCTCGGGTTTTAGACCTCTCAGAAACATCCTTGTCATTCGTTCCTCATTTTCGACCAAATGAGGTGCAAACCTGGATAACTCTGCAAACTTCGCCTCGTACTGGGACACCGTCATGTTGTTTTGTTCCAGTCTGATAAACTCTACCTCCTTCATATGACGAATACTTTCAGGAAAGTACTTGTCATTGAACAGTTTTTGAAATGTTTCCCAGGACATGTTGAGTGCGTCAGGCTGGGTACGCTTCACAGACTCCCACCAGTAGTCTGCCTCACCGCGGAACATAAAGGTGGCGAATGGAACCTTCTGTTCCTCCGTGCATCCCAAGACATCGAATATCTTGGTAATTTGCTTGACCCACGTTTCCGCCATGATCGGATCCGGCTTTCCCTTAAATTCTGGTGGTCCCAATTCTTTGAACTGCTTAGCTGTGACAAACCGCGCGTTATCATTTCCACCCGTATTCTGCACACGAGTCTCCCTCGTTTGATTTTGCATGAACTGCAAAAAGCTCCTAAACATTCCATCATTCATCGTTTGCTCGGTAACGTTGTTTACAGGAGGAATATTGCCTTCCTGTTGCACGTTCCCCTGGGTGGTGATCAAAGGTGTCTCCACGGTCTGATTTACTCCATTATTAACGTTCTCAGCTGCCATTCTTAAATACTGCCATAAAACAAGGGTTAATAGTCATGTCATATATTATCCCTATACTCTGACCGACCAAATAAACACCAAATAAACTTAGTCAAGTCATACTAGTGAAGGAATTCCCCGTCTCTCCCCTCCTAGTTCTTGTCTCACATCTCAGCCAGGGATCATATCCCTAAGCTCTGATACCAACTGTGACGCCCCCAAAATAGGTATACAACACCCATTCTGAGTCGCCAAATACATGGTACAGAAAGCAAACTACAACTTCAATAATACAATTGTCGTGCAAAATACGACAACACATACTGTGAGTTTAAATACAAATATTGTCTTCTAGACAATATCCACACTCAAATAAATCCTCATTACAATTATTCAAACACTATTTTACAGAAATAGTGAGGACTGCTAAAACATCTTTCTAGAACCATCACTCCATACCCCGACTAGATCCTGCTATGTTCTCACCTCCTGAGAAGAAAAATGGAACAAAAAGGAAAAGGGTGAGCTCAACTAGCCCAGTAAAGAATATTATGACTAAGATAATATACAACAAATTATCGTTAGTCTTCAACAGGGAAAAATCTGATAAAATATAATCGACAACAAGTTTTAGATCAACAACTGCAGCGGAAACAGCAAACCATTAGAAGAGTCAAGTAGAGAAAGAATTCTACTATCTTCTAAGATTTAAAAGTCCATCATCAATATTTTATCCCTGTAACATCAATTAATAATCATCTTTAACCAAATATTCATCTTTGCACTACAGGCCAAAGATATTCATTTGTATCATCAGTCGGTCATGTTCATCTCAACACCTGTTCATCTTTGCACTACAGGCCAAAGATATTCATCAAGTAATTATACATCTTTGCACTACAGGCCAAAGATATTCAGTAATATCATCATTTAGGACTGAGGATGATGAAAAATATCTTAAAGAGAACGAATCCAATGAGACAGAAGGACAAATAGTAGGGATTCGTATAACAGTTTATCCAAGATCAATAATACTTCATAATAATCAATTGTGAAGCAGAATTCAAAAATAAAGATCAAAACATGGATACAATCAAAGATAGTAACCATAATAGACATCTTGGACAAAAAGGAAAAATTTTATTTTTCGGTGAATAGTGCCGTATTCGTGAATAGTGTCATATACGTGAATAGTACCGTATACGTGAATAGTAACCCCGACACAAAAAGTTCCAAATTTGATAAAAACTCATATCAATATTTCAGCATAATGATATTGAAGAAAATAATATCATTTAAGAAGAAAATAATATCCCTTACGAATATTAAACGAAAATAATATTCATTACGAATATTAAACGAATATAATATTTCTCGCGAATATTGAACGAAATAACATTTCTTATGAATATTGAACAGAAATAATATTCATACGAATACGAAAAATAATATCTCTTCAGAATGTGAAATAAATAATACCCCTTACCTCAAAATATCAGTACTTCTGGTCGGAATACCGGTATAAGGCTGAAAGAAACTTGCTCTGATGAATAGAAACTCTCAAAGTATCTAAATACTCACAAAATACACTCAATAATATAAAGAGAGAAAGAGAAAAAATTTGTTTCTGGTGTGATTTTTAATTCTAACTTAGCCCTCTATTTATAGGAAAATTTTAGTAGGTTTGACCTGCAACCTGATGGCTTTACCTGCTACTATTCCCACCCACCACATTTGAAATATAATTCAGCACATTTCTTCACCAACCACAAGTGGGGCCCACCAATTCTAGAATTTTCCATCAAAATGATAAACTCTGAAAATTCAACAATTTCTGAACCAGTCATCTCGTAAAATTCATAATAAATCATACGTTCATTTTTAACGGTTCAAAATTTGAGGAGATATACTCAACTTATATATGTATAACATATCCAAAAATTACCACGATCCAACGGTCAGATTAAAAATTATAACACCCGCAATATTTCTCAAAAACCCTGATTTGATTTTTAATACCTCCATTCCGATAAAAATACTGATAAAACACCTCAACATTAACTCCTTCATTTTTAACCACAAAAATATATTCCTCATTTATATCCACATAAAATAAATATTTCTTTATCATATGAATCAATAATTAATTATTCACAAATAATATTACAGAATCACATTTATGACAACCAGGCCGTTCCCAGGAAAGAGGGGGCTTTCCAATAAGGATTTCCCCTTACTAGCGCGCAATTAGATGACCAAACCTCTCCTTAGACAGAACTTTCTAGACATTACCAATAATGTTATCTAATAATATTATTCAAATAATATGAATTATTGATCTGATAAATGAAAAGACTGTGCAACAACAATTATTGAAACAACAATAATATAAAATATCAACGCAGCAATTATTGAATCAATAAAATAAAATATTGAATAATAACTACTGTAACAATTATTGAGTAGTGCCTTCTTACGTAAGAATCAATAATTGGTGCAATACCGTGTGCTACTGTATTTTAACCACCGGGTATTCCAACAGTATTAACGGTAACAACTACGTCGTTATTTATAAATAACGTATACTTGTCATTTTCTTCATCCAATCGCTTTCCGTTATGGGGCCCACACAAGGCTGCGCCGTCGTACGAATATTCCCCGACAGCAAGAATATTCCACGACCAAACGAATATTCCCCGACAAAATGAATATTTTATAACCACTTGCTTATTTTGCAAAATTTGCACATTTAACCCATAACCAAAGTATTTGTATCAAATTAACCCCTTATTATTCACAATAATATATAGAGAAAATTTGATTTTATTCATTAATAAGTTGGGGTCTTACATACACAATAAAATTAATAAAGACAAAACAACAAAATCCGAACTAATCAAAATCTAGAACAAATCTTCGTGGAAATTCTCTATCAGTATCATAGCCCTCCAACTGCTTGTTCCTTGCATGCATATATAGGTTTGTGCACAACTTTTTTCGATACTGCGCAATGGGAAAAGGAATAGGAATCTGATCAAACTTCTGATGAATGACATGCTCAGCAAAACAAATTGTGAACATCCCACAATCACTGTAACAACAAACAACATATAACAAAAATCAAAAATAAAATCAACCTATATATAATAATTAAAATAATGTACACAATTTAACCCTTACCCTTCTACTTGTTCAGGAACCGTCTCAAAAAATTTCAACTCAATTATATCGTCTTCGTCCTTGTTGCGATACGGGTCACTGCTGAAGTCAATGTCAGACCTATCCTTCCAAAAACCAGACTTGCGCAGTAGTATGGGAAGAATGAAGATGTACGGCTCACAAACATCAGATATTTTAGTTTGCATAGATTTCCTTTTTGGTTGTAGAGAATTGTAAACAGTTAGACACCTACGATGCACATCAAAAGTCAACAACAACCAATGGTCCGGTGATGACATATGAATTGGGAACAACACGTAATCAACGTTCCTTCATGGTGTGTTGACATCCATAAACATTAACCAAAATGTTATCATATCATAATATAACATTAACCATACCATAATAAAGCAGTAACCAAAAAGTTATATTATATAATCTAATGGTGACCAAAATATAAACAACATGTAGTACATACAATTTTATGCAGTAAACAAATAGTTATATATAATATTAACCAAAACATAATTTAAAGGTCACCAAAATAAATGCATGTATACCAAAAAATATACTAAAGAAGTAACCAAACAGTTATATGATAGTAACCAAACCATGTTTTAATGGTAACCAACACATAAACAACATGTATACCAAACTCAGTTTAGTCAACCAATGTATACTAAGCAAATATATTGGAACCAAAACAATATATAAAAGTAACCAAAATCCCAATTGAAGAAAAAAAAATAGTTTCCAAATCATAAGCCAACAACAACAAAAAATATACTAATGAAGTAACCAAACAGTTATATGTTAGTAACCAAAACATATATTAATGGTAACCAATACATAAACAACATATAGACCAAACACAGTTTAGTCAACTCATATATACTAAGCAAATACATGGTAACCAGAACAACAAAAAATAGTAACCAAAATCCCAACTCAAGGAAACATAAATAGAATTCAAATCAGAAATTAACAATAACCAAAAACATACTAAAGAAGTAACCAAATATTTGTATGATAATAACCAAAACATGTTTTAATGGTAACCAATACATAAATAACATGTACACCAAAATCAGTTTAGTCAACCATGTATACTAAGCAAATACATGGTAACCATAACAACATAAAAAAGTAACCAAAATACCAAATCAAGGTAACAAAAATGGTATCCGAATCACAAGCTAACAATAACCAAAATATAATGTAGAAGTAACCAAACAGTTATATGATAGTAACAATAACAAAATTAAAATTAGCAAACCTTTAAAAAAATTTGGGTTGAAAATATCTTCTGGCTATGAACTTGAGCTTCTGTCTTAACTACAGGAACATCAAAATTAAAATTCAACTCCACAAACCTAAACAAATTTCTTCAAGTCCTTAATAGAATTACCCTATGTGATTCTTTTCATCTTTCCATCCTTCTTTCTTGTATCAACCATTCTATACAAAACATAAAAACAACACAAATCCAAGCAATCAATACCCCATTCTGTTAGAAACATAGCGTATATGTAAGACCCCGAATTTTATGAAATAAAAGTATTCAATTTTTCTTATAATTACTATTCAGTAAATGGTTAAATTGATAAATGTTAAAGTTAAGGGTGATATATGATTTTTTTTTAAAATACACAAGTGGTTATAAAATAATCATTGTTGTCGGGAAATATTCGTTTGGTCGTTGAATATTTTTTCTGTCGGGGAATATTCGTACGACGGCGCAGCTATTTGTGGGCCCCATAACGAATAACTGTCGGATGAAGAAAATTACAAATTTGAGTTTTTACAAATAACGGCGTAGTTGTTACCGTTAATACTGTTGAAATATCCGGTGGTTAAAATACAGTAATACGCGTGTTTGCACAGTAGCACACGGTATTGCACCAATTATTGATTCTTACGTAAGAAGGCACTACTCAATAATTGTTACAGTAATTACTGTTCAATATTTTATTTTATTAATTCAATAATTGCTACGTTGAAATTTTGTATTATTGTTGTTCAACAATTGTTGCTGCACAGTATTTTCTATTATCAGATCAATAATTCATATTATTTGAATAGTATTATTAGATAACATTATTGACAATGTCTAGAAAGTTCTGTCTAAGGAGAGGTTTGGTCATCTAATTGCGCGCCAGTAAGGAGAAATTCTTATTGGAAAGCCCCCTCTTTCCTGGGAACGGCCTGGTTGTCATAAATGTGATTCTGTAATATTATTTGTGAATAATTAATTATTGATTCATGTGATAAGAAAATATTTATTTTATGGGGATATAAATGAGGGATATATTTTTGTGGTTAAAAAATGAAGGAGTTAATGTTGAAATTTTTGTCGGAATGGAGGTATTAAAAATCAGGGTTTTTGAGATATTTTGCGGGGGTTATAATTTTTAATCCGACCGTTGGATCGTGGTAATTTTTGGATATGTTATACATATATAAGTTGAGTATATGTCCACAAATTTTGAACCGTTAAAAATGAACGTATGATTTGTTATGAATTTTACGAGATGACTGGTTCAGAAATTGTTGAATTTTCGGAGTTTATCATTTTGGTAGAAAATTCTAGAATTGGTGGGCCCCACTTGTGGTTGGTGAAGAAATGTGCTGAATTATATTTCAAATGTGGTGGGTGGGAATAGTAGCAGGTAAAGCCATCAGGTTGCAGGTCAAACCTACCAAAATTTTCCTATAAATAGAGGGCTAAGTTAGAATTGAAAATCACACCAGAAACATAAGTTTTCTCTCTTTCTCTCTCTATATTATGAAGCATATTTTGTGAGTTTTTAGATACTTTAAGAGTTGCTATTCAGTGCAAGTTTCCTTCGGCTTTACATTTCGGTCAGAAGTACTGCTGTTTTGAGGTAAGGGATTGTAAGGGATTGTAAGGGATAGTAAGGGATTTTAATGGTTGTTAGGATTTTCAGTTTCGTAATTTTTCTGAACTTCAAAAATTTTGGATAAATTTGAAATGATATTTTGATGAGTTTTATTGATTGTGTCCAAAAATGGTGATTTTTGGATGTATAGATTGAGAGTTATGAATTTTATGAGAAAAGACTATTTTAAAAGTAACCGTTTATAATTCCTTGTGGTTATCTCCAAAATTGATGAAATTTTTATTGGGAGTACATGTATATGATAGAAGTATACTCTGTAAATTTCAGAATTTTTAGATAAAAGTACAATTTTTGATAAATGTCTAAATATTCGGCTATTTTGGCCATATGAAAAATAGTAAATGACTTTTAAAAATTCTGAGAAAAATATATGTTCACTATGGGACTATATTATGCTAAATCCCAGAAAAGAAATATTTTTGGAACTGATTTGGTATTTTTCATGAAAATGGTCTAGCTATGAGTAAATGAATTAAATATGTTTTGTGAAGAAAGAAAATTGGAAAATAGGATTTTATGGCTTGAGAATCCTATATGAGGTATATGAAGATTTTTGATGAGAGTTTTGGTTATTGATGATAAAATTGTAAGAGTTGGCATTTTGTGATGATTAAATGCATTAATTAGTAAAGTGTAAACAATTAAAATAAATTGTTTATAAATTTAAGTAATGTTATTCTTTCAATATCATTATACCGAAATATTAGTATGAATTTTATTGTAGAATTTTTATCTTTTGTGTCGGGGTTACTATTTATGAGTTACAAATATTACTCTTGAGATTAAAACTATATGTTGATCATATTATTTTTATCATCATATATAACATTTTTATAACCCTGATGTTAAAATTCTCTTTCACTGGAGTGTAAAGATGGGTAGATTATTGGTATGATCATGACTAGGGTTCTCTTTGGCCTGTAGTGCAAAGTTGAATTGTGACTGGTATGATCATGACCATTGAATTTATAATTGAATATCTTAAGCTTAAGTGCAAAGGTGAATTGATTAACATGGTTATAATTATTGTTTATATAAATTCTGAAATGATTATATATTTCTTTGAGATATGAATATATTTGGCCTGTAGTGCAAATATGAATTGTTGATGAATATCTTTGGCATGTAGTGCAAAGATGGCCTGTTGATGAATATCTTTGGCCTGTAGTGCAAAGATGAACTGTTGTTGAATATCTTTGGCATGTAGTGCAAAGATGGCCTGTTGATGAATATCTTTGGCCTGTAGTGCAAAGATGAACTGTTGTTGAATATCTTTGGCCCGTAGTGCAAAGATGGTTTGTTGATGAATATCTTTGGCCTGTAGTGCAAAGATGAACTGTTGTTGAATATCTTTGGCCCGTAGTGCAAAGATGGTTTGTTGACGAATATCTTTGGCCGTAGTGCAAAGATGGATTTGTTAGTATGATTATAAACAGGAACTGTGATTTGGTATAACCATGATCTTTGATGTTTCAGGTAAAGACAGGTGATGAAAATATTCTTCGTCCTGGGTGCGAAGAAAAATTTATAGTCACAATTATGATTATGAGTTATTCATATGATTGTGGAAAGGAACTGTTGAGTGATGTTACATGGATAAAATATTGTTGGTGGATTTTTAACATGGAGAAGATAATAGACTTTATAGTCTATTTGACTCTTCTAATGGATTGCTCGTTCCGCTGCAACTATGGTTGAAATTTTTATCATTTACCATATGTTCTAAATCTCTGATTTATTGTTGATGAAGGCTATTGATAATTGAATTATCTTTAGTCATGATATTCTTTACTGAGCTAGTTGTGCTCACCCTTTTGCTTCACAATTCCTTTCAGGTAATAAGAGTGTAGCTGGGTCGAGCGGGGGTAATAAGGGAATAGAATGGTGGTCATCATTTAGTAGTTATATTTGGTGAAGAAAATAGGGTGAGGCGAACCCAACGTTGGAAGGGTGTTTTGTCACTATCATACAAGATGTCTAATGACATACAACCTCGTGTCATCATAAGACAGGGATGTGCTCATCCACTTGCTGAGTATATATACAAGCACTACCTATATAATCTTGGTGTTTGTTTGAAGTATAATTCTCAATTAGAGACAGTGGAGATAATGATAAGTCAAGAGAAGACTCACCATTGGGAAGAATATGATAGTAATCTTCTCATTTTTCTTTGGGGTCTATTGGGTCAACCAAGGATAATTCTGTGGCCATATGATATCTATCATAACCTAGACGCGTGGCCTCCCATGTACGAAGGTTTCCTTGAGCACTTCCCAAAGATTCTAATTTCTAAAACAGTTTTTGACTATACCTTTATGTAAGGTGTCATTGTGAGGTGATGTCCACGGTTGGAACATGAGTCACATTTGGTATATATTTGTATCCAAACTCACAGCATATGTGTTGTTGTATTTTGCACGACAATTGTTGTAATAAAGTTGTAGTTGTTTTCTGTACCATGTATTTGACGACTCAGAATGGGTTGGGTGGAATGAACCTATTTTGGGGTTGTCACAGGTGGTATCAGAGCTTAGGGATATGATCTCTGGCGGAGATCGGAGAATACAACTAGGAGGGGAGAGATGAGTAAATCCTTCGCTAGTGTGTCCTACCTAAGCTTATTTATTGGTCAGTCATAATATTGGGATATTATGTGATATGTTAATTTGTTAAATTAACACTTATTTTGAAGCTGTATTCTAGAATGATATTTGAAATACAGGAGATGAGCAATGGAAAAATTATGATGACAGGGAAGATGGAATCTGAAATGAAAGGAAGGTATTCTCAATTCTTTGAAATACCAAGTACGTAAATTTCGGGGACGAAATTTCATAAGGAGGGGAGATTGTAAGACCCCGAATTTTATGAAATAAAAGTATTCAATTTTTCTTATAATTACTATTCAGTAAATGGTTAAATTGATAAATGTTAAAGTTAAGGGTGATATATGAATTTTTTTTAAAATACACAAGTGGTTATAAAATAATCATTGTTGTCGGGAAATATTCGTTTGGTCGTTGAATATTTTTTCTGTCGGGAAATATTCGTACGACGGCGCAGCTATTTGTGGGCCCCATAACGAATAACTGTCGGATGAAGAAAATTACAAATTTGAGTTTTTACAAATAACGGCGTAGTTGTTACCGTTAATACTGTTGAAATATCCGGTGGTTAAAATACAGTAATACGCGTGTTTGCACAGTAGCACACGGTATTGCACCAATTATTGATTCTTACGTAAGAAGGCACTACTCAATAATTGTTACAGTAATTACTGTTCAATATTTTATTTTATTAATTCAATAATTGCTACGTTGAAATTTTGTATTATTGTTGTTCAACAATTGTTGCTGCACAGTATTTTCTATTATCAGATCAATAATTCATATTATTTGAATAGTATTATTAGATAACATTATTGACAATGTCTAGAAAGTTCTGTCTAAGGAGAGGTTTGGTCATCTAATTGCGCGCCAGTAAGGAGAAATTCTTATTGGAAAGCCCCCTCTTTCCTGGGAACGGCCTGGTTGTCATAAATGTGATTCTGTAATATTATTTGTGAATAATTAATTATTGATTCATGTGATAAGAAAATATTTATTTTATGGGGATATAAATGAGGGATATATTTTTGTGGTTAAAAAATGAAGGAGTTAATGTTGAAATTTTTGTCGGAATGGAGGTATTAAAAATCAGGGTTTTTGAGATATTTTGCGGGGGTTATAATTTTTAATCCGACCGTTGGATCGTGGTAATTTTTGGATATGTTATACATATATAAGTTGAGTATATGTCCACAAATTTTGAACCGTTAAAAATGAACGTATGATTTGTTATGAATTTTACGAGATGACTGGTTCAGAAATTGTTGAATTTTCGGAGTTTATCATTTTGGTAAAAAATTCTAGAATTGGTGGGCCCCACTTGTGGTTGGTGAAGAAATGTGCTGAATTATATTTCAAATGTGGTGGGTGGGAATAGTAGCAGGTAAAGCCATCAGGTTGCAGGTCAAACCTACCAAAATTTTCCTATAAATAGAGGGCTAAGTTAGAATTGAAAATCACACCAGAAACATAAGCTTTCTCTCTTTCTCTCTCTATATTATGAAGCATATTTTGTGAGTTTTTAGATACTTTGAGAGTTGCTATTCAGTGCAAGTTTCCTTCGGCTTTACATTCCGGTCAGAAGTACTGCTGTTTTGAGGTAAGGGATTGTAAGGGATTGTAAGGGATAGTAAGGGATTTTAAGGGTTGTTAGGATTTTCAGTTTCGTAATTTTTCTGAACTTCAAAAATTCTGGAAAAATTTGAAATGATATTTTGATGAGTTTTATTGATTGTGTCCAAAAATGGTGATTTTTGGATGTATAGATTGAGAGTTATGAATTTTATGAGAAAATACTATTTTAAAAGTAACCGCTTATAATTCCTTGTGGTTAACTCCAAAATTGATGAAATTTTTATTGGGAGTACATGTATATGATAGAAGTATACTCTGTAAATTTCAGAATTTTTAGATAAAAGTACAATTTTTGATAAATGTCTAAATATTCGGCTATTTTGGCCATATGAAAAATAGTAAATGACTTTTAAAAATTCTGAGAAAAATATATGTTCACTATGGGACTATATTATACTAAATTCCAGAAAAGAAATATTTTTGGAACTGATTTGGTATTTTTCATGAAAATGGTCTAGCTATGAGTAAATGAATTAAATATGTTTTGTGAAGAAAGAAAATTGGAAAATAGGATTTTATGGCTTGAGAATCCTATATGAGGTATATGAAGATTTTTGATGATGGTTTTGGTTATTGATGATTAAATTGTAAGAGTTGGCATTTTATGATGATTAAATACATTAATTAGTAAAGTGTAAACAATTAAAATAAATTGTTTATAAATTTAAGTAATGTTATTCTTTCAATATCATTATACCGAAATATTAGTATAAATTTTATTGTAGAATTTCTTTCTTTTGTGTCGGGGTTACTATTCATGAGTTACGAATATTACTCTTGAGATTAAAACTATATGTTGATCATATTATTTTTATCATCATATATAACATTTTTATAACCCTGATGTTAAAATTCTCTTTCACTGGAGTGTAAAGATGGGTAGATTATTGGTATGATCATGACTAGGGTTCTCTTTGGCCTGTAGTGCAAAGTTGAATTGTGACTGGTATGATCATGACCATTGAATTTATAATTGAATATCTTAAGCTTAAGTGCAAAGGTGAATTGATTAACATGGTTATAATTATTGTTTATATAAATTCTGAAATGATTATATATTTCTTTGAAATATGAATATATTTGGCATGTAGTGCAAATATGAATTGTTGATGAATATCTTTGGCATGTAGTGCAAAGATGGCCTATTGATGAATATCTTTGGCCTGTAGTGCAAAGATGAACTGTTGTTGAACACTATTTTACAGAAATAGTGAGGACTGCTAAAACATCTTTCTAGAACCATCACTCCATACCCCGACTAGATCCTGCTATGTTCTCACCTCCTGAGAAGAAAAATGGAACAAAAAGGAAAATGGTGAGCTCAACTAGCCCAGTAAAGAATATTATGACTAAGATAATATACAACAAATTATCGTTAGTCTTCAACAGGGAAAAATCTGATAAAATATAATCGACAACAAGTTTTAGATCAACAACTGCAGCGGAAACAGCAAACCATTAGAAGAGTCAAGTAGAGAAAGAATTCTACTATCTTCTAAGATTTAAAAGTCCATCATCAATATTTTATCCCTGTAACATCAATTAATAATCATCTTTATCCAAATATTCATCTTTGCACTACAGGCCAAAGATATTCATTTGTATCACCTGTCAGTCATGTTCATCTCAACACCTGTTCATCTTTGCACTACAGGCCAAAGATATTCATCAAATAATCATACATCTTTGCACTACAGGCCAAAGATATTCAGTAATATCATCATTTAGGACTGAGGATGATGAAAAATATCTTAAAGAGAACGAATCCAATGAGACAGAAGGACAAATAGTAGGGATTCGTATAACAGTTTATCCAAGATCAATAATACTTCATAATAATCAATTGTGAAGCAGAATTCAAAAATAAAGATCAAAACATGGATACAATCAAAGATAGTAACCATAATAGACATCTTGGACAAAAAAGAAAAATTTTATTTTTCGGTGAATAGTGCCGTATTCGTGAATAGTGTCGTATACGTGAATAGTACCGTATACGTGAATAGTAACCCCGACACAAAAAGTTCCAAATTTGATAAAAACTCATATCAATATTTCAGCATAATAATATTGAAGAAAATAATATCATTTAAGAAGAAAATAATATCCCTTACGAATATTAAACGAAAATAATATTCATTACGAATATTAAACGAATATAATATTTCTCGTGAATATTGAACGAAATAACATTTCTTATGAATATTGAATAGAAATAATATTCATACGAATACGAAAAATAATATCTCTTAAGAATGTGAAATAAATAATACCCCTTACCTCAAAATATCAGTACTTCTGGTCGGAATACCAGTATAAGGCTGAAAGAAACTTGCTCTGATGAATAGAAACTCTCAAAGTATCTAAATACTCACAAAATACACTCAATAATCTAGAGAGAGAAAGAGAGAAAACTTGTTTCTGGTGTGATTTTCAATTCTAACTTAGCCCTCTATTTATAGGAAAATTTTAGTAGGTTTGACCTGCAACCTGATGGCTTTACCTGCTACTATTCCCACCCACCACATTTGAAATATAATTCAGCACATTTCTTCACAAACCACAAGTGGGGCCCACCAATTCTAGAATTTTCCATCAAAATGATAAACTCCGAAAATTCAACAATTTCTGAACCAGTCATCTTGTAAAATTCGTAATAAATCATACGTTCATTTTTAACGGTTCAAAATTTGTGGACATATACTCAACTTATATATGTATAACATATCCAAAAATTACCACGATCCAACGGTCGGATTAAAAATTATAACCCCCGCAAACTATCTCAAAAACCCTGATTTTTAATACCTCCATTCCGACAAAAATACTGACAAAAACCTCAACATTAACTCCTTCATTTTTAACCACAAAAATATATCCCTCATTTATATCCACATAAAATAAATATTTCCTTATCATATGAATCAATAATTAATTATTCACAAATAATATTACAGAATCACATTTATGACAACCAGGCCGTTCCCAGGAAAGAGGGGGCTTTCCAATAAGGATTTCTCCTTACTGGCGCACAATTAGATGACCAAACCTCTCCTTAGACAGAACTTTCTAGACATTGCCAATAATGTTATCTAATAATATTATTCAAATAATATGAATTATTGATCTGATAAATGAAAATATTGTGCAGCAACAATTATTGAAACAACAATAATATAAAATATCAACGCAGTAATTATTGAATCAATAAAATAAAATATTGAATAATAACTACTGTAACAATTATTGAGTAGTGCCTTCTTACGTAAGAATCAATAATTGGTGCAATACCGTGTGCTACTGTATTTTAACCACCGGGTATTCTAACAGTATTAACGGTAACAACTACGCCGTTATTTATAAACAACTTATACTTGTCGTTTTCTTCATCCAATCGCTTTCCGTTATGGGGCCCACACAAGGCTGCGTCGTCGTACGAATATTCCCCGACAGCAAGAATATTCCACGACCAACCGAATTTCACCGACCAAAAATAAATATTTTATAACCACTTGCTTATTTTGTAAAATTTGCACATTTCACCCATAACCAAAGTATTATATCAAATTAACCCCTTATTATTCACAATAATATTTAGAGAAAATTTGATTTTATTCATTAATAAGTTGGGGTCTTACAACCTCCCCTCCTTATGAAATTTCGTCCTCGAAATTGACGTACGTACCTGATATTTCAAAAAGGTGAGGATACCTCGCTTTCATTTCTGATTCCAACTCCCAGGTCATTTCTTCAATAGCATGGTTTCTCCACAAAACCTTAACTTGTGGTATAACCTTCGTGCGTAGGACATGCTCTTTCCTATCCAAGATCTTAACAGGTACCTCCTCGTACGTTAAATCTTCAGCTATCTCGTCTGGTTCTAACTCAATAATGTGGTTCGGGTCTTTAACATATTTACGAAGCATAGATATGTGAAAAACATTATGAACACGAGACATGCTTGGAGGTAATGCGAGTCTATATGCCACATTTCCTATTCGCTCAAGAATCTCAAATGGACCAACAAATCTTGGATTGAGCTTTTCTCTCTTCCCAAATCTTGTAACTCCTTTCCATGGAGCCACACGCAACAATACATGATCCCCAATGTCAAATTCCACGTCCTTTCGATGAAGATCCGCATAACTCTTTTGTCGATCCTGTGCCGTTTGTATACGTTGTCGAATCGTTTGGATCTTCTCTGTAGTCATGCGTACCAATTCTGGTCCCAACAATGTTGCTTCACCCTCCTCGTCCCAGCATACTGGAGAACGACATTTTCTTCCATACAACGCCTCAAATGGAGCCACACCTATGCTCGCCTGATAACTGTTGTTGTAGGAGAATTCCACCAATGGTAGGTACTTATCCCAACTCCCTTTGAGATCTAGGACACAAAGTCTTAATAGATCTTCAAGAGTTTGAATAGTCCTCTCTGATTGTCCGTCCGTTTGAGGATGGTATGCTGAACTAAATCGTAAATCCGTGCCCATAGCTTTCTGCAAGCTAACCCAAAATCGTGAAGTGAATCTTGGGTCACGATCCGAAACTATGGATACTGGCATGCCATGCAATCTCACAATCTCGTTCACGTACATACTAGCAAGACGTTCAAGAGAATAAGTCTCACGTATCGGCAAGAAATGAGCGGACTTGGTTAATCTATCAACAATAACCCAAATCGCATATATGCCTTGAGAAACCTTGGGAAGACCTGTAACAAAATCCATAGTAATGTGTTCCCACTTCCATTTCGGAATATCAAGTGGTTGTAATGGACCATTTGGTACTTGATGCTCCGCTTTTACACGTTGTCAAGTTAAACATCTCGAGATAAACTCCGCGATCTCTCTTTTCATATTGCTCCACCAAAATGTATGTCGAAGATCGTGATACATTTTGGTACTCCCAGGATGGATTGCAAACGGTGTGTTGTGTGCCTCCATCATTATTCTATGCTTCAAGTCAAAATCGTTAGGAACACAAAGTCTGGAGTTGACTCGAAGTATTCCTTCTTCATCGATTCTTGCTTCTGGAATAGCACCTTCTTGCACTTTCTTCTTCATACGCATCAGCTCCATGTCCGTAGCTTGAGCAGCTTTAACTTTATCGATTAAAGTCGGTTCTACTCGTATATTTGATATCATCATGTGGGTACTTGGAGCCTTCATCTCTATCTCCATCCTTTGCAAGTCATACAAAATGGGCCTTTGTGTTAAAAACATTGCACTCGTACCCGCATATGATCTTCTACTCAATGCGTCAGCTACTACGTTTGCTTTTCCAGGATGATATTGGATGGTATGATCGTAATCTTTCAACAGCTCGAGCCAACGTCGCTGCCGCATGTTGAGTTCCTTTTGGGTGAAGAAATATTTGAGGCTTTTATGATCTGTATAGATCTCCACTTTCTCCCCATAAAGGTAGTGTCTCCAGATCTTCAACGCAAAAACGACTGCTGCCAACTCCAAATCATGAGTAGAATAATTCCTCTCATATTCTTTGAGTTGTCGTGAGGCATAGGCTATGACTTTCCCATGTTGCATGAGAACACATCCTAACCCTTTGCTTGAAGCATCGCTGTAGATAACAAATCCATCCGAACCAGATGGTATTGTCAGAACAGGTGCCGAAATGAGTCTCCTCTTGAGTTCTTGAAAACTCTTCTCGCATTCCTCACTCCATACGAAATTTGTATCTTTCCGAGTCAGCTGAGTTAACGGAGTAGCGATTCGAGAAAATTCTTCCACAAATCTCCGATAATAACCAGCTAAGCCCAGAAAGCTACGTACTTTGGTTACCGACTTCGGTTGCTCCCAACTTTGTATGGCTTCAATCTTCGCCGGGTCGACAGATACTCCATGTTTTGACACCACGTGCCCAAGGAATGCTACTTCCTCAAGCCAGAACTCGCATTTCTTCAGTTTGGCATATAGCTTGTTTTCACGAAGCCTTTGCAGTACCAGCTTCAAATGGCGCTCATGATCTTCACGGCTTTTGGAATAGATGAGGATGTCATCAATAAAGACAACAACGAACTGATCCAAATATTCTTTGAATACACGGTTCATCATATCCATGAAGGCAGCAGGAGCATTAGTCAATCCAAAAGACATTACTAAGAATTCATAATGCCCGTACCGAGTTCTGAAGGCAGTCTTTGGAATATCCTCAGTTTTAATCTTCAGCTGATGATATCCAGAACGAAGATCGATCTTTGAAAAGAATTGTGCTCCTTGCAACTGGTCAAACAGGTCATCAATGTGAGGTAGCGGATACCTATTCTTGATGGTGACATGGTTCAATTCTCGATAGTCAATACAAAGTCGCATACTCCCGTCTTTCTTTTTTACGAATAAAACAGGAGCATCCCAAGGAGACGTACTAGGACGAATAAAACCGATGTCCAACAACTCCTGTAGTTGGACTTTTAACTCCTGAAGTTCAATAGGAGCCATTCGATATGGGGTTTTAGAAATGGGCTTTGTACCGGGTTCAAGGTCAATAAAGAATTCAATTTCTCGTTCCGGGGGTAGACCGGGAAGTTCTTCAGGAAATACATCGGGAAATTCTCTAACAATAGAAATATTATTCAAATCTGACTTGTCTTTGTTCAAATCCATAACATGGGCTAAGAAAGCTTGACATCCGTTTTTCAATAAACGAATAGCTTTGTGGCTTGATATGACAGTGACTGATTTTAGTGGTTTAGTAGTTTGAATTCGTATGACAGGATGGTTAGGAATATGAAAACTAACAACCTTACGAAAACAATCAATTTTAGCATGATGAGTGGTTAACCAATCAATTCCTAAAATCACATCAAAAGCAAGTATCTTTAAAGAGATAAGATCAACAGGTAATGTGATAGTGCCAACTTGGATCATGCAAGATTTATAAACTGTAGATGTAACGAAGGTTTCACCCAACGGAGTTTCAACAGATAAGTTAAAGTCCAATTTCTCCGGAGTCAAGTTTAAACGTTGAGCACAAGCAGGAGAGATAAAAGAATGGGTAGAACCGGTATCTAGTAAAGTATAAACTTCGCAAGAATTCAAGATTAGCTTACCCGTGATCACCTCGTTCGGGTTTCTCGCGTTTTGGCCAGTAACGACAAACGCCCTTCCAGGAACCGCTGATTTCGACTTATCCGGGACAGCTTTTGGAGTCACCATCCCCGCTGAACTTGGTTTTGCTACAGAACACTCTCGAGCTATATGACCCTCCTTTCCACAGTTATAACATACCTTAGATTGTTGTGGGCAGTTTGGGCTGATATGTCCCTCTTTCCCACATTTGTAACATACGACCGGTGGTCGTTCTCCTCCCCTAGAAACAGTTGATGTTTGTGCTGACGTCTTCACGTTATCATTGTTGTACCTTCTCTTCTTGAAATCTCCTCCCGACTCGCTCCTTCTATTATCACGACCACGATTACCACCAGAGTGGTTACCGCTTTTGTCCGAATGTTTTCCTCCCTGCTGGTTTTCATTGCTTCGATGACTGCCGCCACCGGTATGACCCTGGTTGTGGTCCCTCGGTTGCACATACTCATTATCTCGCTCTAATAATTGAGCCTTATTTACAACATCTGAATATAAAGAAAATTTATGAGAGATAAGATATTGTCGAATCTCAGGTTTTAGACCTCTCAGGAACATCCTTGTCATTCGTTCCTCATTTTCGACCAAATGAGGTGCAAACCTGGATAACTCTGCAAACTTCGCCTCGTACTGAGACACCGTCATGTTGTTTTGTTCCAGTCTGATAAACTCTACCTCCTTCATATGACGAATACTTTCAGGAAAGTACTTGTCATTGAACAGTTTTTGAAATGTTTCCCAGGACATGTTGAGTGCGTCAGGCTGGGTACGCTTCACAGACTCCCACCAGTAGTCTGCCTCACCGCGGAACATAAAGGTGGCGAATGGAACCTTCTGTTCCTCCGTGCATCCCAAGACATCGAATATCTTGGTAATTTGCTTGACCCACGTTTCTGCCATGATCGGATCCGGCTTTCCCTTAAATTCTGGTGGTCCCAATTCTTTGAACTGCTTAGCTGTGACAAACCGCGCGTTATCATTTCCACCCGTATTCTGCACACGAGTCTCCCTCGTTTGATTTTGCATGAACTGCAAAAAGCTCCTAAACATTCCATCATTCATCGTTTGCTCGGTAACGTTGTTTACAGGAGGAATATTGCCTTCCTGTTGCACGTTCCCCTGGGTGGTGATCAAAGGTGTCTCCACGGTCTGATTCACTCCATTATTAACGTTCTCAGCTGCCATTCTTAAATACTGCCATAAAACAAGGGTTAATAGTCATGTCATATATTATCCCTATACTCTGACCGACCAAATAAACACCAAATAAACTTAGTCAAGTCATACTAGTGAAGGAATTCCCCGTCTCTCCCCTTCTAGTTCTTGTCTCACATCTCAGCCATGGATCATATCCCTAAGCTCTGATACCAACTGTGACGCCCCCAAAATAGGTATGCAACACCCATTCTGAGTCGCCAAATACATGGTACATAAAGCAAACTACAACTTCAATAATACAATTGTCGTGCAAAATACGACAACACATACTGTGAGTTTAAATACAAATATTGTCTTCTAGACAATATCCACACTCAAATAAATCCTCATTACAATTATTCAAACACTATTTTACAGAAATAGTGAGGACTGCTAAAACATCTTTCTAGAACCATCACTCCATACCCCGACTAGATCCTGCTATGTTCTCACCTCCTGAGAAGAAAAATGGAACAAAAAGGAAAAGGGTGAGCTCAACTAGCCCAGTAAAGAATATTATGACTAAGATAATATACAACAAATTATCGTTAGTCTTCAACAGGGAAAAATCTGATAAAATATAATCGACAACAAGTTTTAGATCAACAACTGCAGCGGAAACAGCAAACCATTAGAAGAGTCAAGTAGAGAAAGAATTCTACTATCTTCTAAGATTTAAAAGTCCATCATCAATATTTTATCCCTGTAACATCAATTAATAATCATCTTTATCCAAATATTCATCTTTGCACTACAGGCCAAAGATATTCATTTGTATCACCTGTCAGTCATGTTCATCTCAACACCTGTTCATCTTTGCACTACAGGCCAAAGATATTCATCAAATAATCATACATCTTTGCACTACAGGCCAAAGATATTCAGTAATATCATCATTTAGGACTGAGGATGATGAAAAATATCTTAAAGAGAACGAATCCAATGAGACAGAAGGACAAATAGTAGGGATTCGTATAACAGTTTATCCAAGATCAATAATACTTCATAATAATCAATTGTGAAGCAGAATTCAAAAATAAAGATCAAAATATGGATACAATCAAAGATAGTAACCATAATAGACATCTTGGACAAAAAGGAAAAATTTTATTTTTCGGTGAATAGTGCCGTATTCGTGAATAGTGTCGTATACGTGAATAGTACCGTATACGTGAATAGTAACCCCGACACAAAAAGTTCCAAATTTGATAAAAACTCATATCAATATTTCAGCATAATGATATTGAAGAAAATAATATCATTTAAGAAGAAAATAATATCCCTTACGAATATTAAACGAAAATAATATTCATTACGAATATTAAACGAATATAATATTTCTCGCGAATATTGAACGAAATAACATTTCTTATGAATATTGAACAGAAATAATATTCATACGAATACGAAAAATAATATCTCTTAAGAATGTGAAATAAATAATACCCCTTACCTCAAAATATCAGTACTTCTGGTCGGAATACCGGTATAAGGCTGAAAGAAACTTGCTCTGACGAATAGAAACTCTCAAAGTATCTAAATACTCACAAAATACACTCAATAATCTAGAGAGAGAAAGAGAGAAAACTTGTTTCTGGTGTGATTTTCAATTCTAACTTAGCCCTCTATTTATAGGAAAATTTTAGTAGGTTTGACCTGCAACCTGATGGCTTTACCTGCTACTATTCCCACCCACCACATTTGAAATATAATTCAGCACATTTCTTCACCAACCACAAGTGGGGCCCACCAATTCTAGAATTTTCCATCAAAATGATAAACTTCGAAAATTCAACAATTTCTGAACCAGTCATCTTGTAAAATTCGTAATAAATCATACGTTCATTTTTAACGGTTCAAAATTTGTGGACATATACTCAACTTATATATGTATAACATATCCAAAAATTACCACGATCCAACGGTCGGATTAAAAATTATAACCCCCGCAAACTATCTCAAAAACCCTGATTTTTAATACCTCCATTCCGACAAAAATACTGACAAAAACCTCAACATTAACTCCTTCATTTTTAACCACAAAAATATATCCCTCATTTATATCCACATAAAATAAATATTTCCTTATCATATGAATCAATAATTAATTATTCACAAATAATATTACAGAATCACATTTATGACAACCAGGCCGTTCCCAGGAAAGAGGGGGCTTTCCAATAAGGATTTCTCCTTACTGGCGCGCAATTAGATGACCAAACCTCTCCTTAGACAGAACTTTCTAGACATTGCCAATAATGTTATCTAATAATATTATTCAAATAATATGAATTATTGATCTGATAAATGAAAATATTGTGCAGCAACAATTATTGAAACAACAATAATATAAAATATCAACGCAGCAATTATTGAATCAATAAAATAAAATATTGAATAATAACTACTGTAACAATTATTGAGTAGTGCCTTCTTACGTAAGAATCAATAATTGGTGCAATACCGTGTGCTACTGTATTTTAACCACCGGGTATTCCAACAGTATTAACGGTAACAACTACGCCGTTATTTATAAACAACTTATACTTGTCGTTTTCTTCATCCAATCGCTTTCCGTTATGGGGCCCACACAAGGCTGCGTCGTCGTACGAATATTCCCCGACAGCAAGAATATTCCACGACCAACCGAATATTCACCGACCAAAAATAAATATTTTATAACCACTTGCTTATTTTGTAAAATTTGCACATTTCACCCATAACCAAAGTATTATATCAAATTAACCCCTTATTATTCACAATAATATTTAGAGAAAATTTGATTTTATTCATTAATAAGTTGGGGTCTTACATACGGCCAAATATATTCATCAACAGTTCATATTTGCACTACAGGCCAAATATATTAATATCTCAAAGAAATATATAATCATTTCAGAATTTATATAAACAATAATTATAACCATGTTAATCAATTCACCTTTGCACTTAAGCTAAAGATATTCACTTATAAATTCAATGATCATGATCATACCAGTCAACAATTCAACTTTGCACTACTGGCCAAAGAGAACTCATAGTCATGATCATACCAATAATTTACCCATCTTTACACTCAAGCGAAAGAGAATTTCAACATCAAGGTTATAAAAATGTTATATATGATAATAAAAATAATATGATCAACATATAGATTTAATCTCAAGAGTAATATTCATAAATCAACTATAATTTGGTTAGAAAAAAAACCAATTTTGTCGTGAATAGTAACTCGTGAATAGTAACTCGTGAATAGTAACTCATAAATAGTAACTCCTGAATAGTAACTCTGACATGAAAAAGGTAGAAATTCTACAATAATATACATACCAATATTTCGGTATAATGATATTGAAAGAATAATATTCTTAAGCTTATAAACAATTTATTTAAATTGTTTACACTTTACTAATTAATGCATTTAATCATCATAAAATGCCAACTCTTAAGATTTCATCATCAATAACCAAAACCCTCATCAAAAATCTGCATATACCTCATATATAGGATTCTCAAGCCATAAAATCCTATTTTCCAATTTTCTTACTTCATATAACATATTTAATTCATTTTCTCATAACTAGACTATTTTCATGAAAAATACCAAATCTGTTCCAAAAATATTTTTTTTCTGGAATTTAGCATAATATAGTCCCATAGTGAACATATATTTTTCTCAGAATTTTTAAAAGTCATTTACTATTTTTTATATGGCCAAAATAGCCGAATATTTAGACATTTATCAAAAATTGTAATTTTGTCTAAAAATTCTAAAATTTACAGAGTATACTTCTATCATATACATGTACTCCCAATAAAAATTTCATCAATTTTGGAGTTAACCACAAGGAATTATAAGCTGTTACTTTTAAAATAGTTTTTTCTCATAAAATTCATAACTCTCAATCTATACATCCAAAAATCACCATTTTTGGACACAATCAAGAAAACTCATCAAAATATCATTTCAAATTTTTCCAGAATTTTTGAAGGTCAGAAAAATTACGAAATTAAAAATCATAACAACCCTTAAAATCCCTTACTATCCCTTACCTCAAAAGAGCAGTACTTCTGACTGGATATCGGATATGATGCTGAAGGAAACTTGCACTGATGAATAGCAACTCACCAAGTATCTAAAAACTCACAAAATATGCTTCATAATATAGAGAGAGAAAGAGAGAAAGCTTATGTTTCTGGTGTGTTTTTCAATTCTAACTTAGCCCTCTATTTATAGGAAAATTTTGGTAGGTTTGACCTGCAACCTGATGGCTTTACCTGCTACTATTCCCACCCACCACATTTGAAATATAATTCAGCACATTTCTTCACCAACCACAAGTGGGGCCCACTAATTCTAGAATTTTCCACCAAAATGATAAACTCCAAAAATTCAACAATTTCTGAACCAGTCATCTCGTAAAATTCATAATAAATCATACGTTCATTTTTAACGGTTCAAAATTTGTGGGCATATACTCAACTTATATATGTATAACATATCCAAAAATTACCACGATCCAACGGTCGGATTAAAAATTATAACCCCCGCAAAATATCTCAAAAACCCTGATTTTTAATACCTCCATTCCGACAAAAATACGGATAAAAATCTCAACATTAACTCCTTCATTTTTTAACCACAAAAATATATCCCTCATTTATATCCCCATAAAATAAATATTTTCTTATCACATGAATCAATAATTAATTATTCACAAATAATATTACAGAATCACATTTATGACAACCAGGCCGTTCCCAGGAAAGAGGGGGCTTTCCAATAAGGATTTCTCCTTACTGGCGCGTAATTAGATGACCAAACCTCTCCTTAGACAGAACTTTCTAGACATTGCCAATAATGCTATCTAATAATACTATTCAAATAATATGAATTATTGATCTGATAATGGGAAATACTGTGCAGCAACAATTATTGAACAACAATAATATAAAATTTCAATGTAGCAATTATTGAATCAATAAAATAAAATATTGAACAGTAATTACTGTAACAATTATTGAGTAGTGCCTTCTTACGTAAGAATCAATAATTTTAAAAAAACTATGCAATACCGTGTGCTACTGTGCAATAACGCGTATTACTGTATTTTAACCACCGGGTATTCCAACAGTGTTAACGGTAACAACTACGCCGTTATTTGTAAAAACTCAAATTTGTCGTTTTCTTCACCCGACAGTTATTCTGTTATGGGGCCCACAAATGGTTGCGCCGTCGTACGAATATTTCCCGACAGAAAGAATATTCCACGACCAAACGAATATTCCCCGACAACAATGATTATTTTATAACCACTTGCTTATTTTGAAAAAAAATCATATTTCACTCATAACTTTAAACTTTTATCAATTTAACATTTACTGAATAGTAATTATAAGAAAAATTGAATACTTTTATTTCATAAAATTCGGGGTCTTACAATCTCCCCTCCTTATGAAATTTCGTCCCCGAAATTTACGTACCTGGTATTTCGAAGAGTTGAGAATACCTTGCTTCTATTTCAGATTCTATCTCTCAGATCATCATGATTTCTCCATTGCTCATCTCTCATGATAACTTCATTTGGGTTCCTCATTTGTTGGGAAGTCATGACAACTGCCATCCCTCGAACTACTCGGCTTTGACTTGTCTGAAGTAGCATTTGACGTCATCATTACCGTTGGAATATACCTTTCTATAGGACATATTCCTCCCTCAACTGCCTCTTCGTACTCCTCATTCATGATCTGAATCATCAATCTTCGATCCATATCGGATTCAGGTTGACCGCTATGTACAGGGTAATTCAAAACTCGATGTTGGGTTCTCCCAATTGCTTTCCAAAAAGAGAAATTCATATCATCTATTTTAGCCTTCTTAGATCGAACATCTCTTTCCACAATATCCACGTGTCGTGCGGCTTTTGCCCATGCATCACTTATTCTCACTCGTTCAGTTTTTTCTTCTCTCAGCTCAGATTCTATTTTTATCATCTTATACTCTGCCAAAGAATGCTTCTGTTCAAGCATCACATATCGGGTAACACAAGCTTGAATTGTTGCATCCTTTTGTTCCACGACCGCCTGTCGTTCTTCTGCCTGCTCTTCTAACTCATGAATACGATTTTGAAATTCTACATTTTGATCATATAATACCTCTAATAAACTCTCCTCTGGTACTTCTTCTTCCTCTTCTTCCTCAGTCTCAGCTGTTACCTCTGCGACTATCTCAGGTGTAACTATCAATTCTTCACTCACCACATGGATATCTCTAATTCCTTCTTCGTCTGACATCACATTATCACGGTTAGTGATTAGAGGTATCCCCACAGTCTCATTCACTCCATTATTAGCATTCTCAGCTGCCATTCTCAAATACTGCCATAAAACAAGGGTCAATTAAACAAATTAACATATCACATAATATCCCAATATTATGACTGACCAACAAATAAGCTTAGGTAGGACACACTAGCGAAGGATTTACTCATCTCTCCCCTCCTAGTTGTATTCCCCGATCTCCGCCAGAGATCATATCCCTAAGCTCTGATACCACCTGTGACAACCCCAAAATAGGTTCATTCCACCCAACCCATTCTGAGTCGTCAAATACATGGTACAGAAAACAACTACAACTTTATTACAACAATTGTCGTGCAAAATACAACAACACATATGCTGTGAGTTTGGATACAAATATATACCAAATGTGACATTGGACACCATCATGTATCAGCACCTCACAAAGGTACCTTACATAAAGGTACAGTCAAAAACTGTTTTAGAAACTAGAATCTTTGGGAAGTGCTCAAGGAAACCTTCGTACATGGGAGGCCATGCGTCTAGGTTATGATAGATATCATATGGCCACAGAATTATCCTTGGTTGTCCCAATAGACCCCAAAGAAAAACGAGAAGATTACTATCATATTCTTCCCAATGGTGAGTCTTCTCTTGACTTATCATTATCTCCACTGTATCTAACTGAGAATTATACTTCAAACAAACACCAAGATTATATAGGTAGTGCTTGTAGATATACTCGGCAAGCGGATGTGCACAATCATGTCTTATGATGACACGAGGTTGTATGTCGTTAGACATCTTGTATTATAGTGGCAAAACACCCTTCCAACGTTGGGTTCGCCTCACCCTATTTTCTTCACCAAATATAACTACTAAATGATGACCACCGTTCTATTTCCTTGTTACCCTCGCTCGACCCAGCTACACTCTTATTACCTGAAAGGAATTGTGAAGCAAAAGGGTGAGCACAACTAGCTCAGTAAAAAATATCATGACTAAAGATAAATAAATTATCAATAGTCTTCATCAATAATAAATCAGAGATTTAGAACATATGGTAGATGATAAAAAATTTCAACCATAGTTGCAGCGGAACATGCAATCCATTAGAAAAGTCAAATAGACTATAAAGTCTATTATCTTCTCCATGTTAAAAATCCATCAACAATGTTTTATCTCTGTAACATCAATCAACAATTCTGGTCCACAATCATATGAATAACTCATAATCATAACTGTAGTTCTAAATTCCTCTTCTCATCCAGGACGAAGATAATTTTCATCACCTATCTTTACCTGAAACATCAAAGATCATGGTTATACCAAATCACATTTCCTGTTCATAATCATACTAATAAATCCATCTTTGCACTACGGCCAAAGATATTCATTTGTATCACCAGTTGGTCATGTTTATCTCAACATCTGTTCATCTTTGCACTACTGGCCAAAGACATTCAACAACATGTCATCTTTGCATTACGGGCCAAAGATATTCATCAACAATTCATCTTTGCACTACAGGCCAAAGAGAACCCATAGTCATGATCATACCAATAATTTACCCATCTTTACACTCAAGCGAAAGAGAATTTCAACATCAAGGTTATAAAAATGTTATATATGATAATAAAAATAATATGATCAATATATAGATTTAATCTCAAGAGTAATATTCATAAATCAACTATAATTTGGTTAAAAAAAACCAATTTTATCGTGAATAGTAACTCGTGAATAGTAACTCGTGAATAGTAACTCATAAATAGTAACTCGTGAATAGTAACCCTGACATGAAAAAGGTAGAAATTCCACAATAATATATGTGACGCCCCCAAAAATAGGTATACATCACCCATCTTGGGTCGTCAGATACATAGTACAGAATACAAATACAACTTACTAATACAACTGTCGTGTACAATACGACAAAACATAAACTGTGAGTTTGAATACAAATATCATCTTCTAGAGAGTATTCATACTCAAAAGGAGTCCTCATTACATTTATTAACACACCATTACATAGAATAGTGAGGACTACTAACTAATACTATCATTCGAACCATCACTCCGTTCCCCGACTTGTCCCGGCTACGTTCTCATTTCCTGAAGAGAACAGTGAAAGAAAGGGTGAGCTCAACTAGCAGTAAGAAATATTATGACCAAGATAATGCAGAATAAATTATCATTAGCCTTCAACAATGTTAAACTGATAAAATATAATAGACATCAAGTTTAACTGCAGCGGAATAAGCAATCCATTAAAAGAGTCAAGTAGAAAATAAACTCTACTATCTTTTATGATTTAAAAGGTTTTTTAACACTGTGATCTCTGGGACTCAGCTTAATAAAATAATTCACATCATCGAATCACCCCTGCACTACGGCCAAGGATATTCGTGTATTCATTAATAGTCATGATCATGCCAACAACTGTCCATCAATGCACTACGGGCCAATGATATTCTTTAGTATCACGACCACGAATTATCCATGCACTACGGCTAAAGATAATCATGTTTTCATCAACGGTCTTGATCACGCCATAAAATAATTCATCTCTGCACTATGGCCAAAGAGAATCCATAGCCATAATCATACCAAAAACTGTCCATCAATGCACTACGGGCCAATGAGGACTTTTACCACATCATTTGTAACATTACGGTCATGATTATACCGAATAATCCCTGGTCATAATCACACCAAGTCCATCTATGCACTACAGGCCACAGATGACTTTCAACATTTTATAAACATGAGGATGATGACAATGATATAAGAATTCAATAAAATAAGTTCAAGAATTAATTTATCCAAGAATTAACAACGTCCAAATTTTCAATATGATACTGCTTTGTGGAGTAAAATTCAAGAATTCTTAGAAGAATATTTCCATGAAAAGATACTAGATGAAGCGCAAATATCAAAGATATTCCACTAATTTCATGGAGTATAAAAGTCAAAGTTTTAACCAACTGAGAATAATAAGGAATGGAATAACAACAGAAATCACCATGCATGCGGTACTTCGCATAGACAGGTTATTCCAACAGAATAATAATAACGGAACCAGGTCAAGTGAAAATCACACCGACAGGATGTTCCAACAGAATAATAAAGAATGTAATAACAACAGAAATCACCATGCATGCGGTACTTCGCATAGACAGGTTATTCCAACAGAATAATACAAACAGAATAATAAAGAAGGAACCAGGTCCGGCGTAAAGTACAGACAGGATGTTCCAACAGAATAATAAAGACAGAATAATAAAGACGGAACCAGGTCCGGCGTAAAGCACAGACAGGATATTCCAACAGAATAGTAAAGACGGAACCAGGTCCGGCGTAGAACGCACAGACAGGATGTTCCAACAGAATAATAAATAATGGAACCAGGTCCGGCGTAAAACGCACAGACAGGATGTTCCAGCAGAATAATAAGGAATGGAATAATAGAAGAATTTCACCAAGTATGCGGTACTTCGCATAAACAGGTTATTCCAACATAATAACAAAGAATGGAACAACAGAAGTTCTCTCCATGAAGATGAAAGAAAGAAATAATATTCCCTACCTTTGAAAGAAACTGGATATAGGAGTAGTGAGTGAGCAGACTTCTCTTCTTCTATAGATTTTCTCTCTATAGCTTCTCTCTATAATTTCTCTCTATAATAATGGCTCTAAAGCTTTAGTAAATTGGTGAGAAATGAAAGAAGGATGAGCTTCTATTTATAGGAAAACATAGTTTCGATAATTGCACGTTTTGGGGCTCAAAAATTACAGTATAATACCTTCCTCTTTTTCTTCATTTTTTATTTAGTCCTGCAAGTATTATCATTCTTGCACCAACTCCCCTAATAGTAAATCATGTGAATCAATAGTACTCGTGAATAGTAACTCATGAATAGTAACTCATAAATAGTAACTCGTGAATAGTAACTCATGAATAGTAACTCGTGAATAGTACTCCGACACGAAAAGTGCTCCGAATATCCGAGTGAGCAATACTAGAGTGAATAGTAATTTGGGTGAATAGTAACCCGTGAATAGTAACTCATGAATAGTAACTCGTGAATAGTATTCTGACACAAAAAGTGTCCCGAATACCCGATTAAACAATACAGAGTGCCTTCTCACATAAGCATCAATAATCAATACCGTGTGCTACTATGCAACCACGCGTATTACTGTACTTTTAACACCGGGTGTTTCAACAGTATCAACGGTAAAACTTCCGCCGTTATTTTTATAAAGTATTTCTGTCGTTTTCTAACTACGACAGTTCTTCTATTGTGGGTCCACCAATGATTGTGTCGTCGTACGAATATTTTCTGACAAAAAGAATATTCCCCGACCAATCGAATATTATACAACAACTTACATACTTTGCAAAATTTTCAAATACTACCCCTAAATATAACATTATCTCAAATCCACACCTTAATATTAAAAAAAATATTTTAAAAAATTTAAATCTTTATTTTAAAAAATCTGGGGTCTCACAATATACATACCAATATTTCGGTATAATGATATTGAAAGAATAATATTCTTAAGTTTATAAACAATTTATTTAAATTGTTTACACTTTACTAATTAATGCATTTAATCATCATAAAATGCCAACTCTTAAGATTTCATCATCAATAACCAAAACCCTCATCAAAAATCTGCATATACCTCATATATAGGATTCTCAAGCCATAAAATCCTATTTTCTAATTTTCTTACTTCACATAACATATTTAATTCATTTTCTCATAACTAGACTATTTTCATGAAAAATACCAAATCTGTTCCAAAAATATTTCTTTTCTGGAATTTAGCATAATATAGTCCCATAGTGAACATATATTTTTCTCAGAATTTTTAAAAGTCATTTACTATTTTTTATATGGCCAAAATAGCCGAATATTTAGACATTTATCAAAAATTGTACTTTTGTCTAAAAATTCTAAAATTTACTTCTATCATATACATGTACTCCCAATAAAAATTTCATCAATTTTGGAGTTAACCACAAGGAATTATAAGCTGTTACTTTTAAAATAGTCTTTTCTCATAAAATTCATAACTCTCAATCTATACATCCAAAAATCACCATTTTTGGACACAATCAAGAAAACTCATCAAAATATCATTTTAAATTTTTCCAGAATTTTTGAAGGTCAGAAAAATTACAAAATTAAAAATCATTACAACCCTTAAAATCCCTTACTATCCCTTACCTCAAAAGAGCAGTACTTCTGACTGGATATCAGATATGATGCTGAAGGAAACTTGCACTGATGAATAGCAACTCACCAAGTATCTAAAAACTCACAAAATATGCTTCATAATATAGAGAGAGAAAGAGAGAAAGCTTATGTTTCTGGTGTGTTTTTCAATTCTAACTTAGCCCTCTATTTATAGGAAAATTTTGGTAGGTTTGACCTGCAACCTGATGGCTTTACCTGCTACTATTCCCACCCACCACATTTGAAATATAATTCAGCACATTTCTTCACCAACCACAAGTGGGGCCCACTAATTCTAGAATTTTCCACCAAAATGACAAACTCTGAAAATTCAACAATTTCTGAACCAGTCATCTCGTAAAATTCATAATAAATCATACGTTCATTTTTAACGGTTCAAAATTTGTGGGCATATACTCAACTTATATATGTATAACATATCCAAAAATTACCACGATCCAACGGTCGGATTAAAAATTATAACCCCCGCAAAATATCTCAAAAACCCTGATTTTTAATACCTCCATTCCGACAAAAATACGGATAAAAATCTCAACATTAACTCCTTCATTTTTAACCACAAAAATATATCCCTCATTTATATCCCCATAAAATAAATATTTTCTTATCACATGAATCAATAATTAATTATTCACAAATAATATTACAGAATCACATTTATGACAACCAGGCCGTTCCCAGGAAAGAGGGGGCTTTCCAATAAGGATTTCTCCTTACTGGCGCGCAATTAGATGACCAAACCTCTCCTTAGACAGAACTTTCTAGACATTGCCAATAATGCTATCTAATAATACTATTCAAATAATATGAATTATTGATCTGATAATGGAAAATACTGTGCAGCAACAATTATTGAACAACAATAATACAAAATTTTAACGTAGCAATTATTGAATCAATAAAATAAAATATTGAACAGTAATTACTATAACAATTATTGAGTAGTGCCTTCTTACGTAAGAATCAATAATTTCAAAAAAACTATGCAATACCGTGTGCTACTGTGCAATAACGCGTATTACTGTATTTTAACCACTGGGTATTCCAACAGTGTTAACGGTAACAACTACGCCGTTATTTGTAAAAACTCAAATTTGTCGTTTTCTTCACCCGACAGTTATTCTGTTATGGGGCCCACAAATGGCTGCGCCGTCGTACGAATATTTCCCGACAGAAAGAATATTCCACGACCAAACGAATATTCCCCGACAACAATGATTATTTTATAACCACTTGCTTATTTTGAAAAAAAATCATATTTCACTCATAACTTTAAACTTTTATCAATTTAACCATTTACTAAATAGTAATTATAAGAAAAATTGAATACTTTTATTTCATAAAATTCGGGGTCTTACATCCATTACAACCACTTGAAATTCCAGAATGGAAGTGGGAGCACATTACCATGGATTTCGTTACCGGTCTTCCTAAGGTTTCTCAAGGTATGGATGCGATTTGGGTCATTGTTGATAGATTGACCAAGTCTGCTCATTTCTTAACGATACGAGAAACTTATACACTTGAACGTCTTGCTCGTATGTACATAAACGAGATTGTAAGACTGCATGGTATGCCAGTATCCATAGTTTCTGACTGAGACCCAAGATTCACTTCACGATTTTGGGTTAGTTTACAAAAAGCTATGGGCACGGATTTACGATTTAGTTCAGCATATCATCCTCAGACGGACGGACAATCAGAGAGGACTATTCAAACTCTTGAAGATCTATTAAGACTCTGTGTCTTTGACTTCAAGGAAAGTTGGGACAAGTTCTTACCATTGGTGGAGTTTTCCTACAACAACAGTTATCAAGCAAGTATTGGCATGGCTCCATTCGAAGCATTGTATGGAAGAAAATGTCGTTCTCCAGTATGCTAGGATGAGGTGGGTGAAGCAACGTTGTTGGGACCGGAGTTGGTACGTATGACTACAGAAAAAATTCAAACGATCCGACAACGTATAAAAACCTCACAAGATCGACAAAAGAGTTATGCTGACCTTCATCGAAAGGACGTGAAATTTGATGTAGAAGATCATGTGTTCTTACGTGTTGCTCCATGGAAAGGAGTTACGAGATTTGAAAAGAGAGGAAAGCTCAATCCTCGATTCATCGGTCCATTTTTAATCCTCGATCGAGTAGGAACTGTGGCTTATAGACTCGCTTTACCGCCAAGTATGTCTCGTGTTCATAACGTTTTTCACATATCTATGTTACGCAAATATGTGGACGACCCGAACCACATTATTGAGTTAGAACCGGACGAAATAGCGGAGGATTTGACGTATGAAGAAGTTTCTGTTCAAATCTTGAATAAGAAGGAACATATTCTACGCTCCAAGGTTATACCTCAAGTCAAAGTTTTGTGGAGAAACCACGATGTTGAGGAAATGACTTGGGAGTTAGAATCTGAAATGAAATCAAGGTATCCTTACCTCTTCGACATACCAGGTACGTACCCTAATTTCGAGGGTGAAATTTTATAAGAAGGGGAGGTTGTAAGACCCCAACTTTTATAAATAAAGATGAATTTTCTATAAATATCATTTTTGAATATTATGGAGTTAATTTGATATAATATTATAGTTGTGGGTAATATTTATAAATTTTGCAAAGTACGCAAGTTGTTATATAATATTCGATTGGTCAGGGAATATTCGTTTTAACAGGGAATATTCGTACAACGGCACAATCATTGGTGGACCCCACAATGGAATTATTGTCGGATTGAGAAAACGACAAAAATATTTTATTAAAAATAACGGCGGAAGTTTTACCATTGTTACTGTTGAACTACTCGGTAGTAAAAGTACAGTAATGCGTGTGGTTGCATAGTAGCACACGGTATTGATTATTAATGCTTATGTGAGAAGTCACTCAGTTTGATTCAATTATTGTCAGTTAATAATATGAATTATTTAGCGATAATGACGTTTTATTTTATTCGTATTATTAAAGTAATAAAACAGAAACATCTTTTTATATAAAACAGAATACTTTATTAAAGTTATTCTATAAATAGAATATATTATATTTTATTTAAAAGATTTTTCTTTAAATATGGACCGCCAGATTAAAGTAATCAATCTGGACCGTTCATGGATTAGTTACTACGCATTCTATTTTTCTATAAATAGCAGCTCATTCCTTCATTATTTCTTACGAATTCACTGAACTCTAAAGAGAGAAACTATAGAGAGAAACTATAGAGAGAGAGAAGAAGAGTATTCTGCTACTTAACTACTTCCTTACTTTAGCTCTTCTTTAAAACGGTAAGGGGTGTTATTCTTTCTTATTAATGAAGAGAACTGTTGTTATTCCATTTCTTATTATTCTGTTGGAATAACCTGTATACGTGGTCTACCTTATACTTGGTGACATTCTTCTATTATTCTGTTGGAACATCCTGTCTGTGTGTTTTACACCGGACCTGGTTCTATTTTTATTATTATTCTATTGGAACATCCTATCTGTGTGTTTTACACCGGACCTGGTTCCGTCTTGTTATTATTCTGTTGGAACATCCTGTCTGTGTGTTTTACACCGGACCTGGTTCCATTATTTATTATTCTATCGGAATATCCTGTCTGTGCGTTTACGCCGGACCTGGTTCCATTATTTATTATTCTGTCGAAATATCCTGTCTGTGCGTTTACGCCGGACCTGGTTCCATTATTTATTATTATGTTGGAATAACCTGTCTGTGCTGTCTATCGCATGCATGGTGATTTCTTTTGTTATTCCATTCTTTATTGTACTCAGTTGGTTAAGTTTTGACTTCTATACTCCATGAAATTTATGGAATATCCTTGATAATTGCGTTTCATCCAGTATATTTTCATGAAAATATTCTTCTAAGCATTCTTGAATTTTACTCCACAAAGCAGTATCATGTTGACAATTTGGACGTTGTTAATTCTTGGATAAATTAATTCTTGAACTTGTTTTATTGAATTCTTATATCATTGTCATCATCCTCATGTTTATAAAATGTTAAAAGTCATCTGTGGCCTGTAGTGCATAGATGGACTTGGTATGATTATGATCAGGGATTATTCCGTATAATCATGACCGTAATGTTACAAATGATGTGGTAAAAGTCCTCATTGGCCTGTAGTGCGTTGATGGACAGTTGTTGGCATGATCATGACCATTAATGAATACACGAATATCCTTGGCCGTAGTGCAGGGGTGATTCGATGATGTGGATTATTTTATTAAGCTGAGTCCCAGCGATCAAAATGTTGAAAAATCTTTTAAATTATAAAAGATAGTAGAGTTTATTTTCTACTTGACTCTTTTAATGGATTGCTTGTTCCGCTGCAGTTAAACTTGATGTCTATTATATTTTATCAGTTTAACATTGTTGAAGGCTAATGATAATTTATTCTGCATTATCTTAGTCATAATATTTCTTACTGGGCTAGTTGAGCTCACCCTTTATTTCACTGTTCTCTTCAGGAAATGAGAACGTAGCTGGGGCAAGTCGGGAAACGGAGTGATGGTTCAAATGATAGTATTAGTTAGTAGTCCTCACTATTCTATGTAATAGTGTGTTAATAAATGTAATGAAGACTCCTTTTGAGTATGAATACTCTCTAGAAGATAATATTTGTATTCAAACTCGCAGTTTATGTTTTGTCATATTGTACACGACAGTTGTATTAGTAAGTTGTATTTGTATTCTGTACTTTGTATCTGACGACCCAAGATGGGTGATGTATACCTAATTTTGGGGGCGTCACACAAGGTGTCACGTTTGACTGCCTGTAATTCTCAGTATAATCGTGTTCGATGCTAACTAAGGCTTCAATCGTGTAGTACTAATGTAGTACTACCATTAACAACCATCATCTTGCTCAAAACAACTCACAACTGAGAAATCTAGCCTCTTAATCAGGCTGTCAGACAGCTCCTGGGCTTTCTGGGTAATCCCAGAAACCCAGGCAGCCACAAGTACTACTTTGGGGCTTGATTATCTTCATGATCTGGCCATAACATTGATGTTCTTAAGGTCTAAACCTCTAGTTCACATGACAAGGAACAAGTATATAATATAATCTTAGTCCAAACATAACAGAATCATAATTTATGGTTCGGTCAATCTCTGACAAAAACTTAGTTCATACGTTTTCTGGAAATTCCAGAAAACAGACATTCATGTCGAGTAGGCTAGTTTGACTAGCCACTCTAATCGCTACGATGATGGTTTGAAAGATGTAAGGACATATTATTGTAGTAGATCTAGCAGGTTATAACTTGGTCACAAACACAACATCAAACAACACAACACCTGCCAGATCCGGACCTTGAAAAAACGTTGTCAGACTCTAGAAACTACATTCTTGGTTGCCCAGAATGTACTCGGTCATGGTCGGTCAACCAACTTTGACCGAGTATAACTTGAAATCTAAGAATTTAACAACCCTGATTTCACTTTCCAAATAAAGAACACCTATCAGGCTATAGATTAAACACATAAAACATAACAAAACATTAACAGACAGAGATCTGAGCCGTCTGACATTTGCTCGTCAGAGCACCAAAACTTTTCTTGGACAGTTTTGGAAAAACACCCTTTTAAGCACTTAGATGCTATGGATCCATCATGGATCATCATAGATCAACTAAAAACACCTTTTAACACAAATATAAACATTTAAACACGGATTTTAACAAAGCATACAAGATCAAATGCTAGCTAGGGTTTATACCTCTCTTGTTCCAATCTTGATCTTGATCTTCCTAAATGATATTGGGTGATCTAAGGACTGAATTGGGGACTGATATACTAGCCAATTTCGGAGGTTGAGAGAGAAGTGAGAGTTGGTGAGAGCTTGTGTACAATATAAACCAAATACTAGACTTTCTCTCTCTAATTCTCTTGTATAGCCTCAAGATGCAATGAATGATATGTTGTAGCTGTCAATTGAAGATTAAATGGCTGAGATATCAGTCATGCAAGTCAAAATAGTTGGTAAACAACTAAAGTTTTTGCCAATTTTGCAAGTTAACTTACTAAAATAAACAAACAGGCATTTTGGTCTTTCTCTAAATATTTTTAATGGCAAATTGGACAACAACCAAACCCTTAGGGTTAAGGTTAGGGTTTGGACCTTTTAGGGTATAGGGCTTGAACCATAGGTTTTCAATTTACTTTCCAAGATTTTCGAAATTTCGGTTTTCAAAAATAGCAAATTAATTTTCCAAAATTATAATTAGGATTCAATAAATATATTAATATTTCCTAATCATAAAATTCAATCTTGCTAATTATGATTAATATTCCTAATTAAAATTGCTTAATTTAGCAATTAGGGTCAAAATGATCATTAGGGTTTATAACCCACGAATTAGGGTTTTAATTAGAAAAATAATTTTTCTAAATTATAATTAGGGTTTGTAAAATAAAAATTAATATAACAAAAATATAATTAGGGTTTTCTAATCATATTTAAGTTTAATACACACATTAGGCTTGTCAATTAGAATTAGGGTTTCCTAATTTAGGGTTTAGGATTCCCGAATATGAAATTAGGGTTTTTCGGCGTACAATTAGGATTTCCAACGGTACGTTAGGGTTTCTAATCATGAGATTAGGGTTTTTAATCTTTTATTAGGTTTTATTAATTTCAAACCTTATCCGATCAAATATTCTATACAGTACAAACACGTTCTCATCAATATAATTATTTTATTTATATTTTCTACCGAATCCCTATCCAGAAATTAGGGTTAGGGTTTCTAAAACTGTTAAGCACAACTCTACTCTAATTTTATTAGTCAATACACAAATTAACTTTTTCGAGACTCGTATCACCGATACTTGTCACAAAATTAATAATTAATATTAATATTAAATAAAAAAAATTATTTGCAAATTTTTGATTATTCGAAATCTCGGGTTATCACATTCACCCCTCCTTAAAAGGATTCCGTCCTCGGAATCACCGCTTTCTTATTCTCTACAATCTTTTAAAGTTGTATCATCAATTCATTTTTATCAACCCAATATTCATTTCTGTCTCAAATTCTAACCTGTGACTTGAATCTTTAAAAGAAAACAGTTCACAGAAATATCTGACTCATAATACTCGCGTTTTAAAAATTCTAAACGAAATCATTACCTGCTGCCACCTCTTGAGTAGCCACAGTGTCCTGCACCGTCATGTTAAATGTACGGGCTGTTGGTCTTCCTGGTTGTGCAGGCCCTCGAGTTGCCAAGGTTCCGCCGCTAGGTCCCTTGTTGACACTTTCCTTTTCTGCATTCTTCCTCGGACAGTTCCGAACGATATGATCAGTCGATCCGCATCCAAAGCAACCTTTAATTTTCTTCGAACTGGGGCAATTGGGTGACATATGCCCCTCTTGTCCGCAGTTATAGCAAACTCCTTTCTTCTTCAGGCAAACTCCAGCATGGTTCTTTCCACAATTCGCACATGGCTCCCTTCCTTTCCTATTATCTTCTGTCTTGCCTCCTGATTGGGTACTCTCACTCCATTTTCTTTTATTAGGGTTACTTCCACCATCGCTTCCTCCGTCTTTAGTCTTCTTCTTCTTCTCCTAATGAAATCGAGACGCAGCTTCGCTCCCTCCTTCAGCAATCAACGCTTTCTCCATCAATGCTGCGAACGTGTTGATCTGCAATACTGCTACCTTGTTGTATATTCCCGGTTTCAATCCATTCTCGAATCTTCTCGCCTTTCTCGCTTCTGTGTCCACCTGATGAGGTGCAAATCTTGCCAACTCGTTGAATTTGGCAGCATATTCAGATACCGACATGTTCTCCTGCTTAAGTTCTAAGAATTTAACTTCCATCCTGGATTGCATACTTGGCGAGAAGTAGTTCTCGAAGAACAACTCCTTGAATCTTGTCCACAACACCACTTCTGTACCAGCTCTCGCTTGGTTTGTCTCCCACTAGTAATTAGCTTCCCCTTCATCAGATAAGTTGTAAAAGCCGTCTATTGTTCCTCCGCTACTCTGGCGATAACGAATGCTTTCTCCATCTCCTTCACTTAAGTTTGGGCTTCAATAGGATCTGTGGTCCTTTTGAATTCAGGCGGTCCCACTTCTTTAAAGTCTTTAAAATTTGCTAATCTTTCAACTGGCTGATTCCTCGCTCTTCCTCTTACAGCTGAAACTCTATTCTCCATAGCTTCGGCTATCATATTTGCAAAGTTTTACATCGGGTCAACTTGACCTCCTTCATTATTCACCGACTGTTCTTCTCGTTGGTTTTGATTCTGTCGTCTAGGAGGCATGATCTGATTTAAATAAAAATCTTATATTAATTCTCTTTCTTTACACAAATTCTTAACACAATAAGAATTTAACACATAATTCTCATATAATTGCATATTTATTCAAATAGCACATAGTAATTACCACATATTACTATCCCCTTTTAAATCATATCAGGATTAACAACACAACTTTACACAAAAAGTTGTTATTCTCCATTCTCACACAGTTATTACCAGTTCGTCAAACTTACCACACTTATGAGTTCAGGAACTTGCCACAATTATATGAGTGTATGAACTTATCCTAGTCAGACCTTTGGCGTCCATTCGCTGAGAAGTTCAAAACATTTCATATAATTATGAGTTATTAACTTACCATAAGTATGAGTTTTAAGAACAAACAAATTAATCTTAATCTTATATTCATATAGAAAATAAGGATTTCATTCATACAAACATATATATATATATATATATATATATATATATATATATATATATATATATATATTTATATATATGCTTACACATCATTCTCGATATTACAACACTTAATATCATAAACTTCTACCCAAAAGATACTATTACATATATCTAAGTTATCTACCGACCACTCCCTTCACCAGTCTTCTTCTTGATAGGACACTTGCTGAATTCGTGACCCGTCTGCCCACATGAAAAACACTTCCTCAAATTCGGCTTAGGACAATGCAGAGAAATATGTCCTTCCTGCTTGCAGTTAAAGCACACGTTCTTCTATATTATGCATTCTCCCGCGTGAGTCTTTCCACACTTGATACAGACTTGCTTCTTCTTCGGGCTTGATTTTTCAGATTTAGGGCTGTCTTTTTCCCTCTTTCTCTTCTTCTTGTCCTTCTTGCTGGTTCCTTCAGATGATCCACCACCTTCAGCCTTCATTCTGTCCACCTGCGCCTTGAGCTCGTTCCTTTCTTCAGTCATTTTGCGTAATGCTCGCTCTGTCTTCCACAACTCCTCTAGAAGAAACACTTATACTTCGGAGTTCCTGGACTTCTGCAGATAGCTGATCTTGTTCTCCAACTTTGGTCTTATTCTTTAACTCCACCTTAGCTGGCTCAGACTCTGCCTCCTCATCTCCACTCAGATACATCTCAGGATAATCGTCATGATCGCTCCCCAGATTAACCATGGGTTCATCATCTCCCACCTTCTCAACTGATTCGCTTTGTGCTGGCACCTCAGCTTCTGGCACCGGTGCAACAGCCTCTAGCATCTCTGCACTCTTTTCACCTTCTCCAGACATCCTACAATCAGTTGAAATAACTTGATTAGTACTTCATTAGTACAAAATTCTCACACTATGTGTCCACTTATCTCACTATTGATACACTTTGGCAATCCCTCACTTAGAACTCTACATGAGTTTTCTCTATCTCGCGTATGGTTATAATCCTAGGGTTTTCCCCCACCCCACTTAAAGTTTATAACCTACAGCTCTTCTACTAGCTGGTGACACCTTGGTCACTACAGCTCTGATACCAACCTGTGACACCCCCAAATCCGGGTTACCTGACCCCCGAGTTTGGTGTTCACGATCCACAATATTATACCATTTGACTACCCATTCATATATAAATAGGATTACATAAGTCATTAACATATGTTGTTAATACATAAGTCCCAGGTCCACTAACCTTAATATTACAGAAATACCCCTTTAGATATACAAAAAGGGTTTACAATACAATGTAACATAATAATATTGTTCATTATAACTACTCCAACATCTTGCCTTTGCCTTTGATCTTCTTTAACCTGCTGGCCTCTTCGTTCCTAGCTGAAATATTTTATTTATAGCAAGGGTGAGCAACAAGTTTGTCCCGCAAGTTAAGATATACAATAAAGGTATATGAATCAACAAAAACAGACTATCTATTTTGATAGAATGAAACTAAAGTTCGGGGAACTTTGAAATAGCTGAACAAATCGTTAATCAATAATAATTCTTCTTGTATTCTAGGCAACGTAATAATTTGATAATGAAAGAGTACAACGCTTTCAAAGTTTCTACGATATTCTATTGAATACTCAAGAATCAATTCTAAGCCATAACAAAGTGGAATAATTTTCAGATTTATGCTGAGTGATCCCACCAGATCTTAGAACTTATTTTCTCGGGTATCTATCAAAGATTTACTTTGATACATACGCAGGCGTATCAGATAACCATAAAGATTAAATCATACCCCTTTGCAAGTACTTAGAGCCTGCCAACTCCTTGTACCCTATATTATGCATAATACTTAACAGCGCGCAATGGTCGAATATACGACCTAAAATGTTCCCTTTTTATAAAAGGTTGTTCTTCTCAGTTTCAGAATCAAGAGTTTGATTTAACAACGAAATATTGGGATTTTAAATTCTATCTACTTATCGATCTAGCTGAAACAACTGGCATCGATTTATCAATAACAATTAATTTTTCTTCTCGTATTTATCAAGTTCTAACAAATGTTTGTCTAGCCAGAATAATTAGCTAAGACATTTCTCAATATAATTTGACAATAAACAGGAATTATCTGTACTGTCAATATTAGTTTTCACAGATATAAATATTCAACAACAGTAATTCTACGAATATATATTTTTCGAATCAGTAATTCAATTTGAATTTTAATCATGCACTAACTGCGAATAGTCAACAATAAATTCCCTGGACATGGTATAATTAGCAATAATTAACCATTATAATATTTGAATGAATATAACTCAAGGTTGAGTTAGGAAACTTGCCTTTCGCGTTGATTACAGCTATACAATAAACCTATCTGCTTTCGTAAGACCTATAACCAATAATATCGGTCTCACAATTAGCACAATCATTTATAACACGTAACACTGTATTTTACAGTCAAACTTCTCCTAGGCACATTATCACATAGCCACATTAGTGTTTATAACCTATATAAACACTTATCCAGTCTAACTATTTCGGTCTGGTTGGACCTTGGTCCATTCTCGGTGTTCTGGTCACTCTATCCGACAATTAACACATTGATTGTCAATTAAACTTGGTCTCTAAGCTTCAATATTATTTTAGATAAGTCAAATATCGTTTATAATATTTTTCGAAAGTTTTTAATAATTTATAAAAAATTATTATAATTTATAATAATTTTTCAAACACTTAAATTATTTTTAAATGATTTAATTATCAAATAATCTTATCATTATTAATATTTAATAATATAAAAATATTAATAACATACTTGTCAAAATATCAAAGTTATTGTTAATAACTTAAAATATTTTTAAATTATCAATATTCTACTTAAATGATTTTTAAAATAATTAAAATCATTTTTAAATCATTACCATTAATATTTAAATATTAATGTAATTATTATCAAAATATTAAAAGTCATTAATTATAACTTAAAATATTTTTAAAACATTTTTCTCATGTTTAAATAATTTTTAAATCAATAAAATCATTTTTAATTCATTTATTTAATATTATAATTAAATAAATCAAATGTCATTAATATTAATTTATTAATGAGAATTCTCCAAAAATATTGAAAATTATATTTTATAATTTAAAATATTTTATAACACTTTATTCTTATTTAAAATAATTTTTAAATCATTAAAATTATTTTTAACTTATTTATTTAATTTAGTAATTAAATAAATCTAATATCATTAATATTAAATTATTAATAAAAATTCTCTAAAAATATTAAAAGTCACATTTTATAACTCAAAATATTTTTAAATACATTATTCTTATTTAAAATAATTTTTCATAATATTAAATCATTTTACTCTAATTTATTTAGTATACTAAGTAAATAAATTAAATACCTTTAATATTTAAATAATTATAAATATTAAAGAAAAATATTCCAATTGGTCAGAAATTATTTTTCATAATTTAAAATCATTTTTGATAATTTTTAGAATTTATTTCTAATTTTTAATCATTTTCCGGAAATTCAGAAAATAAATAAATAGGAACCGTCGCTAAAGCTTTTAGCGACACTTGTCTGTAGCCTTAGGTGTTCTTGGCTCAAGAACACTGACAAAGTCAGTGTTCAAGGTGTCACGTTTGACTGCCTGTAAATCTCAGTATAATCGTGTTCGATGCTAACTAAGGCTTCAATCGTGTAGTACTAATGTAGTACTACCATTAACAACCATCATCTTGCTCAAAACAACTCACAACTGAGAAATCTAGCCTCTTAATCAGGCTGTCAGACAGCTCCTGGGCTTTCTGGGTAATCCCAGAAACCCAGGCAGCCACAAGTACTACTTTGGGGCTTGATTATCTTCATGATCTGGCCATAACATTGATGTTCTTAAGGTCTAAACCTCTAGTTCACATGACAAGGAACAAATATATAATATAATCTTAGTCCAAACATAACAGAATCATAATTTATGGTTCGGTCAATCTCTGACAAAAACTTAGTTCATACGTTTTCTGGAAATTCCAGAAAACAGACATTCATGTCGAGTAGGCTAGTTTGACTAGCCACTCTAATCGCTACGATGATGGTTTGAAAGATGTAAGGACATATTATTGTAGTAGATCTAGCAGGTTATAACTTGGTCACAAACACAACATCAAACAACACAACACCTGCCAGATCCGGACCTTGAAAAAACGTTGTCAGACTCTAGAAACTACATTCTTGGTTGCCCAGAATGTACTCGGTCATGGTCGGTCAACCAACTTTGACCGAGTATAACTTGAAATCTAAGAATTTAACAACCCTGATTTCACTTTCCAAATAAAGAACACCTATCAGGCTATAGATTAAACACATAAAACATAACAAAACATTAACAGACAGAGATCTGAGCCGTCTGACATTTGCTCGTCAGAGCACCAAAACTTTTCTTGGACAGTTTTGGAAAAACACCCTTTTAAGCACTTAGATGCTATGGATCCATCATGGATCATCATAGATCAACTAAAAACACCTTTTAACACAAATATAAACATTTAAACACGGATTTTAACAAAGCATACAAGATCAAATGCTAGCTAGGGTTTATACCTCTCTTGTTCCAATCTTGATCTTGATCTTCCTAAATGATATTGGGTGATCTAAGGACTGAATTGGGGACTGATATGCTAGCCAATTTCGGAGGTTGAGAGAGAAGTGAGAGTTGGTGAGAGCTTGTGTACAATATAAACCAAATACTAGACTTTCTCTCTCTAATTCTCTTGTATAGCCTCAAGATGCAATGAATGATATGTTGTAGCTGTCAATTGAAGATTAAATGGCTGAGATATCAGTCATGCAAGTCAAAATAGTTGGTAAACAACTAAAGTTTTTGCCAATTTTGCAAGTTAACTTACTAAAATAAACAAACAGGCATTTTGGTCTTTCTCTAAATATTTTTAATGGCAAATTGGACAACAACCAAACCCTTAGGGTTAAGGTTAGGGTTTGGACCTTTTAGGGTATAGGGCTTGAACCATAGGTTTTCAATTTACTTTCCAAGATTTTCGAAATTTCGGTTTTCAAAAATAGCAAATTAATTTTCCAAAATTATAATTAGGATTCAATAAATATATTAATATTTCCTAATCATAAAATTCAATCTTGCTAATTATGATTAATATTCCTAATTAAAATTGCTTAATTTAGCAATTAGGGTCAAAATGATCATTAGGGTTTATAACCCACGAATTAGGGTTTTAATTAGAAAAATAATTTTTCTAAATTATAATTAGGGTTTGTAAAATAAAAATTAATATAACAAAAATATAATTAGGGTTTTCTAATCATATTTAAGTTTAATACACACATTAGGCTTGTCAATTAGAATTAGGGTTTCCTAATTTAGGGTTTAGGATTCCCGAATATGAAATTAGGGTTTTTCGGCGTACAATTAGGATTTCCAACGGTACGTTAGGGTTTCTAATCATGAGATTAGGGTTTTTAATCTTTTATTAGATTTTATTAATTTCAAACCTTATCCGATCAAATATTCTATACAGTACAAACACGTTCTCATCAATATAATTATTTTATTTATATTTTCTACCGAATCCCTATCCAGAAATTAGGGTTAGGGTTTCTAAAACTGTTAAGCACAACTCTACTCTAATTTTATTAGTCAATACACAAATTAACTTTTTCGAGACTCGTATCACCGATACTTGTCACAAAATTAATAATTAATATTAATATTAAATAAAAAAAATTATTTGCAAATTTTTGATTATTCGAAATCTCGGGTTATCACATTCACCCCTCCTTAAAAGGATTCCGTCCTCGGAATCACCGCTTTCTTATTCTCTACAATCTTTTAAAGTTGTATCATCAATTCATTTTTATCAACCCAATATTCATTTCTGTCTCAAATTCTAACCTGTGACTTGAATCTTTAAAAGAAAACAGTTCACAGAAATATCTGACTCATAATACTCGCGTTTTAAAAATTCTAAACGAAATCATTACCTGCTGCCACCTCTTGAGTAGCCACAGTGTCCTGCACCGTCATGTTAAATGTACGGGCTGTTGGTCTTCCTGGTTGTGCAGGCCCTCGAGTTGCCAAGGTTCCGCCGCTAGGTCCCTTGTTGACACTTTCCTTTTCTGCATTCTTCCTCGGACAGTTCCGAACGATATGATCAGTCGATCCGCATCCAAAGCAACCTTTAATTTTCTTCGAACTGGGGCAATTGGGTGACATATGCCCCTCTTGTCCGCAGTTATAGCAAACTCCTTTCTTCTTCAGGCAAACTCCAGCATGGTTCTTTCCACAATTCGCACATGGCTCCCTTCCTTTCCTATTATCTTCTGTCTTGCCTCCTGATTGGGTACTCTCACTCCATTTTCTTTTATTAGGGTTACTTCCACCATCGCTTCCTCCGTCTTTAGTCTTCTTCTTCTTCTCCTAATGAAATCGAGACGCAGCTTCGCTCCCTCCTTCAGCAATCAACGCTTTCTCCATCAATGCTGCGAACGTGTTGATCTGCAATACTGCTACCTTGTTGTATATTCCCGGTTTCAATCCATTCTCGAATCTTCTCGCCTTTCTCGCTTCTGTGTCCACCTGATGAGGTGCAAATCTTGCCAACTCGTTGAATTTGGCAGCATATTCAGATACCGACATGTTCTCCTGCTTAAGTTCTAAGAATTTAACTTCCATCCTGGATTGCATACTTGGCGAGAAGTAGTTCTCGAAGAACAACTCCTTGAATCTTGTCCACAACACCACTTCTGTACCAGCTCTCGCTTGGTTCGTCTCCCACTAGTAATTAGCTTCCCCTTCATCAGATAAGTTGTAAAAGCCGTCTATTGTTCCTCCGCTACTCTGGCGATAACGAATGCTTTCTCCATCTCCTTCACTTAAGTTTGGGCTTCAATAGGATCTGTGGTCCTTTTGAATTCAGGCGGTCCCACTTCTTTAAAGTCTTTAAAATTTGCTAATCTTTCAACTGGCTGATTCCTCGCTCTTCCTCTTACAGCTGAAACTCTATTCTCCATAGCTTCGGCTATCATATTTGCAAAGTTTTACATCGGGTCAACTTGACCTCCTTCATTATTCACCGACTGTTCTTCTCGTTGGTTTTGATTCTGTCGTCTAGGAGGCATGATCTGATTTAAATAAAAATCTTATATTAATTCTCTTTCTTTACACAAATTCTTAACACAATAAGAATTTAACACATAATTCTCATATAATTGCATATTTATTCAAATAGCACATAGTAATTACCACATACTACTATCCCCTTTTAAATCATATCAGGATTAACAACACAACTTTACACAAAAAGTTGTTATTCTCCATTCTCACACAGTTATTACCAGTTCGTCAAACTTACCACACTTATGAGTTCAGGAACTTGCTACAATTATTTGAGTGTATGAACTTATCCTAGTCAGACCTTTGGCGTCCATTCGCTGAGAAGTTCAAAACATTTCATATAATTATGAGTCATTAACTTACCATAAGTATGAGTTTTAAGAACAAACAAATTAATCTTAATCTTATATTCATATAGAAAATAAGGATTTCATTCATACAAACATATATATATATATATATATATATATATATATATATATATATTTATATATGCTTACACATCATTCTCGATATTACAACACTTAATATCATAAACTTCTACCCAAAAGATACTATTACATATATCTAAGTTATCTACCGACCACTCCCTTCACCAGTCTTCTTCTTGATGGGACACTTGCTGAATTCGTGACCCGTCTGCCCACATGAAAAACACTTCCTCAAATTCGGCTTAGGACAATGCAGAGAAATATGTCCTTCCTGCTTGCAGTTAAAGCACACGTTCTTCCACATTATGCATTCTCCCGCGTGAGTCTTTCCACACTTGATACAGACTTGCTTTTTCTTCGGGCTTGATTTTTCAGATTTAGGGCTGTCTTTTTCCCTCTTTCTCTTCTTCTTGTCCTTCTTGCTGGTTCCTTCAGATGATCCACCACCTTCAGCCTTCATTCTGTCCACCTGCGCCTTGAGCTCGTTCCTTTCTTCAGTCATTTTGCGTAATGCTCGCTCTGTCTTCCACAACTCCTCTAGAAGAAACACTTATACTTCGGAGTTCCTGGACTTCTGCAGATAGCTGATCTTGTTCTCCAACTTTGGTCTTATTCTTTAACTCCACCTTAGCTGGCTCAGACTCTGCCTCCTCATCTCCACTCAGATACATCTCAGGATAATCGTCATGATCGCTCCCCAGATTAACCATGGGTTCATCATCTCCCACCTTCTCAACTGATTCGCTTTGTGCTGGCACCTCAGCTTCTGGCACCGGTGCAACAGCCTCTAGCATCTCTGCACTCTTTTCACCTTCTCCAGACATCCTACAATCAGTTGAAATAACTTGATTAGTACTTCATTAGTACAAAATTCTCACACTATGTGTCCACTTATCTCACTATTGATACACTTTGGCAATCCCTCACTTAGAACTCTACATGAGTTTTCTCTATCTCGCGTATGGTTATAATCCTAGGGTTTTCCCCCACCCCACTTAAAGTTTATAACCTACAGCTCTTCTACTAGCTGGTGACACCTTGGTCACTACAGCTCTGATACCAACCTGTGACACCCCCAAATCCGGGTTACCTGACCCCCGAGTTTGGTGTTCACGATCCACAATATTATACCATTTGACTACCCATTCATATATAAATAGGATTACATAAGTCATTAACATATGTTGTTAATACATAAGTCCCAGGTCCACTAACCTTAACATTACAGAAATACCCCTTTAGATATACAAAAAGGGTTTACAATACAATGTAACATAATAATATTATTCATTATAACTACTCCAACATCTTGCCTTTGCCTTTGATCTTCTTTAACCTGCTGGCCTCTTCGTTCCTAGCTGAAATATTTTATTTATAGCAAGGGTGAGCAACAAGTTTGTCCCGCAAGTTAAGATATACAATAAAGGTATATGAATCAACAAAAACAGACTATCTATTTTGATAGAATGAAACTAAAGTTCGGGGAACTTTGAAATAGCTGAACAAATCGTTAATCAATAATAATTCTTCTTGTATTCTAGGCAACGCAATAATTTGATAATGAAAGAGTACAACGCTTTCAAAGTTTCTACGATATTCTATTGAATACTCAAGAATCAATTCTAAGCCATAACAAAGTGGAATAATTTTCAGATTTATGCTGAGTGATCCCACCAGATCTTAGAACTTATTTTCTCGGGTATCTATCAAAGATTTACTTTGATACATACGCAGGCGTATCAGATAACCATAAAGATTAAATCATACCCCTCTGCAAGTACTTAGAGCCTGCCAACTCCTTGTACCCTATATTATGCATAATACTTAACAGCGCGCAATGGTCGAATATACGACCTAAAATGTTCCCTTTTTATAAAAGGTTGTTCTTCTCAGTTTCAGAATCAAGAGTTTGATTTAACAACGAAATATTGTGATTTTAAATTCTATCTACTTATCGATCTAGCTGAAACAACTGGCATCGATTTATCAATAACAATTAATTTTTCTTCTCGTATTTATCAAGTTCTAACAAATATTTGTCTAGCCAGAATAATTAGCTAAGACATTTCTCAATATAATTTGACAATAAACAGGAATTATCTGTACTGTCAATATTAGTTTTCGCAGATATAAATATTCAACAACAGTAATTCTACGAATATATATTTTTCGAATCAGTAATTCAATTTGAATTTTAATCATGCACTAACTGCGAATAGTCAACAATAAATTCCCTGGACATGGTATAATTAGCAATAATTAACCATTATAATATTTGAATGAATATAACTCAAGGTTGAGTTAGGAAACTTGCCTTTCGCGTTGATTACAGCTATACAACAAACCTATCTGCTTTCGTAAGACCTATAACCAATAATATCGGTCTCACAATTAGCACAATCATTTATAACACGTAACACTGTATTTTACAGTCAAACTTCTCCTAGGCACATTATCACATAGCCACATTTGTAAGACCCCGAATTTTATGAAATAAAAGTATTCAATTTTTCTTATAATTACTATTCAGTAAATGGTTAAATTGATAAATGTTAAAGTTAAGGGTGATATATGATTTTTTTTCAAAATACACAAGTAGTTATAAAATAATCATTGTTGTCGGGGAATATTCGTTTGGTCGTGGAATATTCGTACGACGGCGCAGCTATTTGTGGGCCCCATAACGAATAACTGTCGGGTGAAGAAAATGACAAATTTGAGTTTTTACAAATAACGACGTAGTTGTTACTGTTAACACTGTTGGAATACCCGGTGGTTAAAATACAGTAATACGAGTGTTTGCACAGTAGCACACGGTTTTACACAGTATTTTTGAATTATTGATCCTTACGTAAGAAGGCACTACTCAATAATTGTTACAGTAATTACTGTTCAATATTTTATTTTATTGATTCAATAATTGCTACGTTGAAATTTTATATTATTGTTGTTCAATAATTGTCACTGCACAGTATTTCCCATTATCAGATCAATAATTCATATTATTTGAATAATATTATTAGATAACATTATTGGCAATGTCTAGAAAGTTCTGTCTAAGGAGAGGTTTGGTTATCTAATTGCGCGCCAGTAAGGAGAAATTCTTATTGGAAAGCCCCCTCTTTCCTGGGAACGGCCTGGTTGTCATAAATGTGATTCTGTTATATTATTTGTGAATAATTAATTATTGATTCATATGATAAGGAAATATTTATTTTATGTGGATATAAATGAGGGATATATTTTTGTGGTTAAAAAATGAAGGAGTTAATGTTGAGATTTTTATCCGTATTTTTGTCGGAATGGAGGTATTAAAAATCAGGGTTTTTGAGATATTTTGCGGGGGTTATAATTTTTAATCCGACCGTTGGATCGTGGTAATTTTTGGATATGTTATACATATATAAGTTGAGTATATGCCCACAAATTTTGAACCGTTAAAAATGAACGTATGATTTATTATGAATTTTACGAGATGACTGGTTCAGAAATTGTTGAATTTTCGGAGTTTATCATTTTGATGGAAAATTCTAGAATTGGTGGGCCCCACTTGTGGTTGGTGAAGAAATGTGCTGAATTATATTTCAAATGTGGTGGGTGGGAATAGTAGCAGGTAAAGCCATCAGGTTGCAGGTCAAACCTACCAAAATTTTCCTATAAATAGAGGGCTAAGTTAGAATTAAAAATCACACCAGAAACATAAGCTTTCTCTCTTTCTCTCTCTATATTATGAAGAATATTTTGTGAGTATTTAGATACTTTGAGAGTTGCTATTCAGTGCAAGTTTCCTTCGGCTTTGCATTCCAGTCAGAAATACTGCACTTTTGAGGTAAGGGATATTAAGGGATTTTAAGGGTTGTTATGATTTTCAGTTTCGGAATTTTTCTAATCTTCAAAAATTCTGGAAAAATTTGAAATGATATTTTGATGAGTTTTATTGATTGTGTCCAAAAATGGTGATTTTTGGATGTATAGATTAAGAGTTATGAATTTTACGGGAAAAGACTATTTTAAAAGTAACCGCTTATAATTCCTTGTGGTTAACTCCAAAATTGATGAAATTTTTATTGGGAGTACATGTATATGATAGAAGTATACTATGTAAATTTCAGAATTTTTAGACAAAAGTACAATTTTTGATAAATGTCTAAATATTCGGCTATTTTGGCCATATGAAAAATAGTAAATGACTTTTAAAAATTCTGAGAAAAATATATGTTCACTATGGGACTATATTATGCTAAATCCCAGAAAAGAAATATTTTTGGAACTGATTTGGTATTTTTCATGAAAATGGTCTAGTTATGAGTAAATGAATTAAATATGTTTTGTGAAGAAAGAAAATTGGAAAATAGGATTTTATGGCTTGAGAATCCTATATGAGGTATATGCAGATTTTTGATGAGAGTTTTGGTTATTGATGATGAAATTATAAGAGTTGGCATTTTATGATGATTAAATGCATTAATTAGTAAAGTGTAAACAATTAAAATAAATTGTTTATAAATTTAAGTAATGTTATTCTTTCAATATCATTATACAGAAATATTGGTATGAATTTTATTGTAGAATTTCTATCTTTTGTGTCGGGGTTACTATTCATGAGTTACGAATATTACTCTTGACATTAAAACTATATGTTGATCATATTATTTTTATCATCATATATAACATTTTTGTAACCCTGATGTTGAAATTCTCTTTCACTGGAGTATAAAGATGGGTAGATTATTGGTATGATCATGACTAGGGTTTTCTTTGGCCTGCAATGCAAAGTTGAATTGTGACTGGTATGATCATGACAATTGAATTTATAATTGAATATCTTAAGCTTAAGTGCAAAGGTGAATTGATCAACATGGTTATAATTATTGTTTATATAAATTCTGAAATGATTATATATTTCTTTGAGATATGAATATATTTGGTCTGTACTGCAAATATGAATTGTTGATGAATATCTTTGGCATGTAATGCAAAGATGGCCTGTTGATGAATATCTTTGGCCTGTAGTGCAAAGATGAACTATTGTTGAATATCTTTGGCCCGTAGTGCAAAGATGGTTTGTTGATGAATATCTTTGGCCGTAGTGCAAAGATAGATTTGTTAGTATGATTATAAACAGGAATTGTGATTTGGTATAACCATGATCTTTGATGTTTCAGGTAAAGACAGGTGATGAAAATATTCTTCGTCCTGGGTGTGAAGAAAAATTTATAGTCACAATTATGATTATGAGTTATTCATATGATTGTGGAAAGGAACTGTTGAGTGATGTTACATGGATAAAATATTGTTGGTGGATTTTTTACATGGAGAAGATAATAGACTTTATAGTCTATTTGACTCTTCTAATGGATTGCTCGTTCCGCTGCAACTATGGTTGAAATTTTTATCATTTACCATATGTTCTAAATCTCTAATTTATTATTGATGAAGGCTATTGATAATTTAATTATCTTTAGTCATGATATTCTTTACTGAGCTAGTTGTGCTCACCCTTTTGCTTCACAATTCCTTTCAGGTAATAAGAGTGTAGCTGGGTCGAGCGGGGGTAACAAGGGAATAGAACGGTGGTCATCATTTAGTAGTTATATTTGGTGAAGAAAATAGGGTGAGGCGAACCCAACGTTGGAAGGGTGGTTTGCCACTATCATACAAGATGTCTAACGACATACAACCTCGTGTCATCATAAGACAGGGATGTGCTCATCCACTTGCTGAGTATATATACGAGCACTACCTATATAATCTTGGTGTTTGTTTGAAGTATAATTCTCAATTAGAGATAGTAGAGATAATGATATGTCAAGAGAAGACTCACCATTGGGAAGAATATGATAGTAATCTTCTCGTTTTTCTTTGGGGTCTATTGGGTCAACCAAAGATAATTCTGTGGCCATATGATATTTATCATAACCTAGACGCATGGCCTCCCATGTACGAAGGTTTCCTTGAGCACTTCCCAAAGATTCTAATTTCTAAAACAGTTTTTGACTATACCTTTATGTAAGGTGTTATTGTGAGGTGATGTCCACGGTTGGAACATGAGTCACATTTGGTATATATTTGTATCCAAACTCACAGCATATGTGTTGTTGTATTTTGCACGACAATTGTTGTAATAAAGTTGTAGTTATTTTCTGTACCATGTATTTGACGACTCAGAATGGGTTGGGTGGAATGGACCTATTTTGGGGTTGTCACAACATTAGTGTTTATAACCTATATAAACACTTATCCAGTTTAACTATTTCGGTCTGGTTGGACCTTGGTCCATTCTCGGTGTTCTGGTCACTCTATCCGATAATTAACACATTGATTGTCAATTAAACTTGGTCTCTAAGCTTCAATATTATTTTAGATAAGTCAAATATCGTTTATAATATTTTTCGGAAGTTTTTAATAATTTATAAAAAATTATTATAATTTATAATAATTTTTCAAACACTTAAATTATTTTTAAATGATTTAATTATCAAATAATCTTATCATTATTAATATTTAATAATATAAAAATATTAATAACATACTTGTCAAAATATCAAAGTTATTGTTAATAACTTAAAATATTTTTAAATTATCAATATTCTACTTAAATGATTTTTAAAATAATTAAAATTATTTTTAAATCATTACCATTAATATTTAAATATTAATGTAATTATTATCAAAATATTAAAAGTCATTAATTATAACTTAAAATATTTTTAAAACATTTTTCTCATGTTTAAATAATTTTTAAATCAATAAAATCATTTTTAATTCATTTATTTAATATTATAATTAAATAAATCAAATGTCATTAATATTAATTTATTAATGAGAATTCTCCAAAAATATTGAAAATTATATTTTATAATTTAAAATATTTTATAACACTTTATTCTTATTTAAAATAATTTTTAAATCATTAAAATCATTTTTAACTTATTTATTTAATTTAGTAATTAAATAAATCTAATATCATTAATATTAAATTATTAATAAAAATTCTCTAAAAATATTAAAAGTCACATTTTATAACTCAAAATATTTTTAAATACATTATTCTTATTTAAAATAATTTTTCATAATATTAAATCATTTTTCTCTAATTTATTTAGTATACTAAGTAAATAAATTAAATACCTTTAATATTTAAATAATTATAAATATTAAAGAAAAATATTCCAATTGGTCAGAAATTATTTTTCATAATTTAAAATCATTTTTGATAATTTTTAGAATTTATTTCTAATTTTTAATCATTTTCCGGAAATTCAGAAAATAAATAAATAGGAACCGTCGCTAAAGCTTTTAGCGACACTTGTCTGTAGCCTTAGGTGTTCTTGGCTCAAGAACACTGACAAAGTCAGTGTTCAAGGTGTCACGTTTGACTGCCTGTAAATCTCAGTATAATCGTGTTCGATGCTAACTAAGGCTTCAATCGTGTAGTACTAATGTAGTACTACCATTAACAACCATCATCTTGCTCAAAACAACTCACAACTGAGAAATCTAGCCTCTTAATCAGGCTGTCAGACAGCTCCTGGGCTTTCTGGGTAATCCCAGAAACCCAGGCAGCCACAAGTACTACTTTGGGGCTTGATTATCTTCATGATCTGGCCATAACATTGATGTTCTTAAGGTCTAAACCTCTAGTTCACATGACAAGGAACAAGTATATAATATAATCTTAGTCCAAACATAACAGAATCATAATTTATGGTTCGGTCAATCTCTGACAAAAACTTAGTTCATACGTTTTCTGGAAATTCCAGAAAACAGACATTCATGTCGAGTAGGCTAGTTTGACTAGCCACTCTAATCGCTACGATGATGGTTTGAAAGATGTAAGGACATATTATTGTAGTAGATCTAGCAGGTTATAACTTGGTCACAAACACAACATCAAACAACACAACACCTGCCAGATCCGGACCTTGAAAAAACGTTGTCAGACTCTAGAAACTACATTCTTGGTTGCCCAGAATGTACTCGGTCATGGTCGGTCAACCAACTTTGACCGAGTATAACTTGAAATCTAAGAATTTAACAACCCTGATTTCACTTTCCAAATAAAGAACACCTATCAGGCTATAGATTAAACACATAAAACATAACAAAACATTAACAGACAGAGATTTGAGCCGTCTGACATTTGCTCGTCAGAGCACCAAAACTTTTCTTGGACAGTTTTGGAAAAACACCCTTTTAAGCACTTAGATGCTATGGATCCATCATGGATCATCATAGATCAACTAAAAACACCTTTTAACACAAATATAAACATTTAAACACGGATTTTAACAAAGCATACAAGATCAAATGCTAGCTAGGGTTTATACCTCTCTTGTTCCAATCTTGATCTTAATCTTCCTAAATGATATTGGGTGATCTAAGGACTGAATTGGGGACTGATATGCTAGCCAATTTCGGAGGTTGAGAGAGAAGTGAGAGTTGGTGAGAACTTGTGTACAATATAAACCAAATACTAGACTTTCTCTCTCTAATTCTCTTATATAGCATCAAGAAGCAATGAATGATATGTTGAGCTGTCAATTGAAGATTAAATGGCTGAGATATCAGTTATGGAAGTCAAAATAGTTGGTAAACAACTAAAGTTTTTACCAATTTTGCAAGTTAACTTACTAAAATAAACAAAATGGCATTTTGGTCTTTCTCTAAATATTTTTAATGGCAAATTGGACAACAACCAAACCCTTAGGGTTTAGGGTTGAAGTTAGGGTTTGGACCTTTTAGGGTATAGGGCTTGAACCCTAGGTTTTCAATTTACTTTCCAAGATTTTTGAAATTTCGGTTTTCAAAAATAGCAAATTAATTTTCCAAAATTATAATTAGGATTCAATAAATATATTAATATTTCCTAATCATAAAATTCAATCTTGCTAATTATGATTAATATTCCTTATTAAAATTGCTTAATTTAGCAATCAGGGTCAAAATGATCATTAGGGTTTATAACCCACGAATTAGGGTTTTAATTAGAAAAATAATTTTTCTAAATTACAATTAGGGTTTGTAAAATAGAAATTAATATAACAAAAATATAATTAGGGTTTTCTAATCATATTTAAGTTTAATACACACATTAGGCTTGCTAATTAGAATTAGGGTTTCCTAATTTAGGGTTTAGGATTCCCGAATATGAAATTAGGGTTTCCCGACGTACAATTAGGATTTCCAACGGTACGTTAGGGTTTCTAATCCTGAGCTTAGGGTTTCTAATCTCTTATTAGGTTTTATTAATTTCAAACCTTATCCGATCAAAAATTCTATACAGTACAAACACGTTATCATCAATATAATTATTTTAATTATATTTTCTACCGAATCTCTATCCAGAAATTAGGGTTAGGGTTTCTAAAGCTGTTAAGCACAACTCTGCTCTAATTTTATTAGTCAATACACAAATTGACTTTCTCGAGACTCGTATCACCGATACTTGTCACAAAATTAATAATTAATATTAATATTAAATAAAAAAAATTAATTCGTAAATTTTTGATTATTCGAAATCTCGGGTTATCATAGATAATATGAATTATTGCTCCGATAATAGAAAATACTGTGTAGTGACAATTATTGAACAACAATAATATAAAATATTAACGTAGCAATTATTGAATCAAGAAAATAAAATATTGAACAGTAATTATTGTAACAATTATTGAGTAGTGCCTTCTTACGTAAGAATCAATAATTCAAAAATACTGTGCAATACTGTATGCTACTGTGCAACAACGAGTATTACTTTACTTTACCTACCGGGTATTCCAACAGTGTTAACGGTAATGATTACGCCGTTATTTATAAAAATTCAAATTTGTCGTTTTCTTCATCCGACAGTTATTCTGTTATGGGCCCCACAAATGGATGCGCCGTCGTACGAATATTCCTCGACAACAAGAATATTTCACGACCAAACGAATATTCCCCGACAACAATGATTATTTTATAACCACTTACTTATTTTGTAAAATTTGCACATTTCACTCATAACCAAAGCATTATATCAAATTAACACCTTATTAATTTAGAATAATGAATAGAGGAAAATTCAATTTTATTTATATAAAAAAATTTGGGGTCTTACACGTGGCTCTGTGTTGTCTCCCATTATATCTACTTTGTACAACATATTATAGGTCTTGTCCCCCATTATTTGTTTTATCTGACATGCATATTAGTTTAAAGTTTAAATATTTATTTGTCTCCCATTATCTGCCTCTGATATAAAGTTTAAAGTTTTTATTTGTCATATGTTATCAGTGTAGTCTCTTTCTAGTTATAAGTTTTATTTTTTTGTAACTTTATGAATTTCACTATCACATGATGTCTTTGTTGTTGTTGAATGTACATTATGGTGGGAAGCTTAAGTCTGTGCCAGTATATGAGTATGATGGTGGTTTTACAAAAACAACAAAATTGGATCTTGATTATCTTTGTCCCCAAATGATAGCTTCTATGTCTGAACATTTTACTTATCATAAGGACTCTGTAGTTTACTATAAAGAAAATGGGGTTCCAATGGCACATGGACTTAGAAAATTGCATAATGATGAAAGTATTAGGGCATTGCAGGCAACCTGCATAGGTTATGATTCTGTTGATTTATATGTTGATCATGGGGATAATATTCTAGAATATAATGTAGAGGGTAATGTTGATTGGGGCCAATAATGAAGGGGCTGATGATGAAGGGTATTTAGATTTGTCATCTGATGACAATGATTACCATGAATCTGATGGGTTAAGTACTGATGTGGAGTATATTGAGGCTAGAAAGAAGTCAAGGGAATATAAAAGAGAGGTGAAAAAGAATGGGGAGGATAATGCATTAGAAGATGCAGGTGATTTAAATAAGAGTGAAAATGAGAGTGAACATGAATCTGAAATAGTTGAAAATGTAAACCAAACTCCAATTCAACAAGAACAACTAGCTGAAAATGAACACAGACCTCCACATGAACTAAAAGATGTAATCGTTCAAAACAGCGAAGATGATTATTATAATGGCGATGATGACAGTGAAAGCTTTGATGGGCAGTGGGACAGTGATGATGAGGATAGTGACAAGCACTATTCCCCAAATGAGGATAGCAATGAGGAGGAACAGGAGGAAATGGAAGAGATAGTTAAGGATAAGAGGAGAAAGAAGAATGTAAAACCTAAGTTTGCAATTATACCTTATGACCCTAAAATAAAAAGAAAACATATTAAGTTTAGTGTTGGTCTGCAATTCAGTTCTAAAGAGCAGATGAAAGAAGCTGTTAGAAATTATGGGATTGGGAAGGGAAGGTCAGTTAGATTCAAAATTAATGCTGGGAAAAGGTTTCAGGTAGTGTGTCAACCTGGATGTCCATGGAACATGTGGGTTAGCACCATTGGAGGCTCTGAAACTTTGCAAATAAAAAAATTAACAATGATCATACTTGCATAAGGGCACTACAAAACAAGCGTCTCAAAACTCAATGGCTTGCAAACTTTTATGGGAACAGGATTAGAAAGTGTTGTGTCTCCAACTTTTAGTTTTATTTTGATGATAACAATAATTAGTAAATAATTTAATTAAAAGGGTAAAATCCTCTCCATAGGATTTTTTATTATAATTGTTTTAGTTATCTTATTACTTTAACCAAAAATATTTTCTAAATCTTATTTAATTGATTTTCTTGATCTTGATGTTTTAAAGTGTTAAATAAATTGGGTCATGCATTGTGGGACAAAAGTTATATGTTGATCATCAAATGCTTGTTTGACCGAATTTAGAAAGAAAATGAAAATTTTGACATATGGGCAATTTCTATTTAGTTTCAAATTAATTTTATTATTTAAATATCTCAAAAATTATTTTATTTTAAAATTGGGCAAAATTATATATATATATATATATATATATATATATATATATATATTATTAGTATGTAATCATTGCATTATATATTATATATTAGTTTAATATAAAAAAAATGTGTGTGTGTGTGTGTTTAATATACCATGCATGCATTTGTGTGCGTAAAAAGTGTGCTGGCACCCTTAAATGATAGCCTTTATATTGGATGCTAGCCTTTATAAAAATCATGTGGTCAAATATAATATTAAATGCATACTTGCTAAAGCCGTGTGTTGTAGGGGTGAGCATGGTGCGGTTTGAAGTCCAAATCGCACCCGAAACCGCTTAGGTGCGATTTAAAAAATTTAAAAATGCACCGGAAACCGCTTGTGATTGGTGCGGTGCGGTTTTAAAGTGTGCGGTGCAGTTTTAATTGGTGCGGTTTCGGTTCCAAAACCAATTGAAACAACAAAAAAGTTTAAGCCTTCAATAAAATTTAACATAAAACTTACATCGAGCAATTAACTTAGTGACAAAGTCGACAATAGAAATTATATCAAGAATGCTTTAAAACTAAAACATACGCTATATAAAACAACGGAGACCATATATTCGATAACAAACAAGAATGTTTATCTAGTTCCCCAAAAATTAAAAGTATATACTGGAGATAGAATGAAATTCTATCTCATATATTGCAGGGAGGACTTATAGAATATAATCATAACTATACCTAATTTAAAAAATAATCTATTAGACTATTACTATTATAGCATTGACATTAACCAATGCATCAAGTGCTCGAGCCCTAAGCTATAAGCCCCTCCAATAACGTATCAAATAAATTCGAAATTCTAAAACCCAATTGCTTAATTTTTGACTCTATAACCTCTAACATCTTCTTTCAATTGGTGAAAAAATGATAATGCAAGACTGAGGTTTTCTCTGAGCGTGTTCAAGTGAAAAGTAACTTTAGAATTTACTAAAGATAATACATACATATACACAAATGGTGCGATTTTGATTTTATGCGTGCGGTTTTGGCTAGTAACCAAACTAGAATCGTAAATTTGGTTATTCAACTCACCTAAAACCGCTACATACGCCGGAACCGTTGGTGCGATTTTAATTGGTGTGGTTCGTGCGGTTTTTGGTGCGGTTTCGATTTCAATTTGGTTACTTGCTCAGCCCTAGTGTGTTGGACAAAAATGACACTTATTTTGGGACTTAATTTAAAACATGTGTTGGCTGGCATGATAAGCATTAAATGATCAAAAGGAGGAGATTGGACCGGGCGGAATTCAAACTTCTCCGCGTGAAATTTTCTTTGGCAATCTGCGTGCTCCATTTTTCCATCTAAACCATTCATTTCAAAAATAAACAATCTCAACCATTAATTTTAAATCAGTTTTCGAAAATTACTATTTTACCCCCGACTTCAAAAATCTATAAATAGAAGGCATTTTCTTTATTTTCAATTTACCAATTCACTTTCAAGAAAAGATTATTTCTCTCCTACATACTCTATCTCTCTAAGAAGCTTTCTTTTTCTACTTATCAAAGTTCTAATCATTTGAGAAGAGGAAAATTGATCTAAGCAAATTGAGATAAGTTGTTTGATTTATTTTATTTGAATTATCTCTTGCTTATTTATATTTATAGATATACGAATATAATTATTATACACAATTCTATATATCTATATTTCATCTATTTATCAAATAAAAGGATACTTGGGCGCCGCAAGGCTACGGAGGTACACCTCTACGGAGAGGAATTCGAACCGTACGATTCCTTATAGTCTTCAGTAACCTTTTATTGATATTATTTATATAAATATCGTAAAATAGATACGACACTTGATAACTCAAAACGACACTGAGATACTGCTCCAAAAAGAGTAGTCATCCGAACTGGATTTAAGAATCATAGTGATCTATTGAAAATATTTATATAAATATCAATTGTGAAATTATAAATTTTGTCGTACTTAGACGCCGCAAGGCTACGGAGATACACCTTTACCAAGAGGATTTCGAACCGTACGATTCCTTATAGTACTAAGTGACATTATTTATAAAGCTCACATAATAGATAAAATATTCTTATATATTGTTTGAGTTAAACAATAATATTTGTTATATCAAGTATTGTTTAACTGATTTATTTATTATACTTGATATCTGTCATCACAAATATTTAATCATAAATTTAATTATTCATAAAATACTTGTTGCATAATATAAAAGTTATTTAAACTTTTATTTCACAAACTTAAGTGAATACATCTGCTTAAATAGAAGCATATTTGATTCAAAGCTTAAAACAACTTATTTGCTTATTCAGAAATATTTTCATTCTAAAAGTTGTTTAAACTTAAAGTGACTTTTCTTTACTCCATAAAGAATAAATATTTCTTTATAAATTTACATTAAATTATATATCTGCTTAAACAGAAGCATTTTTGAGTAAAAGCCAAAATTGACTTATTTGCTTATTCAAGAAGCATCTTTTCACACAAAATATAAAAGTTATTTAAACTTTTATAACAGTGCATAATTTATATATTTGCTTACACAGAAGCACTATTGATCAAATCACAAATTATTATCTGCTTACTAAGAAGCATATTTTCTTAAATATGAAAGTCTTTAAACTTTTATATATATTTGCTCTTTAATTGATATCTGCTTATTTAAGAAGCATCAATCTGTACTAAATTATTATCTGTTTATTTGAGAAGTATCAATCTGTACTAAATTCTTATCTGCTTATTTGAGAAGCATATTGTTGTAAAATTATTTGTAAAAAGAGAAAAGGTCAGAGTAATTTTATTTTATGTACCTGTGAGAAAGACGAGTAATTCTTCGACCAAGACCAGAGTCTTAGAGAGGTCAGCAGGAAGTTGGGACTCTAGTGTACTTGTGCGGTGAGGAAGAGACTGTTGTTTCAAGACCGAATCAAGAATAGAACTGAACTCAAAAGAGGTACAACTAAACTTGAGCAGGGAGCGGGGAGCTTGTTGTCCAAGATAGATCAATTGGGAACAGTTGGAAGTTTGTCCATAAAACTTTGTAATGGCTTCTCCGCCTGTTGAAGGAGTATTTATTACAGATAGTAATAGGATCTCAAGTCCTGGAGAGGAGCTTGAGACTGAATGTAGCAGCATACCCGGGATGTATGTTGTGAACCCGACAAATCTCTGTGCATTGTGTGATTGATTTTTTACAGTATTTCATATTAATTTCTAACACTGCAAATTAATTATACAAAAAATCAAAAAGGCCTAAGATAATTTTTAAATCTGTAATAATCTATTCAATCCCCTTTCTAGATTATTATTGGACTTTCAGACAGAAACCAGATTAGAAGTTAATTGATATTCAAGATAAAATAATAAGAAAATTAAAGGTAAATGTGTCTTTGGCCAAGTGTCACAGGGTAAGGGAGATGGCTTTGAAAAATGTTGGGGAATTATTAAAGAAACATTATGAGAAAGTGTGGGATTATGGGGCTCATTTAATAAAGAGCAATAAAAGAAACATAGTGGATATTAAGGTTAGAAGAGACAATCCAGAAAATAAGCTTCACTTTCAGAGGTTTTATGTATACTTTGAAGAACTAAAGAGGGGGTGGATTGAAGGGTGTAGGCCTATAATAGGCTTAGATGGTTGCTTTTTGAAGACTGTGGTTGGGGGGCAATTGTTGTCTGCTGGTGGGAGAGATGGTAATAATCAAATGTACCCAATAGCATGGGCCATAGTAGAGAGTGAAAACAAGGATAGTTGGGGATGGTTTCTGGAGCTGTTATTATGAGACTTGGAAGGCAATGATGGAGTTGGTTGGACCATTATAAGTGACCAACAAAAGGTAATTAATTGTCTTATTCTTATTTTGTTGTACATGAATTTTATATCTTATTTTATTATCAAACATGTGTAATTGACTGATTTATTTTCTTGTTTGTGGTTGTAGGGTTTGGTTCCAGCAGTTAGGGATATATTTCCTTATGCTGAGCACATGAATTGTGCCAGGCATATTTATGCAAACTGGAGGAAGAGATTCCCTACTCAAGCCTTGTAATTTGCATTCTGGGAAGAATCTATGGCCACCCATATTGTGCCATTCAAAAGGTTATCAAAGGAAGCCCATGACAAGTTGCTTGAGCAAGACCCCTCTTTGTGGAGCAGAGCACATTTCCAAACACACTCCAAGGCAGACAATGTAGAGAACAACATGAGTGAGACCTTCAATGCATGGATTATAAAATCTAGATGGATGGTTTCATTAGACATGCTAGAGGAAATAAGGAGTAAAGTGATGGTTAGACTCAACAAAAAAATGGATGAAATGCTTAAGTGTGAAGTAGTTATATGTCCTAGGATTAGGAAAAAACTTGATGTTCAAATTGAGAATGCAGCTGCATGTAAACTGTGACGCCCCCAAAATTAGGTATACATCACCCATCTTGGGTCGTCAGATGCATGGTACAGAATATAAATACAACTTACTAAAACAATTGTCGTGTACAATACGACAAAACATAACTGTGAGTTTGAATACAATTATTGTCTAATAAAGACTATACAAACTCAAAAGGAGTCCTCATTACAACTATTGTCACACTATTTAACAGAATAGTGAGGACTATTAATACTATCATCTGGTCCATCACTCCGTTCCCCGACTCGTCCCAGCTATATTCTCATTTCCTGAAGAGACCAGTGAAAGAAAGGGTGAGCTCAACTAGCCCAGTAAGAAATATTATGACTAAGATAATGTAAAATAAATTATCATTAGCCTTCAACAGTGTCAAACTAATAAAATATAACGAACATCAAGTTTAACTGCAGCGGAACTAGCAATCCATTAAAAGAGTCAAGTAGAGAATAAAATCTACTATTTTCTATGATTTAAAAGATTTTCAACACTGTTATCGCTGAGACTCAGCTTAACAAAATAATCCGCATCATCGAATCACCCCTGCACTACGGCCAATGATATTCTTTAGTATCACGACCACAATTATCCATGCACTACGGGCCAAGAATATTTGTGTATTCATTAATGGTCATGAGCATGCCAACAACTGTCCATCAATGCACTACGGACCAATGAGGACTTTTACCACATCATTTGTAATATTACGGTCATGATTATACCGAATGATCCCTGGTCATAATCATACCAAGTCCATCTATGCACTACAGGCCACAGATGACTTTCAACATTTTATAAACATGAGGATGATGACAATGATATAAGAATTCAATAAAACAAGTTCAAGAATTAATTTATACAAGAATTAACAACGTCCAAATTGTCAATATGATACTGCTTTGTGGAGTAAAATTCAAGAATTCCTAGAAGAATATTTTCATGAAAAGATACTAGATGAAACGCAAATATCAAAGATATTCCACAAATTTCATGGAGTATAGAAGTCAAAACTTTAACCAATTGAGTATAATAAAGAATGGAATAACAAAAGAAATCAACATGCATGCGATAGACCGCACAGACAGGTTATTCCAACAGAATAATAAATAATGGAACCAGGTCCGGCGTAAAACGCACAGACAGGATATTCCAACAGAATAAGAATAAAGACGGAACCAGGTCCGGTGTAAAACACACAGACACGATGTTCCAACAGAATAATAATAAAGACGGAACCAGGTCCGGTGTAAAACACACAGACAGGATGTTCCAACAGAATAATAATAAAGACGGAACCAGGTCCGGTGTAAAACACACAGACAGGATGTTCTAACAGAATAATAGAAGAATGTCACCAAGTATAGGGTAGACCGCGTATACAGGTTATTCCAACAGAATAATAAGAAATGGAATAACAACAGTTCTCTTCATGAATAAGAAAGAATAACACCCCTTACCGTTTTAAAGAAGAACTGAAATAAGGAAGTAGTTAAGTAACAGAATACTTTTCCTCTCTCTCTATAGTTTCTCTCTCTAGAGTTCAGTGAATTCGTAAGAAATAATGAAGGAATGAGCTGCTATTTATAGAAAAATAGAATGCATAGTAACTAATCTATGAACGGTCCAGATTGATTACTTTAATCTGACGGTCCATATTCAAAGAAAAATCTTTTAAATAAAATATAATATATTCTATTTATAGAATAACTTTAATAAAGTATTCTGTTTTATATAAAAAGATGTTTCTGTTTTATTACGTTAATAATACGAATAAAACAAAACTTCATTATCGCTAAATAATTCATATTATTAACTGACAATAATTGAATCAAACTGAGTGACTTCTCATATAAGCATTAATAATCAATACCGTGTGCTACTATGCAACCACACGTATTACTATACTTTTACTACCGAGTAGTTCAACAGTATCAATGGTAAAACTTCCGCCGTTATTTTTAATAAAATATTTTTGTCGTTTTCTCAATCCAACAATAATTTCGTTGTGGAGTCCACCAATGATTGTGCCGTTGTACGAATATTTCCTGTTAAAACGAATATTTCCCGACCAATCGAATATTATATAACAACTTACGTACTTTACAAAATTTATAAATATTATCCACAACTATCACATTATATCAAACTAACTCCATAATATTCAAAAATGATATTTACAGAAAATTCATCTTTATTTATAAAAGTTGGGGTCTTACAACCTCCCCTTCTTATGAAATTTTGCCCTCGAAATTAGGGTACGTACCTGGTATGTCGAAGAGGTAAGGATACCTTGACTTCATTTCAGATTCTAACTCCCAAGTCATTTCCTCAACATCGTGATTTCTCCACAAAACTTTGACTTGAAGTATAACCTTGGAGCGTAGAATATGTTCCTTCTTATCCAAGATTTGAACAGGAACTTCTTCATACGTCAAATCTTTCGCTATTTCGTCCGGTTCTAACTCAATAATGTGGTTCGGGTCTTCCACATATTTACGTAACATGGATATGTGAAAAACGTTATGAACACGAGACATACTTGGCGGTAAAGCGAGTCTATAAGCCACAGTTCCTACTCGATCGAGGATTAAAAATGGACCGATGAATCGAGGATTGAGCTTTCCTCTCTTTCCAAATCTCGTAACTCCTTTCCATGGAGCAACACGTAAGAACACATGATCTCCTATATCAAATTCCACGTCCTTTCGATGAAGATCAGCATAACTCTTTTGTCGATCTTGTGAGATTTTTATACGTTGTCGGATCGTTTGAATCTTTTCTGTAGTCATACGTACCAACTCCGGTCCCAACAACGTTGCTTCACCCACCTCATCCCAGCATACTGGAGAACGACATTTTCTTCCATACAATGCTTCGAATGGAGTCATGCCAATACTTGCTTGATAACTGTTGTTGTAGGAAAACTCCACCAATGGTAAGAACTTGTCCCAACTTCCCTTGAAGTCAAAGACACAGCGTCTTAATAGATCTTCAAGAGTTTGAATAGTCCTCTCTGATTGTCCGTCCGTCTGAGGATGATATGCCGAACTAAATCGTAAATCCGTGTCCATAGCTTTTTGTAAGCTAACCCAAAATCGTGAAGTGAATCTTGGGTCTCGGTCAGAAACTATGGATGCTGGCATACCATGCAGTCTTACAATCTCGTTTATGTACATACGAACAAGACGTTTAAGTGTATAAGTTTCTCGTATCGATAAAAAATGAGCAGACTTGGTCAATCTATCAATAATGACCCAAATCGCATCAATACCTTGAGAAACCTTAGGAAGACCGGTAACGAAATACATGGTAATGTGCTCCCACTTCCATTTTGGAATTTCAAGTGGTTGCAATGGACCTTTTGGTACTTGATGCTCCGCCTTGACTCGTTGACAAGTTAGACACCTTGAGATAAACAGCGCTATCTCTCGCTTCATATTGCTCCACCAAAATGTATGACAAAGATCATGATACATTTTGGTACTCCCAGATAGATTGCAAACGGTGTGTTGTGCGTCTCCATCATGATTTCATACTTTAAATCAGGGTCGTTAGGAACACAAAGTCTGGAGTTGACTCGAAGTATTCCTTCTTCATCGATTCTTGCTTCCGGCATAGCACCTTCTTGCACTTTCTTCCTCATACGCATCAGCTCTAGGTCTGTAGCTTGAGCAGCTTTAACTTTATCGATTAAAGTCAGTTCTACTCGTATATTCGCCATCATCACATGGGTCCCTGGAGTCTTTAACTCTATCTCCATCCTTTGCAAATCACATAAAATGGGCCTTTGTGTTGACAATATCGCACTCGTACTTGCATATGATCTTCTACTCAATGCGTCAGCTACCACGTTCGTTTTTCCAGGATGGTATTGAATGGTATAATCATAATCTTTCAACAGTCCAAGCTAACGTCGTTGTCGCATGTTGAGTTCCTTTTGAATGAAAAAATATTTGAGGCTTTTATGATCCGTAAAGATCTCCACCTTCTCCCCATACAAGTAATGCCTCCAAATTTTAAGTGCAAAGACAACAGCTGCCAACTCTAGATCATGAGTAGGATAATTCCTCTCATATTCCTTGAGTTGTCTTGATGCATAGGCTATGACTTTTCTATGTTGCATGAGAACGCATCTCAACCCTTTGCTCGAAGCATCACTATAGATGACAAATCCCTCCGAGCCAGAAGGTATTGTTAGAACAGGTGCTGAAATGAGTCTCCTCTTGAGTTCTTAAAAACTCTTATCACATTCTTCGCTCCAACCGAACTTTGTATCTTTCCGAGTCAGCTGAGTTAGTGGAGTAGCGATTCGAGAAAATCCTTCCACGAATCTCCGATAATAACCAGCTAAACCGAGAAAGCTACGTACTTCGGTTACTGATTTAGGTTGCTCCCAGCTTTGAACAGCTTCAATCTTTGTCGGGTCAACAGATATTCTACGACTTGATACTACGTGCCCAAGGAATGCTACCTCCTCCAGCCAGAACTCGCATTTCTTCAACTTGGCATAAAGCTTGTATTCACGAAGCTTTTGGAGTACCAGCCTCAAGTGTTGCTCATGATCTTCACGACTTTTGGAATAAATAAGGATGTCATCAATAAAGACGACCACAAAGTGATCCAAATATTCCTTGAATACCCAGTTCATCATATCCATGAAGGCAGCAGGAGCATTAGTCAATCCAAAGGACATGACTAGGAATTCATAATGCCCGTACCGAGTTCTGAAAGCCGTCTTTGGAATATCCTCAGTTCTAACCTTCAGCTGATGATATCCAGAATGAAGATCGATCTTTGAAAAGAATTGTGCTCCTTGCAACTGGTCAAACAGGTCATCAATACGTGGTAATGGGTACCTATTTTTAATGGTGACATGATTCAACTCCCGATAATCAATACAAAGTCGCATACTTCCATCTTTCTTCTTCACGAATAGAACAGGAGCACCCCAAGGAGAAGTACTAGGACGAATAAAGCCAATGTCTAACAATTCCTGCAGTTGGATCTTTAACTCCTGAAGTTCAATAGGAGTCATTCGATATGGGACTTTGGAAATGGGTTTTGTACCGGGTTCAAGGTCGATACAAAATTCAATTTCACGCTCTGGGGGTAGGCTAGGAAGTTCTTCAGGGAATACGTCAGGGAATTTATTAACAATAGAAATATCATTCAAAACTGACGTATATTTGTTTAGATCCGTGACATGAGCTAAGAATGCTTGACATCCGTTTTTCAATAAACGAATAGCTTTATGGCTTGAGATGACAGCGATTGATTTTAATGGTTTAGTTGCTTGAATTTGCATAATAGGTCGATTAGGAATATGAAAGCTAACAACCTTATAAAAATAATCAATTTTTGCATGATGAGTAGTTAACCAATCAATCCCTAGAATCACGTCAAATGCAAGTATTTTTAATGAAATCAGATCGACAGGTAATGTGTAGGTACCAACTTGAACCAAACAAGACTTATAAACCGTGGATGTAATGAAGGTTTCTCCCAATGGAGTTTCAATAGATAAGTCAAAGTCTAATTTCTCCGGAGTCAAATTTAATCGATGAGCGTAAGTAGGAGAAATAAAAGAATGGGTAGAACCGGTATCAAATAAAGTATAGACTTCGTTAGAGTTTATGATAAGCTTACCCGTGATGACCTCATTCGGGTTCCTTGCTTTCTGGGAGGTCACAACAAACGCTCTCCCTTGCACTACCGGTTTTGATTTTTCTGGGACGGCCTTTGGTGCCTCCATCCTGGCTGAACTTATTTTTGGTAAACGACAAAATCGAGCTAAATGAACTTCTCTTCCACAATTATAACATGCTTTAGACGGCATCACGCAGTTTGGACTGATGTGCCCCTCCCCTCCGCATTTGAAACATATGATAGGTGGTCATTCTCTTCCTTAACAACGGGTGCTGGTGCTGACGTCTTTCCATCATTGTTGAATCTCCTCTTCTTGAAATGACCATTCTTATTATTTTGGCCCTGATTACCACCGAAGTGGTTACCATTTCTGGCCTGTTGATTCCCACCACGCTTGTTGTCACCGCTTCGATGACTGCTCTCACTGGTATTATCATTTTGCCGACTGCTCTCTTTTGGTTGCGTTGACTCGTTATCGCACTCCACTAACTGAGCCCTATTCACAACATCTGAATACAAACACAGTTTATGAGAAATAAGATGTTGACATATCTCAGGTTTCAAACCTCACAAAAGCATTGGTGTCATTCGCTCTTCATTATCCACCAAGTGGGATGCAAACCGGGACAACTCATCAAATTTAGCCTCATACTATGACACGGTCATATTATTCTGCTCCAATTTGATGAACTCCACCTCCTTCATGTGTCGAACACTTTTGGGAAAGTATTTGTCATTGAACAGCTCTTGGAACTTCTCCCAAGACATCTTCAATGCGGCAGGTTGAGTACGCTTAATCGATTCCCACCAGTAATCTGCCTCTCCTCGCAACATAAAGGCGGCAAAGGGAACCTTTTGCTCCTCGGAGCATCCTAAGATATCAAATATCTTGGTGATCTGTTTTATCCATGTTTCCGCTATAAGTGGTTTTGGCTCTCCCTTAAACTCCGGTGGTCCCAGCTCCTTGAACTGTTTAGCGGTGACCGTCCGAGAGTTTTCAGTGTTTCCACCTACATTTTGAACAGGAGCCGCTCTCGCCTGCTGTTGCATGAACTGCATAAAGCTTCTGAACATTTCATCATTCATCATTTGGTCAGTATTGTTGTTTGCATGAGGATTGTCGCCTTCATGATGCACATTATCCCGATTATTGATATGTGGTGAATCAACAGTCGCCTGTGCTCTATTGCTATTCTCAACATTCTCGGATGCCATTTTCAGATACTGCCCCAAAATAAAAATTAATTGATATGTCATATATTATCCTTATATTCTGACCGACCAATTAAATACCATGCAAATAAACTTAGGTAGGTCATACTAGCGAAGGAATTCCCCGTCTCTCCCCTCCTAGTTCTATTCTCACATCTTAGCCAGGGATCATATCCCTAAGCTTTGATATCAACTGTGACGCCCCCAAAATTAGGTATACATCACCCATCTTGGGTCGTCAGATACATGATACAGAATACAAATACAACTTACTAAAACAACTGTCGTGTACAATACGACAAAACATAACTGTGAGTTTGAATACAATTATTATCTACTAGAGACTATACAAACTCAAAAGGAGTCCTCATTACAATTATTATCACACTATTTAACAGAATAGTGAGGACTACTAATACTATCATCTGGTCCATCACTCTGTTCCCCGACTCGTCCCAGCTATATTCTCATTTCCTGAAGAGAACAGTGAAAGAAAGGGTGAGCTCAACTAGCCCAGTAAGAAATATTATGACTAAGATAATGCAAAATAAATTATCATTAGCCTTCAACAGTGTCAAACTGATAAAATATAACGAACATCAAGTTTAATTGCAGCGGAACAAGCAATCCATTAAAAGAGTCAAGTAGAGAATAAAATCTACTATTTTCTATGATTTAAAAGGTTTTCAACACTGTTATCGCTGAGACTCAGCTTAACAAAATAATCCACATCATCGAATCACCCCTGCACTACGGCCAAGGATATTCTTTAGTATCACGACCACAATTATCCATGCACTACGGGCCAAGAATATTTGTGTATTCATTAATGGTCATGAGCATGCCAACAACTGTCCATCAATGCACTACGGACCAATGAGGACTTTTACCACATCATTTGTAATATTACGGTCATGATTATACCGAATTATCCCTGGTCATAATCATACTAAGTCCATCTATGCACTACAGGCTGCAGATGACTTTCAACATTTTATAAACATGAGGATGATGACAATGATATAAGAATTCAATAAAACAAGTTCAAGAATTAATTTATCCAAGAATTAACAACGTCCAAATTGTCAATATGATACTGCTTTGTGGAGTAAAATTCAAGAATTCCTAGAAGAATATTTCCATGAAAAGATACTAGATGAAGCGCAAATATCAAAGATATTTCACTAATTTCATGGAGTATAGAAGTCAAAACTTTAACCAACTGAGTATAATAAAGAATGAAATAACAAAAGAAATCACCATGCATGCGATAGACCGCACAGACAGGTTATTCCAACAGAATAATAAAGACGGAACCAGGTCCGGTGTAAAACGCACAGACAGGATGTTCCAACAGAATAATAATAAAGACGGAACCAGGTCCGGTGTAAAACACACAGACATGATGTTTTAACAGAATAATAATAAAGACAGAACCAGGTCCGGTGTAAAACACACAGACAGGATGTTCCAACAGAATAATAGAAGAATGTCACCAAGTATAGGGTAGACCGCGTATATAGGTTATTCCAACAGAATAATAAGAAATGGAATAACAACAGTTCTCTTCATGAATAAGAAAGAATAACACCCCTTACCATTTTAAAGAAGAACTGAAATAAGGAAGTAGTTAAGTAGCAGAACACTTTTCCTCTCTCTCTCTATAGTTTCTCTCTCTAGAGTTCAGTGAATTCGTAAGAAATAATGAAGGAATGAGCTGCTATTTATAGAAAAATAGAATGCATAGTAACTAATCCATGAACGGTCCAGATTGATTACTTTAATCTGACGATCCATATTTAAAGAAAAATCTTTTAAATAAAATATAATATATTCTATTTATAGAATAACTTTAATAAAATATTCTATTTTATATAAAAAGATGTTTCTATTTTATTACGTTAATAATACGAATAAAACAAAACTTCATTATCGCTAAATAATTCATATTATTAACTGACAATAATTGAATCAAACTGAGTGACTTCTCACATAAGCATTAATAATCAATACCGTGTGCTACTATGTAACCACACGTATTACTGTACTTTTACTACCGAGTAGTTCAACAGTATCAATGGTAAAACTTTCGCCGTTATTTTTAATAAAATATTTTTGTCGTTTTCTCAATCCGACAATAATTCCGTTGTGGGGTCCACCAATGATTGTGCCGTTGTACGAATATTCCCTGTTAAAACGAATATTCCCCGACCAATCGAATATTATATAAAAACTTGCGTACTTTGTAAAATTTATAAATATTACCCACAACTATAACATTATATCAAATTAACTCCATAATATTCAAAAATGATATTTATAGAAAATTCATCTTTATTTATAAAAGTTGGGGTCTTACGTAAACCATTATGGGCCAAGGATAGAAAGTTTCAGGTAACTTGCTATTCCCCAAATTGATTTTAGCTTGTCACAATGTGATTACTTTATGTCTTATACTACATATTGAAACATTGCAGGTAAAGTGTCATGGGAATGCATTTGTGGTTAATCTTGCAGATCAAACTTGCACATGTAGGGTGTTTCAGCTAATTGGGATGCCTTGTTGTCATGCTATTAGTGCTATCAATTTCATGAGGGAGCCAGTTAAAAATTATGTGAGTCATTGGTTTAAGTGGGAAACATATATGAAGTGTTACAATCATCTCTTAGAGCCAGATAACAATTTATGGGAGGAGACACCATATAAAAAGATGTTGCCACCACCACTCACAAGGAAGCTTAGAGGAAGGCCTCAAAGACTAAGGACGAGAGAAAAATGGGAAAGTGAAAAGAACCTAGGAAGAATTACAAGAAGAGGAAGAATAATGCATTGTACCAAATGCAGGCAAGCAGATCACAATAAAAGTAATTGTCCCAACTCTAATTCACTACCAAATAAAGCTTTAAATGAGCTTCAACAAACTGAAGGAACTGAAAGCACTGGATCACAAAGGGTAAGCACTAAAGTTTAATAAAGGTGCATGACTCATAATGAATTACAAGATGGGTGTATGATTGTTGTATTTATTTGTCAGGTAAACAAGGATGAAGGAAAGGCAAAGGCTACTAAAGGTGATAAAGTAAAGGGAAAAAGGAAGGCCAAAGATAGTGAAAAGTGGGATACAAAGAGTGAAGCTGCCAATAAGAAGAAAGAAAGGCAACCTCCTGTTGGATTTGAGGCTTTTGTGCTTCCAAATGGGAATACACTGTTTCAGTCAGGCAACTTGGGCTACATTCTTGTAAGTATGGAATAATAAAATCATTTGTTTTACACAGTGTTCATGTATTTGATAATTCATTATGTCTTTTTTTAGATGGATAATTCTCAAGATCCACCAACAACCACACTGCAAACAACCAACACACCTCCAATAGTAAGTGTACCATTCCAGACAGTGCCTTCATCCTCAACATTGACTTATTTAACTGGCATCCGAACTTTTATGAGCACAAACAGAGCTACAGTAGGTGTTAGTGCTCTGACTGAAGCTGCTGCAAAAAGAAGAGCTGAGATAGGTAACAGTTAACAATCAACTGCAACTAATGCATTCAAAAGGCCAAAGAGAAAGGAGACTAAACAATAGGGGAATATGTTTAATGTTGTTTAAGTCTATATTTATTTTGTTTAATGTGGGTAACAGCCTGAATATATGGTACATTTTGTTTATGGGAATGGATATGGTATGAAAGGCTTAGATAGTCCATTTTGTATTTGGTTTAAACAATTGGTATGAATATGATATATGGTATATTTTTGGAACACTGTATTGGGTTTTGATGTGTAAGGTTATGAACTGAAGGAAATTAATACAGATGCCTTAAATGGTCATTTCAGCTGTTGTTTATTATGTATTATGGTTGCATGTCTCTGTCTCTGTCTTGATGCCCTATTTTTGTGTTGCTGCAGTATGTTGTCTCTGTCTTTTTGTAGTAAGGCCTAATGAACTATGAAAGGCAAATGAGTCTCATATGGCTTCACTAACATAGCACTAACACAGAGTTGCCTTGATGCCCTGTCTTTGCAGTAAGGCCTCATTAAAGCTTATTACAATTCATTAAACATAACAAAGCTGCATTAAATTCATTAGAACAATAGAATCCAAACTAATTTTATTCAAAGTCAAAATATAAAACACAGAGTTACCAAAATCAATCCATTACATTCTAATTCCAAAACCAAACCATTACATTCAGCTATCAAAATAACTCCATTACATAATAATTCCAAAATCAATCCATTACATTCTAATTATAAAATCAAACCATTACATAGCACTACCAAAATAAATCCATTACATAATAATTTTGGATTACTCCCATTACATTCAACTGCATACCAAAATCAATCCATTACAATCATCTAAATCATCCTAATTCATTTCACATACATGATGAGAAAGCATAAAACCCAAGATATGACAAACATCAAGATTAATTTTTTCTCTCTAGTTACAACTTTGCTAATTGAAGTCTTCAGTGTATTAACTTCCCTCTCCAATTCCTTTATTTCGACCTCATGCCCAACTAAAATGTTAAACCTTCTATCAATTTTGTGAAGTTCATTTCTTAATCGATCAATAACCTCCTTTGATCTTGTGGTAAAAAGGGCGTCATACCATTTAAAGAATCCACAATAAGCATTCTTATCCTGTGTACAATATATATATATATATATATATATATATATATATATATATATATATAAGTAATTTAACAAAAAATTAACTCCACATTAACATTAAGCTAATTATACATTATCCTGTGTACAAAATATATACAAGTAATTTAAAAAAAATTCACATTCACATTCACATTAAGCAAATTATACAATTATTAACAATTTATACCTTGTATCTACTGCATCCTACAAACCTCTGATGAGATGTTCCAACCTTCCAAGCTTCCCACATCCGTGCGCTTATTCCACATTAACATTGCACCGGAAGATGAGGTCTTTGCCATTGTATTTGATGAGATGAAGATATCTCATCTGTGTCATCTTCATGAACAAAAACTCCAGATGAAGAATTCATGATGAATAATCAATCGCATACACAACAAAGAGCAGCAGAATCGATTTTTGACTCAAGAAGTGAAGAGGAAGAGAATCAATCGAACCAAACGAGCAGCAGAATCGATTTTGCACAGAGAATCGCTCGAGCCCTAATTTTATTTCCCAAATCTGATATAATAAAGTCATTGCAACTCTGTGTAATTTTGAGCATGTGCCAAACACATGATATACCCTTGGCATATTGATGTACACATCAGCAAAAATCATCATGTGAGCTGCACACTCATGATTTTCGTCTGGTTTTTGGACGGAAATTAATAATAATGACTATTTTGTAATTTTAGATAGTACAGTTATTCGATTGTAACAAAAAAAAATTCGATAACGATAATAAAAATCGAACCCTAATACAATGAACAAAATATATATTATCCCCATAAAATCATTACTATAGCCCGGTTTGATATCGGTTGATTGGAGGAAATTTTCAATATACCTGGGAATGGAAGAAGAAAAAAAGATAATTGGTTATGGGGTTTATTAGGGATACTTTTGTAAACTCCTGTGGCTTGGGGCTGTCTTGTTACCAAAGAAAAGCAAAGACGAGTCTCGAAAGAATATTGCTTCATTAGCTTGAAAAAACACTCGACAGTATACAATCGAACGAGTGAGAGAGGGAGAGAGAAAAGAAGTAGAAGAAAAAGATGAGTAGCATCGGAACAGGTTACGACTTATCGGTCACCACTTTTTCGCCTGACGGCCGAGTTTTTCAGATCGAGTACGCCGCCAAAGCTGTCGATAATAGCGGCACCGTCGTCGCCATCAAATGCAAAGATGGCATTGTTATGGTACTTTTTAGGGTTTCTATATTTTTCTGCCTGTATTTGTTTTTCAATTTCTCGTATGCTGATTTTGCTTCAATTTTGTTGCTTTATTAGGGAGTTGAGAAGCTGATCGCATCCAAGATGATGTTGCCCGGATCTAATCGTAGAATCCACTCTGTTCACCGCCATTCCGGCATGGTACTTATTCATACATCAATATCTCTCTTATGTATAGTTGTATGTATAGATTCAATTATTGTGCAATTATCCGGTTGTCTTTACTGACTTTACACATAATGATTGTCTCTTTCTAACAGTATGGAAGTTTAGCGAGAATTTTCTCTGCCCATTCTTTACTATCACAAAAATGCATTTGAAAATGCACAATGACTTTAGGTTTTGTTATCCAAATAGTGACGAACTCTTCTATTCTGGTGCTTTACCTAGCTTGCTTCTAAAACTTTAGATACAGCTGAGAAAAGCTTAACTGATATATACGGTTTTTTTAAGGCTGGTGTAAAGTTATATTTTTATTTTGGTTCCCCCATTTCCTTCCTTTGTTCCTCAACCTTGATTGCAATGGGATGTGCTGTACTGCAGGAACCACCAGGACGCAGTACTTTACAATATATACTATAATTGACTAATGGCTCTTTTCCTCTTCAATATATTCTAGTTTCTTTATCACTTTCTGGTGCCCCTATTAGAATTTCATAGCTCTGGTTACTGCTAGACATGTCTTTGAAGCTAGGGCTTAACATTTCAATTGTATAGTAGACAATCATTTATAACTCCAAGCTACATCATGCTTATTGTTAATTGGTAATATATTTTCCTTTGAATACAAATGCTTAGTGTTGGTAGCTGGAATTTTGCCATGTATCCTAACCCACGGTCGGATCGGAAGGGCAAAGATTTCTTAATGTTAAGCAAACCTATCTTTTGTGAATGTAGACTAGCAAAATTCACACTTATGAGAGTTTATCTACCAGTTAATTGCTACAAGACATTAACAACCTCTAGTCACCAAGAACCACTGACATGAATGTTGTTATTAATTTTGTTTTGGTTTACTATCGTCATATGTAACTCCTTATACTCTTTACTCTTTATCACATCTTTTCGAGTTAAAGCATCTGGCGAAGAAACTATGTGAAGTAAACAGGCTCTTTAGGATCTACTTTAGTTGTTTCTCTCTCTCTGGGATTTTCTAGTTTCCTGAGAGATGATACATGAAAGAACATCCAAGCTTAAGCTTGCAGCTAATATTTGTTGGTGGTTTGAACTTTGATCTATATTAGCCACATATTGTTTGATATAATTTTTAATGTGTCTTGCTGATGTTTTCCCATTTTATAGGCTGTTGCAGGTTTAGCTGCAGACGGAAGACAGATTGTTGCGCGAGCTAAATCCGAGGCTAATAACTACGAAAGGTTTGCTTAGACAGGAATTTATATATCTCATGATAAGAATTAACTCATATATGAATATATGTTACTTGGCACGGTGCGAACACAGGTACACTTCTTGATATAAGAAACCATAAGACATGTTACTTGACAAGGTGTGAACAAAGCTACACTTCTTGTTATAGGAAACTAGTGTAGGTTCCTTTTATGGGTATTTTTTTTCCCAATAGGGACAAAGGGGTGCATGTTATTTATCCTATCCTTTGTAGACTATGAGTGTATTTGGCTTGGCCCCTTTTTATTGTGCATCTAGTGGATTTTTTACTTAGTAAGAAATAAAAATAAATATATTTTAGTTAAATGCATTCCACAAATTTATATCACACCTTTGTTAGGGATTTATTGATTTAAAAGATGCATAAAACTTATTTGGGATAACCCCAGCGCTTGGCTCGGTGGTTTAAGGGAGAACTTGAGATCACCCGCAAACTCGGAAATCTTGAGTTCGACTCCCATTGACATCAAGCATAGGGGCCACGGATCGCAGACGTAAGCCTGTTATTGAAAGCCTTATTCGGGGAGGGGAGATATAGTCTGGTCGCAAGGCCGGAAAACTCCTTTTTATCATAAAAAAAATTGATTTGGAGGTGGCCAGTCCTTAATCTGCAATTAAAAAGCTAACATTACGTACGGAATAAACCAAGTAATTGCCAAGTAAACTGAATGATATTTTACTGCATAAATGATATCATTCCTTTTCTAATATTAAGTCTCTTATGGATGACTTTGCAGCCTTTATGGTGACCAAATTCCAGTGAAAGAACTTTGCGAACGTGTTGCTAGTTATGTGCATCTATGCACACTTTATTGGTGGCTCAGGTTTGTTCGGATATATTACCTCTTTTGGAAGTTTCCATGTTTAACTTCCCCAGTCTGTTCTTCTTTTACGTTCAAGTTTGTGATATTGCAGGCCTTTTGGGTGTGGAGTAATTCTTGGAGGTTATGATAGAGAGGGACCACAACTATACATGATTGAACCTTCAGGAGTTTCCTATGTGAGTTGTTTTCTTTTCAAAACTTAAGGATAATTGCAGCATTCAATCTCTTTATGCTTTAATATTCATTTGCGAATGTGATAAGTTTTCTGTGATTCAATTTGGGTCATCATATAATGCAATATACTCGCTATACATTAATTTTGTAAACTGTGTTTTTGTATTAATATGTGGGCATTTATTTCAGAAATACTTTGGTGCTGCTATTGGGAAGGGCAGGCAGGCTGCCAAGACGTAAGTCATTTTCATTTGTTTCAGCTACATATGGTGCTTCAAATTCAATCTCTCTAATCTGATTACATGTCTAGATGCAACCCTCACATAAAACTCGTAAACATTTTTTTCTAGAACCAATCTTCCTAGTTTTTTTGTTTCTCTCCACGTGTTGTTCATCTAGAAAGAAAGCGATGGTCAGTTAATTGCAATCAAACATGAGCTTAAATTTAGATTAATTGTTCCATTGTCTTAGTCTCACCGAAGTTTTGAACATTTGTTAGACAAATAGATGACACATGATTTAATTTGATATAATTATGCATGGGTAGAACATTTTTTATCAAATTCATGAAAAACTAAATAGATGTAAAGATATTATAGTAATTGCAATTGTAATTTCGAATCTATATGTCTATCACACTGTTTAGCATATCTAAAGAAGTACATTGATATAATTGGCTGCAGTGGTTTGCTTAATCTCCGCTTAGGCGCTAGGTGGGTCCTCTACCGCTTGGGCACCTAGGCCCACCTCTACCACATAAATTTAATAAAGGCTTTGAAACTCTAATATACTTAAAATAAATTTGTTAAGACTTAAAAGATTGTTTGTTGGTAATTTTTCATGTAAAATTAAAAAAAAATACATTTACTATATGTTTTATCTAGTATAACAAGTATATAAATAGAAGAATATATAAATGAGATGACATAAGAAAGCGCCTAGGCGGCCTAGGCAAAAATCTAGGTGGCCTAGGCGCTAGGCAGGCCCCTCCACTGTTTAGGTCCACCGTCCACCTAGTAATTTTGAGAACACTGATTTTCTGTGCCTGCAAGACTATCATTTAAAAAAGATTTTCACTTTTAAGGTTTGAAAGACCCTAAAAAAAATTCATCAAGCATAATGCCGTAGGTTCCGTCTGAGAGAAAAATGGTAGTATCATCCACTTACTGCCATTAGAGATGTGATAATTACTCTCTCCCTCTGGCACACACCTTTAAGCAAACCATCCTCCTCACTTGCCCCCAAATTCTAAACTACCTGTCATCTACTAGAGTAAACAAAAAATGGACTTCATTTCCCTTATCGCAACCTCAAAAACGATCACTTAGAAATGAATCGAAAATAAGTAACAATCGTGAATATATTTTCTCAGACTGGATTACGAGGCATTTGATAGGGTGAATAAGGGTTCCTATATATAGTTATGGGAACGGAAGGGCTTGTGGAGCAATAAAAGTTCTTGTGTTTTGGGTTGTTTTCTCTTTTAGTTTATTAAAAAAAACTTATAAATGCAAAATAGGAGGTAAATGAAAAGGAAAATGGAGTCTTCTTCCACACAAAAATTGAAGGAAAAGAAGATAGAATGAAAAACCAAAGAAACTGTAGACTAGTATATAGGCTTTGTAATCATGTTGAAGATCTAGTATAGCAACTCCTTAATATCCCCTAGTAGCTGAAGCCCAAAGAGATGCATAATAAAGGACATCTCAGTATCTCACACAAATCTCAATCAACTATAGTAATTTCACTGTCAATAAAATAGCAAATTACATCCACCAATCCCTATATCTAAAAGCACGACATTCAATTGACTGATTTAATTTACTTGGTCGAGTTGGCTCAAATGAGTTGATTTTTCATTTTATATTCCATTCACTTCATCTTTCAGTACAAAATTCTTTTTCTTCCTTTTCCCTTTTTTATTGGATTGAAAAATTTAAAAGTATAAGACCTTTTAACTTCATCAACATGTATACATTGAATAAAATATTATAACCATCTCATTTTCAAAATCTACATATATTCAAAGGAGACATTTCATATCATTAATAAATTTTGTGGTCAATACATGAATGAATTAATTAACAATATATATTACACATGTTTAAAATTTTATAATTATAATGTTTAGATAAATCTTACATACTAATATTCAAACATTCTCGTGCCTCGCACGGGTTCACATACTATTATTTATAATACTCCTACAACTTTCCTTAACTAAATTGCCTAATAAGATAACTACTAAATTTATAAGTAAATTAAATAAATACACCGGTAGTTGCTATCACTGCTTACGAGTGCTATGGTACCCTGCCAACCTTGATTTTCTTGGCTTTCTGTCCCACAATGATATTTTGTGGCTGCCAACACTAGTAGCTACTGCCACTACTTAACAATTGCTTGTTAGAAGCTTTCAATCACTGTCCCCAAGGACAGTCGGTGCATTTTTAATATCTTGATGAAGACAACGTGTTATTTTATTTATTTATGGATAAATACATCTCCATATTCTTTTATTTTTTAGATTCTTCTTTCATCGAAAGCTTGTCATGATATTACATTTCTTCATACTGATAATTATTATTAATTTCCTGGTTTGGAATTAAACTATATCGTGTTCAGAGAGATTGAAAAATTGAAGCTGTCAGAGATGACTTGCCGGCAAGGTGTTATTGAAGTAGCCAAGATGTAAGTGTTATTTTTGACGTGGTGCTCATAATTTTTTATTTTATTTTGTAATGATTTCATCTGAAGTATGTATTTTTTTTCTTCTGTGATTACTTAGATTTGTAATGCCATGGCAGCTGTTTGAAGCTTTCTATTATAGCTTATTGAAACCATTACAATGAGTAATAGTCATAGCATACCAAGGATGCACACTTCTTCACTAATTTACATGACGCTCTATGTTGTTAATTAATTTAATCATGTATTATCCTAGAAGAAAATTCTTCATATCCTATGAACTCAAATGTTGAAGACACTTCATAATTCTAGGAAAACCTGCTGCATAAAATTGTCGCTGTTTTCCATAATCTACTTGTGTTGTTTTTATTAACTAAGTTTGGTATTTATGTTCTGTTCATTTTTATTATCTATTCATATTCTATTATAGCTTTGACAACTTCTCCTATTGCTAAGCAGAATTTATGGAGTACATGATGAGGCCAAGGACAAGGCCTTTGAATTGGAAATGAGTTGGGTTTGTGACGAGTCAAAGCGTCAGCATCAGAAGGTAATACATTTTCAACTCCTTGTTACCCTTCGTCCTTGCCGTGAGTATGATCCTTGTATTATTTATACATTTTTCATCCAATCTCCTATTGGTTGCAACTTCTCTCTTTAAACTTGATACTGCTAGTATTTGGTTTTCACTGCTGCATGTTGGTTTTTTAACAGTTTCTGGCTTCTCAGAGAAACCCGTGTTTGCTTAGGAGTCTTTGATTGGTCTATTAGTAGTCTGGTACTCATACATATCACATAGGCCTCTATCCCTAAACAGAAGCCCTAGGTCTGTGTTATTATTGTTCTCAAATCATGGAATGTCTAATATATTACTAGTTGTTTAGATAGTTTTGTTATTGTGTTCTGCCTAAACGTGTCCGCACAGTTACGGAACCTTTTCTGGACATGGACGCCTGGTGTTCGCCATGACAAACACCAATACCTACATGTTGGCATGGGCAAGTTTACACTGTAATAAAATCTTACGTGAAATTATGTTTTTAATTTGCTTGTGCATCAAAAGAGATGGAAAAATTAAGTCAACATTGGAGTTGACTAAATAGCTGAGGGAGCCTGAGACCTTAGAAAAAAGGAATAGAGGTCCCTGAAAAAGAAGCATAATGTGCACTGAATCAACTCTTTAGAATCAGATTGTTCTTTTTGTTGAGCACAAGTGAAGTTCAGAATTTGGATTCTCTCATTTGTCCAAATAGGAATATGTCGGTAAAATATGAAAAAGCTGCAGGTAAGCTACTTTCTTCTTATTTTTTATAGGATAAAAGTATGTACCTATTAGCATTATTTCAACAATCACAATAGTCATAATCTGAATAATCCTAATAAGCAAAAATTAGAAGCGAATCCAAATAGAGGCCTAAATAATGTAGTATGCTGAGAAGTGGTCGAATATTACTTTCACTTATTTCTTTGTATATCTTCTTATCTTTATTATTTGGATTATCAAGTCATATTAAATAGTTCTTTCTGTAATCTGGTTGACTTCAATTCAGATGTGTTATTTATCTGTAGTAAGTTTTTGTTTCTTATGATGTAGGTTCCGGATGAGGTTTTAGAAGAAGCTAAGGCAGCAGCAAAAGCAGCCCTTGAAGAAATGGATGCAGATTAGTTGTCGGAAACATTACAATTTTCTTTTTTTCTAATTCTGTTCAAACGTTTCGTCAACTTTCTAAAATGGTGTATTACGAAGCTGAATACTTGTTCTTAAAGTTAAATTGATTGGTTGTTTGAAGCTTGATTTTTCTTCGTGCTTGACCAAAAGCTAGCTTATATTCAGGAATGTACCAAGATTTATTGGATATCATAAATTTGTAAACCAACTTTTTATTGCCTTCAAGCTTTCTCCGTTGCACCACTAGTCCACTGTATCTGGCTTTTATGTTTTTTCCTTTTGTCTAGTGTCAGTTTCTCCTAGACAATGTTTGGAACTCGGGGAAAACACTAACCAGCTGAACTTATAAAATTTAATCGGAGCTTTATCAACCTTTAATGATAAAGGCCATGTTAACTAATATCCAAACCATGTTAACTATGATAAAGGCACGAGTTGTATTATTCAACCCATGTTAACTATAAGATTGGGGGACTCACAGGGTGTGTGACTCTGTTCAAATTAGTAAAAACAAAAAAAGTTTACTAATATATCATCCACATAGCAAAAGAACAAGTCCCATCTTTTATTCTAAACCTTTTACATTTGCAATCGAGTCCATTGACACAGCCACAAGGAGATTACTAAATTGTCGAAGTGTATAGTGGAGCAGGATTGGTGGTTTTCCAGATGTGTGATTTGGTCTAGAAATGTAGTGGTAGAACTTGACTTGGTGCTGTAACGAGGGTTGATTTGTTGCGGGTCTGATGAGATGTTAACAATCGTGGTAATTGAAAGGATTGTGGTAGATGGTAAGCTCACGTATGTTTTCAATCAAGGTGGCTAGCCAAGGATCAGCTTGCAAGTTTGGTTTAACCCAGAGACGGCAAAGGACCAATTACATTGCTTACAGGGCCAAATGAAATGAGATAACCACCTTTTTTTTTCAAGAATTACTGTTTAATTGTCGCTATCATATTAGTCTGGAATTTGGAGGACAAAACTGTGAGATATTACTAGCTTGGCCTAGAGCATTTCAGGTTACATGCCCACCCATATATAGCTAAAAACATAACTAGTTAATACTCCAATAAAACTAGAGAAAAGCCAGTGGAGTTGATAACCCCACGCAAAACCAGTGGAGTAGCCTCACAGACTCCATTTAACCTCAATCTGATCAATCACGCATATTTCAGTGTAATCTGAACATGTCATATCTTTACAGAAATAATGACAACTTGTATAACATCTTCTCCACAATTCTTGCTGAAGCAATGTATAATTATACTTTGTACCACCTTCTTTTGAACTACACACAAAGATACACCAAATAGTGATATCAGAATTTTAGCGAATACCTCTTTTGAACTACACACACAAAGATGCACCGAATAGTGATCTCAGAATTTTCTCGAATACCTGAATATGTCGTTTGCAGCCACAAAATAAGCTATAACCACGAAATCACAACTGTGATGCAGCTGACCCAAAGCAGAGTTTTCAAAGCACACCCAAGAAAGGGGAAAAGTCCAAGGCAAATTACTAAAGTTGAAGGCTCCTTCAAGTATAAATAAGGATCCAACTTCCAAAAACTAGCTCAAAATGGTGAAAATAAATAAATAAACGAAGTAAAAAAAAAGTCCCTTTTCTCAGTAAGTGGCAATGATTCTGGTGTTTAGTTCAGTTTTGCTGAGGTAGCTAGTGAAAGAAACTCTTAACTCAATGTGTCAATTCCCTTCCCAGGGTCTTCTTCATGAATATGTCTCCTTAACCTTCTTAACCAAATTTCATAATCCATAGGATAAGGAGTCCCACAGAGACTGTCAACATAGTCAGCAAATGCTTTTACTATAGCAGAGATGTCCCCAAGCTTCTGTTGAATCAACCTCTTTGACCAATTGGTTTCTCTCCAATGCAGTGCCCCTTCAACAGAGTCTAACTCGGGTAAATCCCCGCCAGAACAAAAGTAAAGCAAATAGACCAGGCTCTCTGCGTCTGAAGCTGAGCACAACTTTCCCTCCTGGAGAGCATACGTAGACGAGAAATGGAGATTCAATGCTGGGCGATCCCTCTCTTCCAAAATGGCATGCCCCCAACCAACAAGAACAAAATAACGCTGCCTTACACCAGCGCTCACATAAATAATATTTTCAGGCCTAAAGTCTCCGTGTCGGATTCCAGCAGAAGCGGCAGCTGAAAGGGCAGACAAGCAATCATGGCAACACCTGATAGCCTCATCTGAACCAAATTGACCATTTGTCACCATGTTAGCAACTGTTTTGCCAACTGGGCTAGTCACGAGAATTGGGGTTCCACACCAAGGGTGGTTGCAATTTCCACCTGAGCTTGGTCTCTGACATTGACCAGTGTGAATTATCCTTCCAGATGCACTCAATTGTGGCAAATACTTGCTGGATAAACCCTTTTGTTTCATAATTGTCAATATCTTGGTTTGCCTCTGAACTTGATACCATAACTTCACATCTTCCCACGCTGGTTCCAACTGAGAAGGATGTGAACCAACATATAGAAACAGGTCATTTCCCTTATCTTCAACAGAAGCAGCAATATAATAATGAGTTTCATCATCACTCAGGACTGCATTGATGTGATAACCCTTTTGCCAGTTCGAATCCTCCAACCACAGAACTGAACCTACTTCTAGTTTCATAGACTTCTTCGACTCCATATTCATGGATTCCTCCTGCACTTCAACAATTTCAGGGGAAACAATGCGCTGCTGGAACCTAAATAGACCATTCCCATTCATTCTGGTATCTCCCAACTGCCTCTCAGCTCTTCTCATTTGAAGACGAGAGCTGTGATCAGCAGCTAAGTCTTCAACCGAGTTCTTGGGCATTCCCACAAAATTTATTATTGAATGAAAAATTGCAAAAAGAACCTGTAGAGCACCAATATCTCCCCAGTTAGCATTTCCAAGGTTGTTCCAGATCCTGTCAATAGGGGAAACTGCAATCTGCAAATGATTTTTAATCCACTCAGCAGCACATTGATACACATTATTCGCATCAAACTCCAATTTAGTTAGATCTCCTTCTATTTTCACAACCCCGCCATATTGAGAATCAACGAGAAGAACAAAAACTGAAGTAAGATTGAGAGATGTATTTGAATTACTAAGGCTTCTTGACAGTAAAACTCGAAGAGCAAAGAATACCGCTTCACCTATAGCTGAGAGAGAAGGATTACGGTCACTCTCCTCTGCAAGGCTTCCGATATCAGGCCTTACAAGTGCTAATTGAATAATATCGTCCCACTTCCCATGTGGATGCCTAGGATTTTTAAGCAATATACTTGTGGCACATAGGCCTCCTAGTTTTCCGTTAGTGATGGCCTTTTCAGCTTGGTAGAATTTCAAGTTTAAATTGTGAACACAGCTAACATAGAAAGGCATGGGTTCATCCTGACTCCAAAATGCCTCCCACAAGCCCTTCACACTTGCATGTAAGAAGTCTTCAATGGCAAGATAAGTAGCCGCTTCCACAGCACCAGAAGTTGAAGTGTAAACACCACTGGGCATCCTAATTAGCTGCTGAAAAGAAACCCCTTCCAATGCATAATCAAACTTTTGAAGGTCTATTAACTCAAATGGAACATCGAAGGCAGGAGTATCACTTGAAGATTTTCCTGCAAGTTCTTCAAACCATTCCCCAAGGTTTGCATTCAGGATGTCACTGTCTACAAATCTATGGAGAAATTCCTTACATTCCCGCGGCCTTCCACCTGAAGATGCACTAGACTTCTTAGTTCCAGACCCTATTGATTCCAGGTCTGTGGATCCACCTGCTAGATATAGTGCATGTATAAGCAGGTGGTTAGCAGGGGTACTGGAATTTCAGGATGCATTTAAATGACCTGCAAAAGTAACTGTTGACAGCAAGAAGAGGCTGTTTGAAAGGAAAGATATGCAGACAAATAATGACAATCTGAAGCATGAGGAAAATTAAGGAAACTATTTAGCAAATACAAATTGACCTACAACATGAACTGCAAGACCATAGCTCTACCCAGTATAGGCAAACCAAGGTCATGATCAGCGTCCGCATTGCTATTTCTGAACCATAATATCATATAAATTTTTACTGTACATAACTAAACAAATACTACATCCCTTTATATAGATTGAAACACAAGCCATAAAGGTTCACTCAGATCTAAACCTCTCTCTCACCATCTCTCACACGCATCTTCGCTAAATGTAACCATTTTCTTTTATTATCAGAACGCACTAACTTAAGATGAACATAACCTAAAACACTTCAACCCATGATTTAGAAATTTGATGGCCCAACCATCCAAGTCCAGGTCCTGAAACAACTGTTTCAACCAAAAATGCTCAACAGTATGGCAATGCATTATACATAGGTTGCCGATTCTCCTATATCTATCTAGATTATCTTATTTGAATTAAAGGGAAATTTAAGAGGAAATTCTGACTACAAAGAATGTAAGCCCTTAAATAGCGCATATGGTCAGATGATTGAATTGACTAGTCAGTTACTTAAAAACAATGTTTCAATACTAAAAAGTGTAAAATGCTATGAAGGATATAAAGGTGAATTGTCCTTATAAGTCTTCTTTTAAAAAGATTTCCCTTAATTTTCAAGGAATCTGCTCCAACGTTGGTTGACCTATTTCCATCCATCAAAAATGGTGGGCCATCTAAATCTGTATCCAAGAAATTTTGTCATAGAATGTGCTATGTAACGATACACTACAAATGATATAAGAATTTAGAAATTTTGATTATATTATTTGTATTGCCACCGGCATAAGATATTACGAAAATGATAAATATTCAACTTCTTGTAGCTCATAGAGGATAGAACACATCCTTCTCCATCTCTCAATCTGTTTTCCTTCTTTTGCTTTTGTTTCCTTTATAATAGGAAAAAACAGATACTGCCAAATTTGAAATAATTATCGTTTAGATAAAAAAACTTGCAATTGATGGAGATATTGGCTTCTATGGAACATCTTAGTCCATAATTCCTTTTTACTTTTCTTTTTTGTTGTTGATGTTATTGTTGTTTATAAGTAGTCCATAATTATTAATATGAAACTGTTAGATAAAGCTGACCTTGTTGATCTATTTCCTACATATTCTTGATCTAGTTTAGAAAGAAACATGGTTTTAACTTTAGATAAAAGAAGATAAAACCAATGCAAGAGGACAAGGAGTCGTCCAAACAAAAAACAATGGAAAATAAATACAAAGTCCGAATAAAGGTGATGCGGGATATATTGGCAAGAAGACAGAAACTCCTCTAAAATCCAAAAAAGCCGATGCCCACATTGATGCTAAAAAGAGACCTATCCCAAAGTATTGGGAAATGTTTAATTTAAAAAATAAATAGTGATTCTTTTTTCTTTTTCTTTTTTCTACATTTTTGCCTCTTTAAAGAGTGATTCTAATTTTTTTTCTCCCTTTAGTGTTTGTACTTGTTTATAAAAAAATTATCAATAGAAGTTCTCTTAGAACTCTACTTTTTCTTAGGTATGATCACTTTCGACAATAAATATATCCTTTTTCTTATATCTATACTTTTTTATGTTATTAAGAGTGAGAGAGAGAGATTAATTTTAACTGACTAAATCAACAGCAATAATGATTAAATTTCTCAAAAGATAGGAATTTTTTATTTAATTGCAATACCATACCCCAGAGTTTATGATATAAATTTATATTTTTCTATATGTGGGTATGTTTGTATTTTACTTATATTCATTTCTGTTATTTTATTTTAAAGTATTTATTTTATAATTTTCCTATTTAATCTGTTTAACCTTTTAATTTTCTTCTTGCATTTCCACTTTACGCTTACCTATTAACTTCGCTTTTGTCCTACTTGAATAAAAAGACATTGTTGAGATGAATTGAGTCAATATAAATCAAGTCGTCCATACATAAGAAATGTCATAAATTAAAATCGCTAGAGATCAATCAAGACAGAAATAACATTGATAATGAAAATCAAAGTTGATACCTTTCCATACGGGAAAACAAATAAAAATCAAATCTTTCATTTACAGAATAAGAAAAAAATTAGAGAGGAAAACTTTTAATAGCAGAATCAAGTTCTACATCAAGTGAAATCTAGAGTCGAGCCATGTAAGACGTAGAGAAAGAGTACCTCCTACAACAGGTAGAAACTTCTACACAGCTTTAGATCTACGACGAAGAGAAAATATCTTCATCATGAGACAGCTACACTTAAGTTTGAAAAAGTAAATACCTGCCAAACAATCTCAATCTATCTGTATATATATATATCTTTCTTTCCAGACCTCATATGTCATATTGTCCTTTCTTCAAAATTTTATTTGCTTATTACGCAAGATATTCGCTTCTATGGGCACCGCACCAGCCTCACATCTTTTTGTCATCATATGTCTTAGCCCTAATCAACTCTAGTGGGACCTTCATTAATGAGTGAGCCCACCGGACGCATTGAGCATTGTCACACTACTCATTAGCAGAAATATAAAGTTCGGAGAGCTTTCTTATTATAAGCCAAAAAGTAATATTATATCTCTTGTTGTTATGTCACCCTCATTCAAACTTTGTTATCTCTCCCCTTCTTTTTTTCATTTACATATGGTCTATATGGATTATTTTATTATGTACCTCTCCGACCCAAAATACACAATAATGTTTAAAATTCAAATTTAAACTATAAATAACATGCTAAAATGGAAAAATAAAGTTAAGTTTTTGATATTCCCTAGTCAACCAAGTCTTTTTTATGGACCTGTTCAATCAACGCTCCGTACTCGATATCTGATAGTGTAGGGTTTTGATTTTATTCTCTTTTGGCCACCATTGTTGAGATTGAGTGTATTGGGGATTAGGATTTGAGCAATCCCATCTGTTTACTCTTCATATTGGTTAGTGAATTTCTTCCGTCGCAACTGTTATTTTTCGCGTCCCAGGTTTTCCACGTAAATAAGCGTCTTTTATTTCGTTGATTATGTTTTTGTTGTAGTTTGTCATAACTCTCTTCTATTTCTTTCCCACTTTATACACCAATATATGCACAAAAGAGCAACCTCCCAAACTTATCAAGAAAGTAAAAAAGAGTAAGCACCCAAACACCATATCCTTCCTTCTCTTTCTTTATGCAGTAACCATCTGAGAAGTAGACTAAGTATGATTAGCAGCAGATGAAGAAGGCTTTACACATTTCCTTTATAGATATATCAACAACTAGTATAAAGTTTACTCCACCTCAAATTTTCTCCTGTCTAAACAAACAATTAATAGTAGCAATTGTTTACTACAAGTCAAGCATGTAATCATTCAAACAAGAGGATGTGTGTCAGCTCATGAGGTATTTTCATAATTCCACATAGCAGCGTAGACCGTTAAAAAATTGTCTCATCGACCATATTTTGCTTTGTCATATGAGTTAAAAGTGGAAGTGACTTCTAACACGTTAGCGTATTTTAACATATAAGTTAATAGGAGTTCAAACAATGTGTCATACATTTATACTGAAGTAGTTTTGACTTTTGAACTAAGTTCTGTCAGCTCAAGCATTATTTGGAATGGACATGGACAAGAAGAGGTTAGGATATTAATTATAAAAATGATATTCAAACCAAAAAATAGAAAGGTAAGGAAGGGAAAGATGCAAACTTTTATCAACAATTCCCCACTCAATATGAAGGACGCCATTAAATTTTCTCTGAGAGAAATAAACAACAAAGTAGCAATGCTGTTTACACTCACCTAGCAATATATATATATATATATATATATATATATATACACACACACACACACACAACTGCATAATGGACAGTCCTTTTGCACGAAATTACATCAAACTATTGAAGATTTGAAGTTCTACTCACATTGAAAAATTGTTCTTGATATGAAATGGGAATAACCTCGTGTTTTGTTTACCATGAGTAATAATTTTAACACAGATACAATTCTCAAATGATGTCAGCAAACAAACTACGTCCCACATATGTCAAATATAACCAACATTCCGATAGAACTTCACCAGAAAAATAAAACACGCAATACTTAAACATCAACAAACACTAAACTAAACACAAAACAGAGAACCATACAATTTATATAAATTCCAGTTCCGGCACTGTACGTAATTCTTAAATAATTGATGAATTACACAAATTTACGTTTGTAGCAGCTAATTCAAGTCAATCGAACTATACATCCAGTAAATAAAGAACCAAAAGAGTGAGATATGATCAAATTACGGGAATTTAGGGCTTAAAAAGAGATAGAAGGCAAGCTGTTTTACCTTCCATTAAGGAGAGAGAAGTTGAAATTCAATTATTTCAGATCGTCCACCAACAGAAAACATCACTCAGCTCTGCAAGTATCTCTCTCTCCCTTCTGTGGAACTTCTATTTTTTTTTGGTGCAAAGCTCTTTGGAACTTCTCAGTACAGTGGCTCCGTATTTAAGGCTCGATTCCTGGTTGGACTAAAAAGTTCCATTCCAACTTTTGACTCGAAAACAAATTTTAAAATTCTATAAATTACTCTAATTTATTTAAATTATAATTTTTTATTAATATACAAAATATATTATTTGTTTAAAAAATTTAAACGGCTCCAATTCTCTCAAAATTAAATTTTATTTTATATTAAATTTAAGCAATTTAATATTTATTACGACTCATTTTCTCTTTATTTTTAATTAAATAGATACTTATATGTTTTATTATTACTGTATTTATTAACGTCTTGTTTGGAAGAATGTTTTTAGTACACTTGCCGGTTATTATTACACCTTACCATGCTTTGATCATTTGCTATAAGTAGGAGGAGGAGTATTTTATTTGTGGCAATAATCTTGACCAATAAATATAATTGCCCCGTCTCTCCTTTTTCGAATTGCTGTCTCCCATATTTCCCATGTTCTTATGCTTTTCCCCCCGCATCGTAAGTATTCATAATTATTTATATGACAACATGGCATATAATCCAACTCTATTTTTCTTATAATTGTTTGACTGATAAAATAAAATTCTTATTAGTCAGTAATCTATATCTATATAATAAAACATAATTCATTTTGAATCTTTCATTTGACAAAGTACAAGGACCATGTAGATGAAAGTAAGACTCACTCGTATGGAATCTATGTGATAAGTATCACGTGAAAATATTAAATTCTTATTTTTTTTCATCCTTGTAACATGACATGACAGTTAGTAAACACACCATAATTAATTCTCCCTTCGTCTTAATTTTTGCAAGTATTAACAAAATTAAAATAAAAAAAATTAATTTTTTTTAATGGTTTCACGAGATTATATTAAATGATTAGTATTTTTATTTTTTTAAAACTAATAGATGATATATTTACCATTCACTTTAAAAAATTATACATTTAATTACTCTTTTAATAACGGAAAAATTATTTAATTATTTTGATGACAAATAAGAATTGAATCAAATAATAATATTATAATGTACCGATCGGGTATAATAATTACTTAGAGTAATGATTCCCACAAATATCATGTATGACTAATTTTTCTTAATCTTGAAGAGTGTTTTGTAATTAAAAAATTATATTATTAATTAGCGTAAATCAAATTAGTAAATTTTTCATGACATGAAATCAGTTCAATTATGCATCTCTTCATTATGTAAATCCTAAATTTTGTAATCATTAGAAGTTCAATTATGCATCACTTCATTATGCAAATCTCAATTTTCAGGCAATTAAATGTGATTTTAACTGGGTTAAACTTTTAAGCTCTCACTTAAGATAGATTAGCTGTACCATTTGACCACTCGTTTGGGTTTTGTATTAGCATTTTATAAGTTGTTTATTTTTCTTTTTGCAAAGTCCCGTTTTTCTGAAAAAAAAATACAATATAGTTTCATAAATCAAATGTTAACAACAAATACTTAAAATGACCCAAATGAAAATACCTAAAGATTACAATAGTGTTTGATAAAATTGAGTAATTAAGATCTGAATAGTTAATTAGATCATCTGAATGAAATAACATTTGAATTTTAAAAATTATTTGATAACTAAAAATGGTAAAATATATAAATGACATTATTTTAACCCTCTGAACTATTTAAAATTTTTATTTTAATGATCTTAAAATTTAAAATTGAAGGAGTACAATATTTATTGAGACTAATTTTGTCTATAAATTTTAAATAAATTATTAAGAGACAACTCTTAATAATTAAGGTTTGAATTTTTGTCTTAACGATTAAGAGGCTAATTTTTTTTTACCAAATAAAAAATTTTTTGAGACAAAAGAATTAAAAGACATTTAGACACAAACAAACCCCACCTTTTTAATCTTTAATCGTTAAACTAGTAACTCGATTAACCATATCAATTTACCACAAAATATTGTAATTTAAATGGTTTGTATAATAATAGCTCTACTTAAATTACAAAAAATCCAGTGAAAAGGTTCCAACTTCCAAGCGCAAAAAATGTGTAAATTATGGATAATTATTAAAAATTTCCCAACTACAAATTATACGGGCTGGCACTAATGGAAAGGTAAAGTACTTCAAGAGCTTCTTCAATCTTCACTGACATTACCACAAGGGTTGAGCACATAAAACAAAAACCTAATTAGAAATCTGAAGAGTCAATTCTGTACTATTTCCGAAGATCGACAACCCTCTGATAATCATCATCGTCCTCTAGTAATCATGGGTTCAGGTTAGAATAATCTATTTCCCCTTTATGATCCTTCGTTAGTTCCGTCGTTGTTTTATCAGAAAATTAATCAATTTCCCTGCTAGTTTGAGAAAATTGCAATTACGAGTAATCGAAGTCCCTTTCCAACTTTTATTTAAGTTTTGGGGTTTTCCCCTAGTCACTAAGTGAGCTCTGAATTTGTGTTTTAAGGTTTTCAAGTTATTCTCTTATAGTGCAATTACAAGTGAATGCTAAGTAGCACAAAAGCCATTAGTATTGCATGAAGCAGCACCGTAAAGTAAGGGTTTGAGAGTGTATTTATTTTTTTGTAGATGCTGATATGGAGGATTATGGATTTGAATACTCGGAAGAGGAGCCCGAAGAGCAGGATGTCGACATTGAGAATCAATACTACAACTCAAAAGGTATTTGTTCCTTTCTAGTTTAATTGACAATTTATTTTTTATATATACTTTTATATGCTTAGACATGTTTTGGCTGGTCTGGCTTTGCTTCTTCTGCAAGATTACCTGTATTTTCATTCAGACTAAAAGAAAAAATTACAAATTTATACATTTAGAGGTGCCCTTTTGATTGTTATGCTGTAATAATCAGAAGAAGGAACAATTTTGTTTTTTCATGATGAACTAGAAGCTTTATGTAAGCTGTTGTAACTTATAAAATTGGAAACTGGATCTGATTCGTTTGCACTCAAAAATCATGTTATTCAAATAGCTAAGTGAGCATGTAGTTGAGTTTCACTGAAACATAAGTGCAATTTGCACATCAAAGTAACCAAAAAAAAATTGGTGGCATTTATATATACAGCGTGTGATTGGTGGCATGGAATTGATAGCAAGGTCGCGGACTGTGTTGAAGGGACGTTTTGGTAATTGGAAATGTCGGTGAAACATTCCTGAGGCGATACCCCCCCAAAAAAAAATTAAAAAAAAAATTTAGATGGCTGGAAACTGTGGCAAAATGATGGAATGCATCCTACCCTGACCAAGAAACGATAAAGAGCTCTTTTGCATTGTCTTTTTCTTTCTCCCTCTTTCTCATTCAGTAGATTTATTTGGGTACATGCTAAATGCTGACTATTTAATAAGTGAGGACTAGTTTCTTTTTCCCCTAACTGTTAAGTGGACAGTGGCCTTTTTACAACTGAATTACGGTAGACACTGGGTAGTGGCATATGTGACCTATTGATTGAAATGTACATAAATTTTTATGTAATTAATATATAATATTATATATTATATATTAAATTAATAGTTCCCTTTCGATTTTACAGCTTGTAAATTGATGTATCCAAATTTACCTATCGTTTCGTACTCATTTCCTCTTTCCTCTCGATACTTTTTAGGATATTTGTGTGAATTTTCGCAAATGATATTCCAACTATATGAATGTCACGTAAAGAAAAACAACAAATAATTTTTATTGAATATATTCCTTTGATCAATTTGGTGCAGAATTACCAGATACTCTCATAGACCTAGCGTACCACGTATTAGTACGTAAGAGTATCCAAACAGGGTACTTTTATGTATCAATACTCTAAATTTAGCGTAACGAATTTTTTTGTTGTTTAACTATAATTGGATAAATATCAATATTATAACATTATTGGTTGCTCAAAAATTACACTTGTGCTAAAATATTTATAAAACAATCAACTTATTGACTTAACTAAAAATCTTATATAAAACTTAGATTTATTACCGTTAGATTCTAAGAGAATTCTTAATTATATAAACTTATATAAATATACACTAACGTAGCGCGTTTTAGCTATGTAGCGTACTGCGTACCCGTATTCATACCGCATACTGATACGTAAGTAACACGTTTCAGGTAACATGGGTTTGATGAATGACACATAAGGTGATTTCATTCTAAAAGAAAACTTGTTGCCTTCATTTAGCATTTAGTACTAGGAAAAGTTTATGGTCATCAATTTATTTCTTATATATTTTTAATATGTAGAATAATATTTTGTTTATCCTTCTTCAAGGGAAAGTTCAATTTATTGCATATACCCTAAAATATCGCATAGAATGGGTTTTCCATGTTTTGCTAGCACTACTGCCATTTTCTGATAAGGACTGCTTATTTTAAAATATTACGCACTGTCCAACTTTGATTTTTTCACAATTTAAGAAAACAATCAGATTGGTGTAGAAAGTTATTTAGAGTTTCAAAATAAGCCTTTAGTAATCCCTACTTTAGGATTCTTTTATTTTGACTTATAGTAAAGTGACAATCTTACAATAAGGGGTCAAGTAAAGCTGGGAGTACTTTGTAAAGTAATTACACTTCTGTCTTCCATTTTTGTAATTTACTTATGTGTGAACCCTCACAAGTCAAAACACCATTGTCCTCAATTTCGGTTAGTGTATGTTCTGAGGTGAATCTTAACTTGAAATCTTATAGTTCTGCAGCCTCACTTGAGTGTAATTTTATTTTTGCAATCACTATGTTAAGGATAATTAGATCTGTTATTCTTCATGGAGTTTCCTCATCCTGTCCTGATATATACTTAAGGAGCCATTGAAAAGACATAGCACATCTTTGTCAGGTTTGGACCATTCTTTTGGAGTCAGTAATTTGGAGGAAAAGGCACAATATGCGAACAAATATTTAGGCAGCTCGTCACTCATATTTGAGGGATTTGCTAATATATTGTGCTAATATACCTTTATTTTTCTCACCCTGCTTATTTTCTTTAATTTGCTTATGATGGAAATGTCTTTCTAAAATCTATATCGTAGCTTTTTTGGAGTAATTGTACTGGAAAGTTTTGATAGCTGCGATATGTAGTATCATTTGAAAAGGCCTGATGTTTCTAGGATTCTAATTTGTATGAACTTTGGGAGCTTATTCCTGTTATATTATTAAAATTTGGCAGGGTTGGTTGAGACTGATCCAGAGGGTGCCCTTGCTGGCTTTGCTGAGGTTGTTGAGATGGAGCCAGAAAAGGCAGAATGGTAAGCTTATAAGTATGGAATTTGCACTGGAATGCGGATACATGCTTATATCATTTGGAATTTTTTTTTGATATTTTAATTTGCAGTCAATATAGTTTGTTGCGCTCCTGATATCTTGGATGATATTCTCAAGACTGTTTAAAGTTCAGATGATTTCCCCCCTTGAGAAATGAATCTTGTTTTGATCGTTTCCTAAAATTTAGCATGGTTCTGACTGCTGTATGTGATCTTGTTATGTTAGTTTTCTGTGGCCTTTAGGTTTATATTTGCCTGTATTCATTCTTTTTCCTTGCACATAGCCAAAAAGTGTTTAGGTGTTAGTCTATTGACTCTATTATATTCATTTTCTGTTCATATAAAGCAAACGACAGAAATTTTTTAAGCGTCTGTTAAGTTGATACATTCTCTCTTATTTGTAACCTGCGTTATGAATCACAGGGATATTCGGTAGGATGTAGGTAGTTTTGGAAGTTATCATGAAAGGACAAAGTTTAGTTATCGTCTTCTATATCCAACAAGAATTCTTAATCTGCATTCATTCAAATTCTTGTATCATCACTGTTGTCCAATAATCATCAACCACTTGCTCATGCCGCCTTTCGTTGATTTGCTAACGAGTAATGACACCTCTCCACGCATATGCACAATTCTTTCATTTCATTCAACAAATCTTCTTCCCTCGTGACCAAAGATTCTTGATAATTCGTACGATTTTGGCAATGACTGGCCAAATATGTGGAAACCTGTCAGATTTTTCTGCAACTATTATACTGATCTCTTCTTTCTTTTTTTTTTGCTTGCAATTTGAAATAAAATGTGGGGTACAAATCTAAACTAAACAAGACATAAACAGTGATAGTTTTCCTGGATCCAATATCCAGTTGAGTGATTTTCAGGATGATACCTGATGATATATTCTTTAAGTGGCATGAGAAAATAATCAAATATACTTTCCTGTAATGCATGGTGTAACCCTCAGAGTGGTGGTGACATGTTTTTTCTGTTTTGTTTTGCCCCTTACGTTTAACTGTTTTATATAGCATCTCATAATTTACATGATCATGACCTATTGTACTTTGACTTCATTTTCTCCTACCTTTAACCTGTGTAATCAGCCTTCAATTTTATCTGTCTACCGTGGATTTATGATTCATTTCTTCTGTTTTCACAGGGGATTTAAAGCTCTTAAACAGACTGTCAAACTTCATTACCGTTTAGGGAGGTATAAAGAGATGATGGAAGCCTATAGGGTGATGTTGACCTACATCAAATCAGCAGTGACCAGGAACTATAGTGAAAAATGTATAAACAACATCATGGATTTCATTTCTGGGTCAGCTAGCCAGAACTTTGGGCTTTTGCAGGAGTTCTATCAGACAACTCTGAAGGCCCTCGAAGAGGCTAAAAATGAGGTTCGAGGTTATCTTGAGTATATTTTCAACAAAATTATCCATTATGCGAAAATCTCTAGTGATATTATTTTCTACTTTTATACAGAGGTTGTGGTTTAAGACGAATCTTAAGCTTTGCAAGATTTGGTTTGACATGGGTGAGTATGGTCGAATGAATAAGGTATGTGATTGACTTAGTTGTGCTCTTAGTTGTCTCAATTCAATTGCTAGTGTACTACCACAGTTTTGTAATGCATTCTAACAGATATTGAAGGAACTTCACAAATCTTGTCAAAAATCGGATGGTAGTGATGATCAAAAGAAAGGGACCCAGCTCTTGGAGGTGTATGCAATTGAGATTCAAATGTACACTGAAACCAAAAATAACAAGAAACTCAAGGTGAGAAGTGTTAAATGCTTGCATCTTGTTGTCAATTCATTCTCCTGAGATGTTACACTATCAATATTGAATCGTAACTTGGGAGGAACAAAATACATTTCCTTCAGCATCTAAATATCTTTTAAAAACGAAGAATATCGGTTGCACAAGGACATCCTAAGGACAGATAAAGTCAATTGTTTACTTATTTTTCAAAATTATAGTTGGAGGCTTAAACGATATTATTAAATAAGAAAGAACTCGTCAACAATGGACCTGTATCGGTATTGATGCCATGTGGGTTGACAGGAGACAATTTCCCTCTCCTCCTAAACTATCTTGTAGTGTGTGAAACTTTTGAAATTGTCTGCACTATGGTGGCTTATAAACAAATATAAAAAAAGTGGAGATTTAAAAGAGATGTTTTTGAGTTGAAGAAGACTGCAGAATTCATACAAACTAGACTCAAATGGCAATTATGGACTGTTTCTCAAAGAGAGAATGGTTTTTTTCTCCATGCATGCTTATTGCTTCCTCTTACCAATTGAAGGGATGAATGAAACTGGATATTCTAATCAAGGAAATACTCATGTATTTTTGGGGTTAAGCTTACATGGGATATATGTGGCACATGTTTTAGGATATTCTAAGACATCATGTTCATGGAGTCATATTGTCCAATAACTGATTTTTAATTAACTTTGTTGTTTGTATATTACATGATTTAACGAATCGTCTGTCTATATGCCATACAATTTTATTATACTAAATGCAGTGCATGATTGGATTTATCTTACTGACTTGTTGATTTTGCAAAGCTTTTCTTGTTTCAAAATTTTCCATCTTTTTTCATGTTAATGTGTATGTATTTTGTATTATTTTTTAACGATGCATGAATTCATTACAGCAACTGTACCAAAAAGCGCTTACAATCAAATCAGCAATACCACATCCAAGAATAATGGGAATAATCCATGAGTGTGGTGGTAAAATGCATATGGCAGAGCGCCAGTGGGCAGAAGCAGCTACCGACTTTTTTGAAGCTTTTAAGAATTATGATGAAGCTGGGAATCAGCGGCGTATCCAATGTCTGAAGTATGTCTAAACATATAATTTCATCATATATGTCACACCTACTTTTGTTAGTAGGTGTAATTGTTAGAGCACATCTCTTTTATGCCTGTGTGCACCTCTGTGCAAGTGGTTTGGTCATGGGTGCTTGTAATTGTGAACAAGCAGACAACGCACAAGTTTTCTTTCAATAAAAATGATCATCTAGTGGTCATCATGGAGATGTTCCAAAGTTTCCTACTATAATTTATTGACGAGGAAAACGGATGGCGGAAAATTAAGTTTTTAACCCATTTTAAAGGGTAACAAATTAAGTCCCTCTTTCAAGGGTGAAAAATTATGTGTTTAACCCTTTTGTCCTCTGTGTCTTGCATTCCTTTTCTATGTTACAGGTATTTGGTTCTGGCTAACATGCTGATGGAATCTGAAGTTAATCCATTTGACGGACAGGAAGCAAAGCCGTAAGTTTCATTTTTTTAGTCTATCTATTCGGCGTAATTTGGTTTTTTATTGTAGATTCTTTTTTTTGATTTTCCCCATTAGTGACCTGGTTATTCTTACCTTGCAGATACAAAAATGACCCTGAAATTTTGGCCATGACAAACTTGATTGCAGCCTATCAACGGAATGAGATTTTGGAATTCGAGAAAATTCTCAAGGTTAAAGTTGGTAGCTTATTGTATAGTAATTTAGAAAATTCATATAGTGTTCCGTGCTTTTTCTTTTTAAGAAAGTCAATGTTGGCAAAATGGTTCTTTGCAGAATAATAGAAGTACTATTATGGATGATCCTTTTATCAGAAATTACATTGAAGATCTTCTGAAAAATATCAGAACACAAGTCTTGCTCAAGCTCATCAAACCTTACACAAGGATCAGGATTCCGTTCATATCAAAGGTATGAAGTCCTTTAGTTGCATACTTTGGCTACCCTTTAGCTACAGGAACTTCATTTATTTCAATCGTAATCTTTTAAGTCCTACTAGGCACCGCTAGTTGGCCATCAGTGTTCAGCTCTTCAAATCTTTGATGCTTCATTGAGTTGTTTACAACAAGTTTATTTCCCCCTCTTCCCATACATACGTAATACATAAATAATTTATAAATGCAATGTGGGAAATATCAGGCCTGGAATATGTTTATGGGCTCTATATCTGTCCTGTAATAGGGTAAACAACTTAAAATTTTCTGTTCTTTGGTATTGGCAAGGTTGTGACTTCCTCCTCGTAGTCAATTTTGCGTTTGTATTGAAATGTCAACATAATTAAAGGAAAAGGATAGGTTGCAGAGTTAGTACCGTCATGTAGAACCATTCTAGGTGTGAAATTATTCTTTTAATTTTTGACGTGTCAAATTATTTTTTTTAAAGAAGGATACAAACAAATATAGTTTTTTCGTCATTTAGTTATTACCTAGTATGCATTTTGGATAACCAAGTAATTTTAGTAAACATGCATTGAAGAATTTCCTTGTCATTTAGTTATACCTAGTAATTTCTTCACTAGATGTTCTTTGAAGAATTTTTTTAATGTGCATTCCTATTCTCCTTTCAGCTTTAGTCAAGGTGTTTTCTGTTTTCTTACAATTGGGTATAATTTGTATATTAATCCTTGGATTTATTTATTTTTCTTGACAGGAACTTAATGTGCCTGAGGGAGATGTTGAGCAGCTGTTGGTGTCACTAATTTTGGATAACCGGATACAAGGGCACATTGATCAAGTGAACAGACTGTTGGAGCGTGGTGACAGGTCATCTTTTATCTCTCAAATTTTGTGAATTTCCTATTTATGATACGATTTCTTGTGTATATAGTATATCCCCTATTCACCACAATATCGATCTTGCAGGTCGAAGGGGATGAAAAAGTATGCTGCTATTGAGAAATGGAACACACAACTTAGGTCTCTTTATCAAACTGTTAGCAACAGAATTGGTTGAGATTGAGTTTAGAAGAAATTTAGGTGATATCAATTGATATATTTTTGTCTCTTTGTCATATCGAATTTTGTTTCACCTCAAGTATGCAGAGAAAAGTTGGCAAGGCTACAGGAGAATGAGCACATTTAAAAAGAAATGGAAAAGTATGAACATTATTTGCACATGTTCCTTTAACTTCTTTGATATGTACATAATTTTTGTTTTGTAATTTAATATCAATGCTATCTAATATCTGTGGTGTTCATATCTATTTGAGCTCTTCCTCCCCCACCCCCAAAGGCGCGCACATCCATATTTAAGCACACCGAGGAGGGGTAAAGTTAATTGAGGCAATTTTTTTTGCTGATGTGGTCCTTTGTTATGGATTTTATGTACCTCTTTTGTTACTGGTATGTACAGTTACTGAAAGAATAACATACTTGAGATTGGTATATATATATATATATATATATATATATATATATATATATGTACACATATATGCTCCCTCAGTTTATGAAGGCAAGAGATCTTATATTTATGGAGTGGAGGTAGTATATTTTTTGGAATTTGATAGTTCCGCAAGTGTTTCTTTTATTATTTCCACATGGTCTCCTCATCTCATGTGAAGGTGAGACCTACTTCACCTTCATTTGAGAGGATCTTGTGGAAATATCAAAAATATGTGGAATTTTTTTATCCTCATTGTTAATACTTTGCCATGATTTAGCAATTGTTATAACTATTGTGTATCAGCTGTGGTAACATTGCTGCCTTCTCAGAGCTAAACGGTTCAACTCCCAAATGAGCTGAGGACATGCATCTTTTCTTATGTAGGAGGCTTTTCGAGTTTTGGTTTATACAACATATACTTTCAAGCTTGTGGACGCTGTGTTTGGGCAGTATATGGATACTAGCGTTTTGCTATTTGTATGACATTCCAACTAGCAAATCTCTTGTAAAACTATATCTATTTTATTTCCCCAATAATTAGTGATGCGCTAATGAGACTTTTTAGAGACAGCCTCAACAGAACTCTTTTGGTAGTAAGCAGAAAGCAGTAGTAAAGCTTATACTTAGAACAATCAGGTGAGCAATAGAGGGGAAATTAAGCAAGATTCAGACTCCAGAGGGAAATTTAACACAATTATTTAGTCCTGGACTTGGCCTTGGCACCTTCAGGATTGTGTTATTTAGACAACTTGGTTTCCCGTTCTTCCCCTTCTATTCGCACATTACAGATATCTTCCTCGAGCCTCTCAGGTTTCTCTGCCGTTGTTGTCCCATTTTTCCCCATTCTGGCATGTTCGGCAACTTGTAGAGCTAATTTACTGCTTTCATTGATCTCTGAAATCCAAGTGCTTAATTTCTTACGGATTCCTCATCTGTATTTGTAGACAATGTACATTTCAATACTGAAGTATAAGACTGATCAAACATCATCGATTATGTTAGACGCTAGTTTATATAATTATATGCGAAGTAATAAAGATATACCTAGTCTTGGAACAGTATGCCCCTGGGGATGGTTTAGGACTAGAGGGTTGTGAAAGGCGGTGGCAAGCTCCTCAGACGGCAGCTTCAACCAGTCTTTGGCTCCAATGAAGTGAACTGATTTGACTTTGGTAGGGTCCTTGTAGGCAACTTCACATATGGTTGGATCCCTGAATTTTGACCCTGATATTGAAACAAGCAGTTCCATTGGTGGGTGCTCCTTCAACACCTTCCCCTGTATTTGTTTATAATTAATTAATCACTTTAGTTTGTTATCCTCTATCAGATTCCATTATGTGTGTGTGTGTGTGTGTGTGTGTATAGAGAGAGAGAGATCTAGGGAGACCTGTGCTTGATAGGCCAGCAGGAGGGCTGATAGAGTTGCTCCCTAAATTGGAAAAAAAGAAAGAAAAGAAAAGGAAGTCATTTTAAATGAGGAAGTAGTTGATCAAACTGATAAAGCAAGTCAGTTTGATGTAGCCAAAGACTATAAACAAGTAATTAAGGGGAAGGGGAAGGGGAAGGGGAAGGGGGAGGGGGAGGGGGAGGGGGAGGGGGAGGGCATGCCTGAGAGAAGCCGAGCAAACCGTGGAAAGGGCCATTGGTTGTAATGTAGTCACACAAGTAGGATATGCATTCTTCTAAATTTGTATACTCGGTGAACTCCTGCATGCTCATCCATAAACATATTAAATATTGCATCAAAATTAGTGTTTGTTTGAACCATATATGATATATATATATATATATATATATATATATATATATATATATATATATATATATAGATGGATGTGATTGAGACTTGAGAGACAGTAGTATAGCAGTTTACTCGGTTGAATTGGAACCACTCAAAATAAGGTGGTGGGAAGATGGCTTCAATGTCGGATTTGCCTCCTGCTGGATATTTTCCGTCTGGAAACTCCTGCATATATATATATATATATATATATATATATATATATATATATATATATATATATGTATCATTATTGTAACGTCTAAGTTTCCATATATAATATCATGTCGTAGGTTACAGGTACCAAGTGAAAGTGAGGAAAGAGTGAAGAAGGATTCCATTTGCTGAGTTGCTTTTGAAGGAAGCTGCCGCTAGTTCTGAATCCGTGGAGACATAATATCTTCTTCTTCTTCTTCTTCTCCTCCACCATATTCTTTTCTTTGTCAACTGCACCTTCCATTTCTTTACCCCTTTAATTATTTTATTAGCTTCAAACGATCCAACTTATAACAATGGAGCTAACCAACTACCAGTTACAGTTGCTTACCTTTGGGGTTTGGTAGGTACATTGGTTGGTTGGTTGGTGTTGCACGTGTGTTCCCCTCACATTATTCGCCACATACTATAACTCAAAATTAATACTCACTTTGAACCTCTTCAATCACTTTGAGATACTCACATAGGTGAGCCACTTATCTCCAACAATCTCTTTAATCTTAGTCATCAAATCTGCAACCTCATCCTCCCTCTTCAAATCTTCAACCTCATTCTCTCTTCAAAACATTTATAAAAGGCTAAAAACATTTATACAATTCATTGAATTGAAGAGACTGATGAGACACAATATGAAAGTAGCAAATAATACACTTCTATTTTTTTTTTGCTACTACTGTTGAATATGCTTAAAGTAACATTTGTTTTATTTAATTATATTTTGATATTTTTTTTGCTACGTGTCTTTTAAAACTAATTTTGTGCTCATTATTTTTATCTAACATGACCTGCTTTATATAATCTCATCTACACAAAAGTTGTCTATGAAAATAAAGTTACTGTCACTAGATAGACTTTTAATCAAAAATATTATTCGTTTTTGTCGTCCTCTTCAAGATAAGGGACACAAAAATTTAGAAGCTCGACACAAATTATAAAGATCCTTGACAAAAGTTTAAAGTTATTAAGATCGAGAATGTGGATAAATTTTTGTTTTGGTGAATAAGCTATTTAATGGCAAGAGTTTGGTAGAATTGAATGAAGTATGGTTTGGAAGTTGCAACTTGTGTGTAAAATCATACACACAAGTTATAGCTTAGTTAGGGTGGGTGATAGTAGAATGTGATTTTATTTTGGTTGATTAATATGTTTAATAAAATTTTGCAATTAAAAATAAGAAATTGTTAAATGCACAGTAAAAAATATTATTTTTATAATAAAAGTGTCGTTATAAATTCTATAATGACACCGTCGCTACTGTATATTTATAACGACACTTTTATTAATAAAATAATAAAAAAATATTATAAATTTAACAATTCATCAGTTAAAAATACTCTTGGAATGATTTAAAATAGTACTACTAATTTTATACATCCCCGCCTGCGTGCGTATAACCTCATACTAACCACACCATTCCCATTTTATTTGTATTGTATTCCCTTTACGAAGCAAATAAAGTATCATTTTCTTTCCTTTCTGATTCTGATGCACCAATGGCGAAAAAAGCGACAATGGCGAATTTACCAGAAGAAATCATCACATACATTCTACTGAGATTACCTATCAAAACCCTATGCGGATTGAAATGCGTTTGCAAGAGCTGGCGTATACTCATCAGCACTCCCCATTTCACTAAATCCCACCAAAAACAATCCACAAACACCCACGACGGCGACGCTCAACTCTTAATCCGTACCGAATCTCTCTTCACCGTAAGCACCAATGAACTTCTCCTTAAACCTCCTCCCCTGACGAAGCTTGATCCGCTCCGCAATCGCAACCCGAATTGCTTCATGGATGTGTCCGGATCTTCCGGTGGCTTGCTTTGCCTCCTCCAGTACCCTGAAACATTCTTTCTGCTGAATCCGACCACCAGAGAGTCCATCACTCTGCGACCCGACCCGGATTACCCTGTCAAACTGTACGGCTTCGGGTATGTTTCTCTAGCAGACGACTACAAGGTCATTAAAATAGCTGCTTCTTCTATGGTTAGGGTTTATTCGACTAAAACCAATTCTTGGAAACGAGTTCAGTGTGATTTTCCTTATAATTTTGATGCCTATTCGGGTAAAAAGCCTGCTTGTGTTGATGGAGTGGTTCACTGGTTGGTTTCTGATCCAAACACTTTTTTGCGTACTGCAATTGTTGGGTTTGACTTCAATGAGGAGAAATTTAAAGAAATTCCGTTGCCAGATAAGGTGAAGCCAAATTCTAAGATGGATATTTTTCCAGGAAATTTGGGGGTTTTAAGAGGGCTTTTGTGTGTCAGTTTTGAAATATATCCCGAACGCTTAGAATTGTGGTTAATGTTGGAGTATGGAGTGAGGGAGTCTTGGAATAAAATTGTTATTCCATATTGTTTGACAAGGGGCAAAGCTCTTAAAGGCTTGTTGCCATTGGGTATTTTAAAGGGTCAACTTCTATTACAGCTTGATCGTAGGTTTTTGTTCTTATATGATCATGTAAAAGTGAAATTTGAGCATCTTAAGCTCTCCTTGCCACAGGGGCCATGTTGTAAGTTTGGCACTACTGTGTACAGTGAGGAAGAGCCATGTTGTGCCTTTGGTGTTATTGTGTACGAGAAGAGTCTTGTTTCGCCTTGTGGATACTTTTGGCTAGATGAGTCGAGGGCAGCCAGGTTGGAAGAGTAGGAAGTAAACTAATGGAGAGGTATGTCATTTCTACTTACGTGTCAATTGATTTGTGGGTTATCAAATTATATTTTCATGTTATTAATTATATTCCGATTTACTTTATTTCATGCCAACGAGGCAGGACTATTAATAATTTTCCCTGTTCAACGTCTCTGTGGCTTCTAACGGCGGCTAGATATGCATTAGTGTCCTGTACATATTTTGGTCTGCTTTCACGTATTTCAATGTGCATTGGTGACAATTTTAGTTTATTTTATGTTCATTTTCTTTGATTTCCATTAATCTATTGAAGCTGTTATTCTGTTGTAGATATTTTACTTGAATTTAATGATAGTAACTACCTGTTTTCTCTTATAGCGCTGTACCTTGAGTCCTTTACTTTTTGAAATATCAAACTACTGAATTCCAATCTGCCTTTTGATTTCTTCCACTCAGTTCCTTCTTTGAAGCTACTGAGAGGATAAGCTCCTCAAAGTTGTATTGTGTTCTTTGCTTGTTACTGAGAGATGCAGTAGAGTTGAAGTAGAATTCTGGGCTTTAGATAAAGGAACAAAGTCATCAGACAACAACTCCTGTTAGTTTTCCAACATCATCCTCTGATGTTGTGGAGATGGTGGTGGACGAATAGTATTTATAGGGCCAAGTCATTTATACCATAATGATGGCAATAACATTATTAATATTCTTTTTCTCATTTATGTGAATAGTCTTATTGCCTATTGCTCTGGATGGTACTCTGATCAAAATATACAAACTTTTTCTTGAAAACTATATGTCAAAGTCAACAAAATCTCCCAAATGCCTTTATCTGTGTTCTTACAGCATAAGGGTGATTCCCCCCCCCCCTCTCCCCCTCTCCCCCCTCCCCCCTCCCCCCTCCCTTCTCCTCCCCTCTTTTTATAAGCATAGCTCAATAGTGATGTTTATTTTGTTATGATTCCCACGCTGATTAGTAAGAGGTGATAAAAATTATTTGATGGAAAGCAAGGAAAAAAAATAAGAGGTAAATTAATTGGTTTGTACCCATTAGTTACAACTCCCCTATGCCAAGAGCCACTTTTCAGGAAGTGCTTGAAATTATGACCTGCATGTTTCATATGAGATAGCCTCTTGGTTTATCCAGCTGCTTCATAATAGAAACAAGAACTGTATACTTCTTATGGAAGGTTGGAAGCATGAACTAGTGGATAAAAGAAAACTCTTTTAGATGCATTGCTGATAATCTTTCAGACTTTCTTCTTTTGTATTCAGATTTCTGCACCAAACTTAAATTATGTTTTTTTTGTTTCCATTTTCTTTTTGTGGATTCATGTCATCTTTCACTCTTTCTTCTGTTGCATTCGGATTTCTCATAAGACTCTTTTCTATTTCTATACTTCATATAATCTACATAATCACAAATCTACAACATCAGTCCACAGATCCGACATTTCTCTTTTGCCCACTGCTTCCTAGGTGGCTACTTGGTCTTTCTAGCTTGTTTTTATCAATTTAAAATTTTCCTTATTATACTAGTTTACTTTTATGCATAGTACACCCTGATTCCTGCAAACCTTCCGGGTATTGACAGAGATGTTTATTATAGGTTGCTCTTTTGTGATCCATTTTCCTTTCACAGTTAGGTGGGGCTACTCACCTTCCTTTTAGCAGGATTCTCTTTACAAGAACCACCCTTCAAGAGAGAGATTGAAGATAAAGAGGAGAGATAAATATTTAAGATGAAGAGAGAGAGAAAGAAAAAGTTTTAAAAATGAAAAAATAAAATAAATCTATATATCAGTTATCCCATGTGGTAACTTCCATGTCATTTCTTTGTATTTCTTATTTTTTTTAAATGCCACATAGCTAATAAATTAAATTTAACAAAATGGTCTGATTCAAAATTTCTAATTAATTCAGGTGGTTGATTGCATATTTTTAAAGTTTAATGGTCAAATGCTGAAAATATGACAACTAGAGTGGTGTATTTGTTCTTTTTGCCGTTCCATTTTCTTATAGAAAAGTAAAGTACATGTATATTCAGTTTATTTTTCTAGATTCTAGTGAAGGAGAATACTTGAGCTCATTAAATTTCCTTACAGAATTGGGATTTGATATTGTTTGTTTCGTATGCAAGGGTAAATTTTAAGAGGTGTAATTGTCAGCTAGTTTAAAACTTAAATGAGTTTCATATCCTACCCTTGGAGAGATGGTATTGCCTTTAAAGAATATTGTTTGTCATACAAACCTGGCTATGATCTCCGTAATAACCACACCTTTTTTTGTATGTTAGTTATTCTTTGCAATTGAGGAAGTTTTTTGGTTTTTACTATATTTAAAATTATTATTATACCTTATCTACAAATATTGTGCTGTTAATTAGGCTATTGCATCACTCGTTTGTACTAATTAGCTACTACAATATTAAAAGAAGGTGGGTAACTATATAGTATTTATTTAGATGGTGAGATAAATTTTAATCATAGGAACGGTGTGAATCTCTCTCTCTCTTTCTCTCTTTCTCTCTGTGTATGCATGTGGATAACTTATAATTCTTATTCATGTTATAGGCAGCTTCTGGTGTTTTTGCGAAAGACGTGCATTTGGAGTTTTATAGTTTGTTGAAGAATTTATCTGGCTTTAGCATTTCTCAAGCTTGTTATTGTCTAATTTGTTGAAGGAATAGTGTTCCTAATATCGACAATCTTAAGGTTAATTTCAACTTTTTAGTATGTATTGTCTTGATTGAAACATATTCTGGATTATTTATTGAAGTCTTAAGGGGTATGGGTAATCTATGTTTTGTTTTCTATAATTGTTTGTCGAGGTTAATTAATTGCAAAAGACTATATATGGGGTAAAAGACACAGGATTGACCTGTACTTATCCAGGGTCTACGTCGTTAATATAAACTTGGCTCACCCACCACAGGTAGGAGGTAGCTCTCACTCTCCCTTGCCATTGTCCTAGTCAGTCTTCTACAATTTGATTTGATAAAGATTTCTGGCTCTCCCTATAAAGCCTTAACTTTGATTTTTATGCCAATAGCATTTGGATTTGTTATTCGTCTTTTATAATGTTAATCTCTCTGAGTTGTTTGGGTTCTAGTAAGGGTTCCAGTAAGCCTGCTTGTTTTTAGCCCCCCAAAAGGTTTGTTTTGTATTAATATAGTAGGTTGTTTTAGAGTTGTGTATAAGTATTAAAGAAATGATTGTATAGGTATTTAACTATAATATCAATTGTTTATATTGTCTTTGTATTGGAAGAAGAGATTGTTATTTATTGGACAGAAAATAGTGAGAGAATCAAAGTTGTATTTAATATTTGGGATAAAAATTAAGCAATTAATGCTTATTTGAAATTTTCAAACCACTTGTGTGACGCCCCCAAAATTAGGTATACATCACTCATTCTGAATCGCCAGATACATGGTACAAAATTTAAATACAACTTCATTTATACAACTGTTGAGCTGTCGTATAGAATACGATCACAGTTAACTATGAGTTTTAATACAAATGTATGTAACTCTCATGGTACCTCGACCACAACCTTACAATGATACTTTACATAAAAGTATAGTCAAAAATTATTTTAGAAATTAAAATATTTGGGAAGTGCTCAAGAAAACCTTCGTACATGGGAGGCTATGCGTCTAGGTTATGACAGATATCATATGTCCACAGAATTATCCTTAGTTGACCCAAAAGTCCCCAAATAAAAATAAAACATTACTATCATCTTCTTTCCAATGGTGAGTCTTCTCTTGACATATAAATATCTCTGTTGTCTCCAAGTGAAAATTTTATTTCAAATAAATTTCAAGATCATATAGATAGTGCTCGTAGATATATTCAGCAAGTAGATGTGCACAATTATGTCTTATGAGAACATGAGGTTGTATGTCATTAGACATCTTGTATGATAGTGGCAAAACACTCTTCTAAAGTTGGGTTCGTCTCACCCTATTTGATTCACCAAATATAACTACTAGATGATGTATAGAATATAACACACTTTTCTATACTGTTTAGGGAGAACTTCCACAGCTATCACACTATTTCATAGAATAGTGAGGACTACTAATGATATCATCTGGACCGTCACTCCGTTCTCCGACTAGTCCCTGTTGTGTTCTCACTTCCTGAAGAGAACAATGAAAGCAAAAGGGTGAGCTCAACTAGCCCAGTAAAGAATATCATAATTAAAGCTAATTTACATCCTCAATAGCTTTCATCATTAATAAATCTGAGATTTAGAACATATGGTAGCTGATAAAACTTTTCAACCATAGTTGCAGCGGAACGAGCAATCCATTAGAAGAGTCAAATAGACCATTAGGTTTATTATTTTTTTCATGTTAAAAGTCCACCAATAATGTTTTATCCCTGTAACATCAATCAATAATTTCTGTCCACAATCATATGAATAACTCATAATCATAATTGTGATTCTAAATTCCTCTTCGCACCCAGGACGAAAATAATTTTTATCACCTATATTCACCTGAAACATCAAAAATTATGATTATACCAAATCACAATTCTTATTCATAATCATACTAATAAATTCATCTTTGCACTACGGTTAAAGACATACAACTGTATTTTAGAATAGTCAAGTAGAGCATGATATATACTATCTTCTACAAATTAAAAGTGTATAATCAATATTTTATCGCTGAGACTCAGCTTAATAAACAATTCACACCTTCGAATTATCCATACACTACGGCCAAGGATATTCGTTAGTATCACATCCATGAATTATCCATGCACAACGGCCAAAAATATTCATTATTATCACATCCATGAATTAATATTTCATCGCTGAGACTCAGCTCAATAATTAATCTACATCATCGAATCATCCCTGCACTACAGGCCAAGGATATTCATTAGTATCACGACCACGAATTATCCATGCACTACGGGCCAAAGATAACCGTGTTTTCATCAACGGTCCTGATCATGCCAAAAATAATTCATCTTTGCACCCTTGGCCGAAGAGAATCCATAGTCATAATCATATCAAAAACTGTCTATCAATGCACTACAGGCCAATTAAGACTTTTTCACATCATTTGTAACATTATGGTCATGATTATACCGAATAATTCCTGGTCATAATCATACCAACTCCATCTATGCACTACAGGACACAGATGACTTTCAACATAATATAAACATGAGGATAATGACAATGACATAATAATTCAATAAAATAAGTTCAAAAATTAATTTATCCAGGAATCAATAACGTTCAAATTGTCAACATGATACTGTTTTGTAGAGTAAAATTTAAAAATACTCAGAAGAATACTTCCATAAAAAGATACTGGATGAAGCGCAAATATCAAGGATATTCCACTAATTTCATGCAGTATAAAAGCTAAAATTTTAACTAGCTGAGTATAATAAAGAATGGAATAACAAAAGAAATCACCAGGCATGCGATAGACCGCACAGACAGGTTATTCCAACAGAAAAATAAATAGTGGAACCAGGTCATGCGTAAATGTACCGACAGGATATTCGGACAGAATAATAAATAATGGAACCATGTCCGGCGTAAACGCACAGACAAGATATTCTGACAGAATAATAAATAATAGAACCAGGTCCGGCGTAAAGCACAGACATAATATTCCGACAGAATAATAAATAATGGAATCAGGTCCGATGTAAAGCACAGACAGGATGTTCCAACATAATAATAAAAATGTAATAACAGAAAAATTTCACCGAGTATAGGGTAGCCCGCGTATATAGGTTATTCCAACAGAATAATAAAGAATGGAATAACAGAAGTTCTCTTCATGAATAAGAAAGAAAAAATACCCTTTACGAGTACAACAAATAATATCCCTTACCTTTGAAAGAAGAGTATTCCGACAGGTAGGGCGAGGATATACTCGAAGAAAACTTGCACTACGCTCAAAGCTTTCTTAAACTCTAAATAAATACGCTCAAGATTATAGAAGAATAACTCTCTCTATAGTTTCTGTAAGACCCCGAATTTTATGAAATAAAAGTATTCAATTTTTCTTATAATTACAATTCAGTAAATGGTTAAATTGATAAAAAGTTAAAGTTATGGGTGAAATGTGAAAATTTTTTAAAATAAACAAGTGGTTATAAAATAATCATTGTTGTCGGGGAATATTCGTTGGTCGTAGAATATTATTTCTGTCGGGGAATATTCGTACGACGGCGCAGCTATTTGTGGGCCCCATAACGGAAATCGGTCGGATGAAGATAACGACAAAAATTGAGTTTTTATAATTAAGGGCGTAGTTGTTATCGTTAACACTGTTAGAATACTCGGTGGTTAAAATACAGTAATACGCGTTATTGCACAGTAGCACACGGTATTGCACAATATTTTTAAAATTATTGATTCTTACGTAAGAAGGCACTACTGAATAATTGTCACAGTAATTACTGTTCAATATTTTATTTTATTGATTCAATAATTGTTGCGTTGATATTTTATATTATTGTTGTTTCAATAATTGTTGATGCACATCATCTCCATTATCAGATCAATAATTCATATTATTTGAATAATATTATTAGATAGCATTATTGGCAATGTCTAGAAAGTTATGTCTAAGGAGAGGTTTGGTCATCTAATTGCGCGCCAATAAGGATTAATAAGGAGAAATCTTTATTGGAAAGCCCTCTCTTTCTTGGGAACGGCCTGGTTGCCAGTACTGTGATTCTATAATATTATTTGTGAATAATTAATTATTGATTTATATGATGAGAAAATATTAATTTTATGTGGATATAGATGGAGAAAATTTTTAAAGTGACAATTGTTAAAAAATGATATTTTATCTTTTCTGATAAAATAATTTATTATTATATTTAATAATATAATAATGATGATAGTTTTACAATGAATGTGGGATATATGAGTATATGAGGAGGAAGAGTATTTTTGTTGTATTAAATGATTAACACATGTTTTGTGTGTCGATGGACTTTATTTCTTGACTGAAATTTGATTATAGCCTGTAAAATCGTCTGTTTATGAATTTCGGTCAATTTCTGTTTGGAATTTGAAAAAAATTTCTTCTGCAAAATTGTAAAGAATTGAATTTCCTATAAAAAGTCGCGAGATTCGAATTTTCTGATAAAATAGCTATTTTCTATGAATTATTGAAGTTTCGAAAAATAAAATAATTTTTATTAATTTATGGGTGGGACCCATGTAAAATCCCATATTTTATGAATAAAGATTTAATTTTTTGAAATATTTTTTTAAATATTATGGTGTGAATTTGTGATAATGTTATAGTTGTGGGTAGTATTTATAAATTTTGCAAAGTATGCAAGTTGTTGTATTATATTCGATTGGTCGGGGAATATTATTTTTGTCGGAGAATATTCGTACAACGGCACAATTATTGGTGGACCGCACAACGGAATTATTGTCGGATTGATAAAACGACAAAAATATTTTATAAAAATAACGACGGAAGTTTTACCGTTAATACTGTTGAACTACTCGGTAGTAAAAGTACAGTAATACGTGTGGTTGCATAGTTACATACGGTATTGATTATTGAGGCTTACGTGATTAGTCACTCAATTTGATTCAATTATTGTCAATTAATAATATGAATTATTTAGCGATAATGAAGTTTTATTTTATTCGTATTATTAACGTAATAAAACAGAAACATCTTTTTATATAAAACAAAATACTTTATTAAAGTTATTCTATAAATAGAATATATTATGTTTTATTTAAAAGTTTTTTCTTTAAGTATGGACCGTCAGATTAAAGTAAATCAATCTGGACCGTTCATGGATTAGTTACTATGCATTCCATTTTTCTATAAATAAAAGCTCACTCCTTCATTATTTTCTTACGAATTTACTGAAACTCTAGAGAGAGAAACTATAGAGAGAGTTCTTCTTCTATAATCTTGAGCGTATTTCTTTAGAGTTTAAGAAAGTTTTGAGCGTAGTACAAGTTTCTTCGAGTATATTCTCGCCATACCAGTCGGAATACTCTTCTTTCAAAGGTAAGTGATATTATTTGTTGTACTCGTAAGAGGTATTATTTCTTTTGTATTCATGAATAGAACTTCTGTTATTCTATTATTTATTATTCTGTTGGAATAACCTGTATACGCGGTCTACCCTATACTTGGTGACATTCTTCTATTATTCTGTTGGAATATCATGTTTGTGTGTTTTACACCGGACCTGGTTTCGTCTTTATTATTATTCTGTTGGAACATCCTGTCTGTGTGTTTTACACCGGACCTGGTTCCGTCTTTATAATTATTCTGTTGGAATATCCTGTCTGTGTGTTTTACACCGAACATGGTTCCATCTTTATTATTCTGTTGGAACATCCTGTCGGTGTGAATTTCACCTGACCTGGTTCCGTTATTATTATTCTGTTGGAATAACCTATCTATGCGAAGTACCGCATGCATGGTGATTTCTTTTGTTATTCCATTCTTTATTATACTTAGTTGGTTAAAGTTTTGACTTCTATATTCCATGAAATTAGTAGAATATCCTTGATATTTACGCTTCATCCAGTATCTTTTTATGAAAATATTCTTCTGAGCATTCTTGAATTTTACTCTACACAAAAGTATCATGTTGACAATTTGGACGTTATTGGTTCCTGGATAAATTAATTCTTGAAATTGTTTTATTGAATTCTTATATCATTGTTGTAAGACCCCGAATTTTATGAAATAAAAGTATTCAATTTTTTTTATAATTACTATTCAGTAAATGGTTAAATTGATAAATATTAAAGTTAATGGTGATATATGATTTTTTTTTCAAAATACACAAGTGGTTATAAAATATTCATTGTTGTCGGGGAATATTCGTTTGGTCGTGGAATATTCTTTCTGTCGGGAAATATTCGTACGACGGCGCAGCCATTTGCGGGCCCCATAACAGAGTAATTGTCGGATGAAGAAAATGACAAATTTGAGTTTTCACAAATAACGGTATAGTTGTTACCGTTAACACTGTTGGAATACCCGGTGATTAAAATACAGTAATACGCGTTATTGCACAGTAGCACACGGTATTACACAGTATTTTTAAAATTATTGATTCTTACGTAAGAAGGCACTACTCAATAAGTGTTACAGTAATTACTGTTCAATATTTTATTTTATTGATTCAATAATTGCTACGTTGAAATTTTATATTATTATTGTTCAATAATTGTCACTGCACAGTATTTTTCATTATCAGATCAATAATTCATATTATTTGAATAATATTATTAGATAACATTATTGATAATGTCTAGAAAGTTCTGTCTAAGGAGAGGTTTGGTCACCTAATTGCGCGCCAGTAAGGAGAAATTCTTATCGAAAAGCCCCCTCTTTTCTGGGAACGGCCTAATTGTCATAATTGTGACTCTGTAATATTATTTGTGCATAATTAATTATTGATTCATATGATAAGGAAATATTTATTTTATGTGGATATAAATGAGGGATATATTTTTGTGGTTAAAAATGAAGGAGTTAATGTTGAGGTATTTTATCTGTATTTTTGTCGGAACGGAGGTATTGAAAATCAAATTAGGGTTTCTGAGATATTTTGCGAGGGTTATAATTTTTAATCCGACCGTTGGATCGTGGTAATATTTGGATATGTTATACATATATAAGTTGAGTATATGTCCACAAATTTTGAACCGTTAAAAATGAACGTATGATTTGTTATGAATTTTACGAGATGATTGGTTCAGAAATTGTTGAATTTTCGGAGTTAATCATTTTGGTGGAAAATTCTAGAATTGAGTGGGCCCCACTTGTGGTTGGTGAAGAAATGTGCTTAGATTTTTATTCAAATGTGGTGGGTGGGAATAGTAGCAGGTAAAGTCATCAGGTTGTAGGTTAAGTCTGCTTCGGCGTGCTAATATTTTTCTATAAATAGAGGGCTAAGTTAGAATTGAAAATCACACCAGAAACATAAGTTTTCTCTCTTTCTCTCTATATTATGAAGTATATTTTGTGAGTATTTAGATACTTTGAGAGTTGCTATTCAGTGCAAGTTTCCTTCGACTTTGCATTCCAGTCAGAAATACTGCACTTTTGAGGTAAGGGAGTAAGGGATTTTAATGGTTATTATGTTTTTCAGTTCGTATTTCTTCTGATCTTTAAAAAATTTTGGAAAAATTTAAAATGATATTTTGATGAGTTTTATTGATTGTGTCCAAAAATAGTGATTTTTGGATGTATAAATTAAGAGTTATGAATTTTACGGAAAAATGCTATTTTAAAAGTAACCGCTTATAACTCCTTGTGGTTAACTCCAAAATTAATGAAATTTTTATGGGAAGTATATCTATATAATATCAGTATATTCTGTGAATTTTGGAATTTTTGGATAAAAGTATAATTTATGATAAATGTCTAAATATTCGGCGGTTTTGGCCATATGAAAAATAGTAAATGAATTTTAAAAATTTCAGGAAAAATATATGTTCAATATAGGACTATATTCTGCAAAATTTTAGAAAAAAAATATTTTTGGGACTGATTTGGTATTTTTCATGAAAATGGTCTAGTTATGAGTAAATGAATTAAATATGTTATGTGAAGTAAGAAAATTAAAAAATATGATTTTATGGCTTGAGAATCATATATAAGTTATATGCAGATTTTTGATGAGAATTTTGGTTATTGGTGATGAAATCTTAAGAGTTGGCATTTTATGATGATTAAATGCATTAATTAGTAAAGTGTAAACAATTTAAATAAATTATTTATAAGCTTAAGAAATATTATTCTTTCAATATCATTATACCGAAATATTAGTATGTATATTATTGTGGAATTTTTACCTTTTTTATGTCGGGGTTACTATTCATGAGTTACTATTCATGAGTTACTATTCACGAGTTACTATTCACGACAAAATTGATTTCTTTTTCTAACCAAATTATAGTTGATCTATGAATATTACTCTTGAGATTAAATCTATATGTTGATCATATTATTTTTATTATCATATATAATATTTTTATAACCCTGATATTGAAATTCTCTTTCACTTGAGTGTAAAGATGGGTAGATTATTGGTATGATCATGACTAGGGTTCTCTTTGGCCAGTAGTGGAAAAGTTGAATTGTGACTGGTATGATCATGACCATTGAATTTATAATTGAATATATTTAGCTTAAGTGCAAAGGTGAATTGATCAACATGGTTATAATTATTGTTTATATAAGTTCTAAAATGATTATATATTTCTTTGAAATATGAATATATTTGGCCTGTAGTGCAAATATGAACTGTTGAGGAATATCTTTGGTCTGTAGTGCAAAGATGGATTATTGATGAATATCTTTGGCCCGTAGTGCAAAGATAAATTATTGATGAATATCTTTGGCTCGTAATGCAAAGATGACTTGTTGTTGAATATCTTTGGCCTGTAGTGCAAAGATGAGTAGTTGATGAATATCTTTGGCTCGTAATGCAAAGATGACCTGTTGTTGAATATCTTTGTCATGTAGTGCAAAGATGACTTGTTGATGAATATCTTGGGCCGTAGTGCAGAGATGAATTTATTAGTATGATTATGAACATGAACTGTGATTTGGTATAACCATGATGTTTGATGTTTCAGGTGATGAAAATTATCTTTGTTCCGGATGAGAAAAGGAATTTAGAACTACAATTACGATTATGAATTATACACGTGATTGTGGACAGGAATTGTTGATTGATGTTATAGGGATAAAATATTGTTGGTGGCCTTTTAACGTGGAGAAGATAATAGACTTTATAGTCTATTTGACTCTTCTAATGGATTGTTCGTTCCGCTGCAACTATGGTTGAGAAGTTTTATCATCTATCATATGTTCTAAATCTCTGATTTATTACTGATGAATGCTATTGATAATTTAATTATCTTTAGTCATGATACTCTTTACTGGGCTAGTTGTGCTCACTCTTTTGTTTCACAATTCCTTTCAGGTAATAAGAGTGTAGCTGGATCGAGCGGGGGTAACAAGAGAATAGAACGGTGGTCATCATTTAGTAGTTATATTTGGTGAAGAAAATAGGGTAAGGCGAACCCAACGTTGGAAGGGTGTTTTGTCACTATCATACAAGATGTCTAATGACATACAACCTCGTGTCATCATAAGACAGGATTGTGCTCATCCACTTGCTGAGTATATTTACGAGCACTACCTATATAATCTTAGTGTTTATTTGAAGTATAATTCTCAATTAGAGACAGTGGAGATAATGATAAGTCAAGAGAAGACTCACCATTGGGAAGAATATGATAGTAATCTTCTCATTTTTTTTGGGGTATATTGGGTCAACCAAGGATAATTCTGTGGCCATATGATATCTATCATAACCTAGAAGCATGGTCTTTCATGTACAAAGAATTCCTTGAGCACTTTCCAAATATTCTAATTTTTAAAACAGTTTTTGACTATACCTTTATGTAAGGTGTCATTGTGAGGTGCTGTCCACGGTTGAGATATGAGTCACATTTGGTATATATTTGTATCCAAACTCACAACATATGTGTTGTTTATTTTGCACGACAATTGTTGTAATAAAGTTGTAGTTGTTTTCTGTACCATGTATTTGGCGACTCAGAATAGGTTGGATTGAATGGACCTATTTTGGGATCGTTACAATTGTCATCATCCTCATGCTTATATTATGTTGAAAGTCATCTGTGGCCTATAGTGCATAGATGGACTTGGTATGATTATGACCAGGGATTATTCAGTATAATCATAACCGTAATGTTACAAATGATGTGGAAAAAATCCTCATTGGCCCGTAGTGCATTGATGGACAGTTTTTGGTATGATTATAGCTATAGATTCTCTTTAGCCGTAGTGCAAAGATGAATTGTTTTATGGCATGATCAGGACCGTTGATGAAAACACGATTATCTTTGGCCCGTAGTGCATGGATAATTCGTGGTCGTGATACTAAAGAATATTCTTGGCCATAGTTCAGGGGTGATTCGATGATGTGGATTATTTTTTTAGCTGTGTCCCAGCGATAAAAGTCATGAAAAATCTTTTAAATCATAAAAGATAGTAGATTTTATTCTCTACTTGACTCTTTTAATGGATTACTTGATCCGCTGCAGTTAAACTTGAAGTCTATTATATTTTATCAGTTTAACATTGTTGAAGAGTAATGCTAATTTATTCTGCATTATCTTAGTCATAATATTTCTTACTGGACTAGTTGAGCTCACCCTTTCTTTCACGGTTCTCTTCAAAAAATGAGAATATAGCTGAGACGAGTCGGAAAACGGAGTGATGGATCAAATGATAGCATTAGTAGTCCTCATTATTCTATATAATAGTGTGATAATAATTGTAATGAGGACTCCTTTTGAGTATGGATACTCTCTAGAAGATAAAATTTGTATTCAAACTCACAGTTTATGTTTTGTCGTATTGTACACGACAGTTGTATTAGTAAGTTGTATTTAAATTCTGTACCATGTATCTGGCGACCCAAGATGGGTGATGTATACCTAATTTTGGGGGCGTCACAACCCACTTTGGTTGTTGAACACATGTGGGCTGCTGGGATTTTTTTTTCAACCTTGGCATGCTTTGATTGCTGATGGTTGGCGTGTAGAAAATAGAGAATAAATAATATTAATTTATTATTTTAGTCTCCTTTGGCGTTCTAGCATTTTTCTATAAATAGGTGCTTAAGTTAGAATTGAAAATCACACCAGAAACAAGTTTTCTTTCTCTCTATATTATCATGCATATTTTTGTGAATATTTTGATATCTTGAGTGTTGCTCAGCGTTATATCCAATATTCAAGTCAGAAATACTGCTCTTTTGAGGTAAGAGATTTTAAGGGTTATTATATTTTTCAGTTCGTAATTCTTCTAACCTTCACAAAATTTTTGAAAAATTTGAAATAATATTTTGATGAGTTTTATTGATTGTGTCCAAAAATGGTAATTTTTGGATGTATAGATTAAGAGTTATGAATTTTACGGAAAAAGACTATTTTAAAAGTAACCGCTTATAACTCCTTGTGGTTAACTCTAAAATTGATGAAATTTTTATTGGAAGTATATCTATATAATATCAGTGTACTCTGTAAATTTCAGAATTTTTGGACAAAATTACAATTTATGATAAATGTCTAAATATTCGGCTATTTTGGCCATATGAAAAATAGTAAATGAGTTTTAAAAATTCTGAGAAAAATATATGTTCAATATGGGATTATATTCTGCTAAATCCCAAAAAAGAAATATTTTTGGAATTGATTTGATATTTTTTATGAAAATAGACTAGTTATGAGTAAATAAATTAAATATGTTATGTGAAGTAAGAAAATTGGAAAATAGCATTTTATGGCTTGAGAATCCTATATGAGGTATATGCAGATTTGTTATGAGGGTTTTGGTTATTGGTAATGAAATCTTACGAGTTTGGCATTTTAGGATGATTAAATGCATTATTTAGTAAAGTGTAAATAATTAAAATAAATTGTTTATAAGCTTAAGAAATATTATTCTTTCAATATCATTATACCGAAATATTGGTATGTATTTTATTGTGAAATTTCTACCTTTTTGTGTCGAGTTTACTATTCACGAGTTACTATTCACGAGTTACTATTTATGAGTTACTATTCACGAGTTACTATTCACGACAAAAATAATTTTTTTTTTCTAACCAAATTATAGTTGATTTATGAATATTACTCTTGAGATTAAATCTAGATGTTTTGATTATATTGATTTTACAATTATATATGACATTTTTATAATCCTGGTGAAGAAATTTCTCTTTGACTTAAATGTAAAGATGGGTAGATTTTTGGTATGATCATGACTATGGGTTCCCTTTGGCCAGTAGTGCAAAGTTGAATTATTGACTGGTATGATCATGACCATTGAATTTATAATTGAATATCTTTAGCTTACGTGCAAAGGTGAAATGATCAACATGGTTATAATAATTGTTTATATAAATTCTGAAATGATTATATATTTCTTTGAGATATTAATAAATTTGGCCTATAGTGCAAATATGAACTGTTGATGAATATATTTGGCCTGTAGTACAAATATGAACTGTTGAATATCTTTGGTTTGTAGTGCAAAGATGAACTGGTGATGAATATCTTTGGCCCGTAGTGCAAAGATGACATGTTGTTGAATATCTTTGGCCAGTAGTGCAAAGATGAACAGGTGTTGAGATGAACATGACCAACTGGTGATACAAATGAATATCTTTGGCCGTAGTGCAAAGATGAAGTTATTAGTATGATTATGAACAGGAAATGTGATTTGGTGTAACCATGATCTTTAATGTTTCAGGTAAAGATAGGTGATGAAAATTATCTTCGTCCTAGATGAGAAGAGGAATTTACAACTACAATTATGATTATGAGTTATTCATATGATTGTGGACCAGAATTGTTGATTGATGTTACAGGGATAAAATATTGTTGATGGATTTTTAACATAGAGAAGATAATAGACTTTATAGTCTATTTGACTCTTCTAATGGATTGCTCGTTCCGCTACAACTATGGTTGAAAATTTTTATTATTTATCATATATTCTAAATCTCTGATTTATTACTGTTAAAGGCTATTGATAAATTATTTATCTTTAGTCATGATATTCTTTACTGGGCTAGTTGTGCTCACCCTTTTGTTTCACAATTCCTTTCAAGTAATAAGAGTGTAGCTAGATCGAGCGAGGGTAACGGAAAAATAGAACGGTGGTCTCTAGCTGTGGAGGTTCTCCCTAAGCAGTATAGAAAAGTGTTGTATACATCATTTAGTAGTTATATTTGGTGAATCAAATAGGGTGAGGCGAACCCAACGTTAGAATGGTGTTTTGTCACTATCATACAAGATGTCTAATGATATACAATCTCGTGTCATCATAAGACAGGGATGTGCTTATCCACTTGCTGAGTATATTTACGAGCACTACCTATATAATCTTGGTATTTGTTTGAAGTATAATTCTCATTAGAGACAGTGGAGATAATGATATGTCAAGAGAAGACTCCCCATTGGGAAGAATATAATAGTAATCTTCTCGTTTTTCTTTGGGGTCTATTGGGTCAACCAAGGATAATTCTGTGGCCATATGATATCTATCATAACCTAGAAGCATGGCCTCCCATGTACGAAGGTTTCCTTGAGCACTTCCCAAATATTCTAATTTCTAAAACAGTTTTTGACTATACCTTTATGTAAGGTGTCATTGTGAGGTGTTGTCCACGGTTGGGACATGAGTCACATTTGGTATATATTTGTATCCAAACTCACAGCATATGTGTTGTTGTATTTTGTACGACAATTGTTGTAATAAAGTTGTAATTGTTTTCCGTACCATGTATTTGGCGACTCAGAATAGGTTGGATGGAATGAACTTATTTTGGGGTTGTCACAGTTTCTCTCTCTAGAGTTTCAGTAAATTCGTAAGAAATAATGAATGAATGAGTTTCTAGGTTTAGAAGAATGGACTGTATAGTAACTAATTCATGAATGGTCCACATTGATTTACTTTTAATTGGACAGTCCATATTTAAAGCAAAATCTTTTAAATAAAATATAATATAATATATTCTATTTATAATCTAATAAAACGAATAACTTTATAAAAGATTTTACTATGCAAACACTATGCAGGCACTATGTAAATACTATGCATAATAAAATATAATATATTCTAATTATTGTCTAATAAAACAGATAACTTTATAAAATTATTTTATTTTATATAAAAAGATTTTACTATTAGCCTAATAAAACGAAAATTTTTATAAAAGTATTCTGTTTTATAAAAAAAAATTATGTTTTATTACATTAATAATACTAATAAAACAAAACTGAGTGACTTCTCACGTAAGCATCAATAATCAATACCGTGCTACTATGCAACCACGCGTATTACTGTACTTTTAACACCGAGTGTTTCAACAGTTAACGATAAAACTTCCGCCGTTATTTTCATAAAAATATTTTTGTCGTTTTCTCAATCCGACAATAATTCCGTTGTGGGGTCCACCAATGATTGTACCGTCGTACGAATATTTTTCGAAAAAAAGAATATTTCCCGACTAATCGAATATTCCCCGACACAACGAATATTTTATATCAACTTGCTTACTTTGCAAAAAAAAAATCACATATTACCCTTAACTTTTAACTTTTATCAATTTAACTATTTATCCAAATAGAAAAATTGAATACTTTTATTTCATAAAATTCGGGGTCTCACAACTTGTATTAAGGAACAAAAATATTTCTCTAAAACAACTTATATTAAAGAAGAGATGGAGTAATTGACAAGCTTTTTGAGAATCTGTATAGCAACTACTGGATTCAATATTTGAATTTGACTACCACATGCCTTTTTCCTTGCTTAAAACAGGACATCAATTATTCCTCTAACTAAGGTTAATAGTTGTTAGGGAGGTGCAATTTTCACAAGAAATATTTGAAATTTTAACAAGATTTCACTCCCACACGAACCGTGAATTTTATATACTATTCATGTGAGACGAGCTTTGTCGATTTAGATCGGAGTAAGTTCACAAATATGTATATGATAGCATAGAATTGTATGGAATCGTAGAATCGATGTGGGATTCTATGATACTATCAAAATGAGCTAAAAGCATATATTTTGGCCTTTTTTGACTTGCACAAATGATTTAACTAAACCAAAAAAAATTAAACTCCTTTTTTAAAATTGATTGATTGATACTACGACACTCGTTTTTGTCAAACTTCAGTTCTAAGGTGGAGGAGAGTGAGAGTGAGAGATGAGAAATGTGTTGAGTTTATTTTAATTTAATTTTTAAAAGTTAAATGCCATAGTTTATAGGGAGGGAGCATGCAGGTTATATTAGAAATTAAGTCAACACAAATCACATAATAAAATAAAGAGAGATAAAATAACACAAGATTTAATGTGAAAAATTCTTTAAAAGGAAAAATTACAGATTAAATCCCGAATTTTTACTATATCAAAATAAAGGGCTTACAATAATCATCACAAGTTTTACACCCTAAAACTTGAGGTTTCACAATACTGCGACATAACTTTTTGCACGGACTAAAAGCTGCAAAATCCTCCCACCCACAATATAATTTTTTTGCACGGAATATAAAAGCTACAAAAATCATTTCCCTCACACAAACACAAATCTCACTCGCATCCTATCCTCTTAAAATGCTACATGACTTTTGATTGTGCTACAGTTCAACGACTCAAAATAATACCCTATTTATAGAGTGCCTACATATCTCATCTTCCTATTCAAAGTAGGACACTTCTAAAATAAAATTCTTACTACAAATTGATTTCTTTCTAAAATAATACTCCTATTAAAAATAGGATTTTTTTTCTTTTCATATTAGCAATACTTTTTTGAATAGGATTCGAGGAATATCCCAATAATTTCTCCCACGACTCGAATCCCCGAATACTTCAACTTTATATCTGAATAGGTTTCGAGGAATATCCCAACAATTCTTCCTTCAACTTGAATCCGCAAACACTTTAACTTCATCAGTATTGTCACCGTTGTCGTCACCATCATCCGCCTTATTTGAATTCTTTCCATCATTTGCATCGTCTACATAATCCACATTACCCGTATAGTCTGCATCATTCGTGTCATCTGCAATATATGCATCATCCGTGTCATCTGCAACATCCGCATCTTCTGTGTCATCTGCATCATTCATATCATTTGCATGATCTACAATACCACAATAATCTTCATCTTCATCATCTGTATCATCTAACGACTGCAACGGTGATCCTTCATAAGCACACAACCTCTTATTCATCAACATCACGATGAACGCCAACTTCTTCAATCTCCACTCTCTTTATTTGTCACCCAATGCGACTAATTCCCTTTCTACCAGGAATCCAATCAACTTAGCTTTGATACCACTTGTTGGGAATTAAATCAACGCAAACTACACAATAAAATAAAAAGAGATAAAACAACACAAGATTTAATATGAAAAACCTTTAAAGAAAAAAACTACAGGTCAAACTCCGAATATCCACTATATCAAAATAATGATATTAAAATAATCATCCAAAGTTTTACGCCCTAAAACTTGAGGTTTCACAATACTGCGACACAACTTTTTGCACGACTAAAAATTGCAAAACTCTCCCGCCCGCAATACAATATTTTTTGCACTGAATATAAAAGCTGCAAAAACCCTCTCTCTCACACAAACACAAAACCCACTCACACCCTCTCAACTCTTAGAATGCTACATGATTTTTGATTGTGCTACACTTCAATGACTCAAAATAATATTCTATTTATAGAGTATCTACATATCTCATCTTTTTATTCAAAATAGAACACTTCTAAAATAATTTCTTTATAAAATAATACTTCTATTAAAAATAAGATTTTTTTCTTTTCATATTAACAATTTTTTTCTTAATAGAATTCGAGGAATATTTCTTTTCAACAGTTTATTTTAAATTGAAATTTCAAGGTGGCGGGCTGGCTGACACAGCTAACGGCTAGTTTAGAGGGGAAGAAGGAAGACTAAACTCAAACGGTCATCAAACGCTGGCCTGGCCTGGCCTGGCCTAAATTAGACAATAGGAGTAATATTCTTCTACTATTTGTTATGGCCCCCACCTACCGACAAAATTTTCACATATCCAATCATCGCTTTATTTAGTATTGGGCTGGATATTCTAATGTGTAAATTTAAATCAATTTTGAATTTTAGGACAAAAATCAAATAAATCAATTTTTATTTTTATTTTTATAAAAAATGAGAAGTGGCATACTCGAATCAATATATATAATAATATTAGATTACATTTTAATATATGTAGATTGGTTAGAACTCTCCTTATTTTAAAATTAGAGACGATAATTTTTATGTTTTCAAATATAACTTTAGTATTAATTAATAATTCAGTTGTGACGGTTTGATATCGAAAATGATAGGAAAAAAAATAATGATAAATTAAGAACATCATATCATTTTATAGTTTTAAAATAAAAATATATTTTTAAATTTAAAATAGACTAAAAACAAAAATGTATGTAGAGAATACTATTTTAGTTTAAAGTGTGCAACTATGCTTTCTAATACAAACGAGGATAACAATTATTATATTGATTATTAATTGATCTGGATCACAAAAGAACTTTGTAATAATAAAAATAAAAATAAAAAAAGAGAGTATAAAAAGAATATATATATATATATATATATGCCAATAATTATTACCAACTTTTTTGATTATTTTCTTCAGTAAAAATATCAAGCTATGCACCTAATAATGTCTGTTAAGTACAAAAATAATATTTTATAATACTATCTATCTTCTATAAAAAAATCTCATTAACTCTTTTTTTGAAGTTTAGTCGTGAAATATTACAAGTTTGTAAGTTTTTCAAAATAAAATTAAAAAATATTTTTCTTTTAATTATTTTATAATAATAATTATGATTGATTGTATACTTAAATCGAAATGATTAAAATTCATATAATAATTTAAAAAAAAAGTCAAACCGAACTACTTTTGTGAATCTGAGTAAGTATTAATATTATTTTATTAAAGTTTTAAATCTCTTTAAACAATAAAAAGTAGTAGTAATACATAGTTTTGTTACTTATAAAAAAAAAAGAAAAAAAAAGGAAAATTTCTTTAACCCGAATAAATTGAGTTACATTGGATTATGTATGGTATGGGTAATTGGGTATCATCTTTTTACATGACATTATTCTTCAATTCAATGTACAAGTGAGTGACAATATTTTTATTTTTAAAAAATAGGAAAAAATGCATTAATTTAATTTAAAAGTAGATGCTCTTTGCTCGCCCTCCCTTGAACAAAAGTAGAGTGGGACTCCCAATTTTTAAATAGTTTTGAGAGGAAGTGAAACAAAAATGCTCCTAATATTAAATTTGTTTTATTGCTTTGGCATCTTTTTAATAATAATTTACTCAATAGAAATAATATTACAAAATCGTACCCTACCTAAATATTTAAATGTGTCGTTAGCTAAATTAAACCTTTTACAAATTTAATAAATAATTTATATATGATTAATCGCAATTAAAATTCATTACAAATTTATCTACATTTAAATCATGAAACTTATTATTATTATTTAATAAATGTAAATTTAAATCACGATTTGGCACTACTTACCTACCCAGAAGAATCCAAACGACTATAAAATAAATTACTGACACGCAATTCATATATTGAATTTACTATTTCTTCCTTCTTTCCTTCTTTATTTTACTGATTATATACATACCCCATTTTCTCTCTTTATTGGTTGTTTCAATTTCTTCAATCATTTGAAGGAGAGATGGTGGTGTTTGCAACCCCTCAAAAACAAGTACAGACCCAACTGAGAAAACGCCAACTACGCCTGCTTTCTCTTTGAGGTGGTTTCTTATCTGGGTTTTTTTATTTTTTTATTTAAGTTCCATGTCAATTTTCTTGAGGATTTGTTCATGCACTTTGCTATATAGTAAATCAAAGTTTAGTTCGATTGATTTGTTTAACTGGGTTTTTGATTATAACTGTATATAATCACTTTTATGCTGAGACCGTCATTAATTTTATATTGTTTTATTGTTCAAATGGTAATGGTGAATTTATTGCGTCTTTGCCTTATGAATCGGGGTCTGCTTTGTCAAAAATGTCTACTTGCTTTATATTTTGAAGTAATTATCTCTTGGACCATGCTATTGTCTGATTAGATGAATTTTATTTTCTGGTTTTGCTAATTCATCTCAACGTTTGAAAGATTATTTTTTTCTTAGGGTCAGGTCAAGATTCTACTATCTCTGCCTTATTAATTTGTACTGAAGATGATGAAATTCAACCACCCAGTTTGATATGATTTTTGTGGATTCGGCTATTTATTTTTTAGGGTTATGGTTTTCAGAGGGATGGAGTGATTTTCTGGCTCCCCAACCATTTCTTGCTTACTCTTGATACTATCCTTTCAGCATGATGTAAATTAGATCTAACTATATTGATTGCTCATAATTGTTGCAGTGAATGTGTTTATCCCAGAACTTGTACCACAGAAAAAAACCAGAAAGAAAAAACTAACCAACAACTTGCATCACAGTTTTTGTAAATGTTAAACCCGTAAACTATGAGAAGGAGACAATGAAAACTCTATTGTAGCTTATAATTGGAATCTAGATGTGAAACCCATAATTCCGAACATTATGATTCTCCCCTACCATCTTTTGCAGGGTTATTGCTCTTCTGTCGGAATACATACATATAGAGTCTAGCATAAGATATTCATGTTCCTTTAATTATTACCCAGAGATGATGGCTCGTTTTGTGTATAGGATATTGTTTGATTTAAACTGCATTTCGGTGTTTATTTTGCATTAACAAGAAGTTTGTAATTAGAGTGGCTGCATCCTCTAGTCACATATGCCAGGTGGAGGAATGTTGTACCAGTTGAGAGAACAGATGTTTGTAGTGTTGATACAGTTTTTGAGCCAAGAATAATACTAGAGAAATAAACTATTCTACAAACATTTTACAAACTGTTGATGTGACATACTCCACCTTAGCATATTGTGTGGGGCCGAAAACTATATTGAAGCAATTTGTTGATCAATATGCGGAGGTGGAGTATGCCACATCAGCAATTTGTAAAATGTTTGTAAAATAGTTTGTGTCTGTAGCATCACTCTTTGAGCCAATGCTTTGCATACTTGGATTGTCCCAATCTTTAACTTCTGATATTATATCCACTGACTTGTGTTTAATGTAGCTCGCATTCTTCTAAATGTTGCAGCAATTATGCTTCATTTATACTCTTTTTGACAGTTATGAATAATTTGCAAATCCTGACTAGGACTCCCCTTTGACTATTTCTCATTTGTATAGTAGTATTATTGGTAATTCTGTATTGTAATGATGATCTAAAGAAACCTTTTTCTTTTGGTTACATATAGAAAAATAATACCACCAACATTATCTTGCATCCACATTCGCTCCCCAGGAAAGAGAGATGAAATGTAATTGAAACATCTTTATTTTCCAGGAACTTTCCAGCACATCGATTTTCTTCAATACTCTATCAACAATATAATTAGTCTTGATTTTCTTCACAGCAGAATAACATTATCTGAGAGTTCCATCTTTGTTGTGTGGCAATGGTAAGTTCTCTCATTCTCTCTCTGATAATAGTTCCTTAATTTTGGAGGCATCATATCATTCATGAATACATGGGAATTCTTCTCGATGTTTTTTAATTTTTACAAATTTACTGTGATTGTTTTATTGGTCACTATTATGATGTACCTGTTGTAAATGCAAATCATATGTTAAACAAGGAAAACATATTGGCATGCGAACTTCAGATTATTTGCCTGTTCAGTTGATTCGTACAACTTTTGGATTTTTCTAGTGTTTTTCAGTTCATATGCAAAGGTTCGTAACTTTTAACTGTGTAAAATATGTACATTTAGTGTTTTGCTTGTGGCATATTATTGTACCTGCACTGACCAAAGAAAATATACACTTGGAGATTCTCTGTTTGTGGATTGCATTCCTCATTGTAGATCAAAGATTGTTTTGAAACATTTTTTCTTGCTGGTGATGGTTGTAGGCAACAAATGAAAATCTTCCTCCAAACGTAATAAAGCAACTTGCAAAGGAACTGAAGAATCTTGATGAAACTCCTCCTGAGGGCATTAAAGTAGGTGTGAATGATGAGGATTTTTCAACCATATATGCTGATATAGAAGGCCCAGGTAATCTATTTTTAATAACTTCTGCGCATTCATAGAGACATTAAGTTTCAATTTTGAATGTGAAGATCTCTGACCTTGCAGCTGGGACTCCTTATGAAAATGGTGTTTTTCGCATGAAGTTGATACTATCTCATGATTTTCCGCACTCTCCTCCCAAAGGTTTGTGGGCTCAAAATATTCAAAACCTATCAGCATTGAGGCTATGGCCATTTTCGCTGGTAAAAGTATAAGTGCAACTTTATTGAGGTCTTACATTTCTCTATTTGGTAGGAAACTGAGTTGTGAACTTGAGAAGAAAAACTAAAGTTACAGTTTCCATTGTACGGGTGTTCTTTTGTGATATGACATTAGTCTGTGGATATGTTTTTATCTAATCTATCTGACAATGGGAGTAGCCAACTTGGTTTGTGCTTGATAGTTGTTTTCTTTTACACTTTTACCAGTTGATACTTTACGGTGAAGGAGTAATCCTTAAATGGATTTGTAACACCTCGTTACCATCATCTTTATTTGTTCATGGAGCTCACTCAAAGTACATTTCATACCTTTAGTACACTACTTTTCTGTTTTCTCTTTCTTTCTACATCCTATTAGTCTCATCTGTCTGTACTCTATGTAGAATACCTTACACAAAACTAGTCTGATGTTCTCTTTTACGCACCTCTGTCTGTTTTCTTCTTATTGGTTATTGCTACTATGCTGTTTTGCCTAAGGTTTCTATCTTGGAGGTTTTACGTTAGGTGGAACAAAAATTGTATTGTGGCCTCATTTTCATAACATGCACACTCTTTTCTTTTTTTGAACAACCAATACTATTACATTGACCTGGGGGGGGCTAGGAGGGAGGGGGAACCCGGGGGAATCTAGAGAAAACATGCCTTTTTTATGAAGCGCCTTACTAATTTTGTTGTTGGGTAGACTCGAACCTGTGACCAGCACAGTAAAACGGGAAGCTTTACCACCAACGTCTGGTCTCATATCATGCACACTTTATTATCATAACTTCCCTTATGTATTGAAAAAGAAGTTTAGGTGGAACTAGGAATTGCATATCTGGTCAGGTTGATCGTAGTGCAGTCATTTTTGGTGAATGTGGATTGAAATTCGTGTCTGTTATTCTTTTATTGATAATCAATGCTGATTTCACATTCATGTAAATTATTCTTGACCTACATATCACCAAACATTCTGAACAATGTTGTTCTTGTTGTAGGCTATTTTCTTACCAAGATATTTCATCCAAACATTGCAATCAATGGTGAAATCTGTGTCAACACATTGAAAAAGGATTGGAACCCTAGTCTTGGCTTACGACATGTTCTTATTGTAAGTTTATATGTTGTTTGACTGTCCTTCTGATGTTTATTGACATCTTAACTTCCTTGCTAAGTTTTTACGTTTACAGTGTGCCCTGTATAGTGCTTAGTTAATATTTCACCGACTTTTCTGATAACAGGTCGTCAGATGCTTATTAATTGAGCCATTTCCAGAATCAGCTTTGAATGAACAGGCTGGAAAGATGCTGCTTGAAAATTATGATGAGTACGCTAGACATGCCAGGTGAGCGCCAATGCTGTAGTGGCCATGTGTCAATTGTCATGTTGTGGGTGCACATAAGACTATTAGAAAGACCTGATGCTTTGCCTTTGAAATACACATACACATCTACATATTTGACAGTAATGTATAATGTAGTTAGATAATTTTTAGCACCTGTCCAACACGTGGCGGTGTCCAAAATTTAAGATTTAAAATTCTTTATTTTGGATAAATGATCAGCAGTTTCTGGATGCTAGCTGACATGGTTTTGGCATACCTAGGATGTTGATTTTTCTATTCTTTTAATATTCGAGTATAAGAGATTTTAAATGGTCAATATAAACTACAGAACAAAACCCAAATCTATGATCCAAAAATGCCCGGTGGGGACTGCGTGTAGCGGGAGGATAAGTCATTAAAATGCTATGACTTATGATTTCGTGCATGCTATAAATCCTATAGTTTCATACTTGTACATAAATATGTAACAGATCTATGTTGAGCTCTTGTGGCCTTTGTTTATCAGTAGTATGGTTCCGTTGTTTGGGCTAGCAATAGATGTATATAAGTAGTACAAGTGACTCAGTTTGGCTGGTCTTGACAACATTATCAAGACTCGCTGTGTCAGTGTCATGTCTTGTATGGTAGGTGACCTATAACTTAGACTTGCTGCATAGGCTTGAGTATCATAAAGCTATTTGATCTGCATAGGCTTCGTCAATACCTTAAATGGTTCTATTTCACATGCTTGTATTCAATGTCTCTTCTTTTGCGCATGCGAGCCCTTCTATAGATCTCCTCAGAAAAAGGCCTCTTAACCAGGGTTTTAATCTACACAATGTATGCAAATCCAGTAATTTTATTGTAGTTAAATCATTAAGAATGCCTATTGATATCTCATAGATGTGCTAAACAGGAATAGTTTTTTGGTGGTTAGCAATTGCATACAGTTTGTGTAGGGATTATCATCAAAATGGCATGTCTAAATGTTTGTTCCATTGAAACTTCTTCTTCTGGTCATCTTTCCCAATGAGTTGATTATGCTACCTGGATGAAAAAGTGCAGGCTCTATACAGGAATTCATGCTCTAAAGCCAAAGTCGAAGTTTAAAACAGGTGCTATAACGGAGTCGACCACTGCTCTAAATGTTGATCAGACAAACACATCAGTTCTTAGTATCGACCAGAAGAATGCAGTAACAGGTGATGGACCCCAATTGCTGTCTCCATTGGCCCCTTCTACAAATGCTGCAGTGAAAGGAGCAAGTGGACAGGATCAATCATCTGCTGTCCTAAATTCAGTAACCGAGACAGGGGTAAGTGGCCCCACAACTGCTGCAACAGCATCAGTGATACAAAAGAAGGAAATTGGTGGCTTGGCAAAAGTTCACGCTGACAAAAGGAAGATGGATGCAAGAAAGAAAAGCTTGAAAAGATTATAAGAGAAGCGCCAAATGATATCATTTCCTGGATTGTGTGGTTAACTTTATGTTATTGATTTGATAGATGGATGACAAAGACTCGTAGTCTCCCCAGGTCATGTATCAAGTATCAAATTGGTGTCTTTTCTCAGCCATTGTTATTTGAATCACAAATATGTTGCTGCACCCCTAAAAACCTGCACACCGCCATGTTCTAAACCATCATTTTTATTTGTTTGGTGCGTATGATTTTTCCAGTAAGAAGTCATTTAATTATTGTGGCGAAAAGAAAGCTCTTGGGATTTGCTTGAATTTTGGGTTCCAGGTTAATGGGTTTACACGGAATAAAGTGCATGTTATGAGGGATAGATAGATTACACAAGTATGACAAAATGTTACAAGACAGAGTTACTAGTTACAGTTGGTGCGAGAACTTGTGAAAGGAATTTTCTTATGGAGTACTCAAAATTAGTTGAACATTGCAACATAATGCACGCATTGTTCTTAATATACATACATACCACGTTCTATGAACAAATAATCCATAACCACGTTCTATGAACAAATTCATCTAATTATTGATGAATCAGGAGGAACTTGCTGGACTCGGAAAAAGAAATCAAGACTCATTCAGCGTTCCCAAATTCCCATATCTTTTTACATGAAATCACCAAAAGCTACATAATAACCAGACTAGACTTGCATGTTTTCAATCTCAGGAATTCAGAAGGCCCTCTGCAATGAGAAACTTAACATTACAGAATTTAGGTAGGACTACATCAAAAAGAATGACAAAAAAACTAACATTCAAGAACATATCTTATACAATGATATAAAAATCCTCGTACCAAATTAGCAATGCGTGTCACCAACCTAAATCTAACTATCGGCACAACCAGGAATACATACAGTAATACATGCATGCCATGAATGTTTCAATTTGAAACTAAAAACACTCGAAAAAGCATATATCCAAAAACCACATTTCTGCAAGAAATATACTAACCAAAGAGGAATATCCAAACCAAACATTAACCAAGATAATCATGGCATTCACTGAAATTCTCGTGCACTTCAAACAGTAAAAGTAATTATTAAAAGCATCCCACATCCCACATCCAACAGAAAGAGAAAACAGTGAGGAAGGAATAATTTTTAAAGCTCCTAACATAAAGTTTAAAACACATCATTAAGGAAATAGAATAACAGACCACATCATCTCTTGAAAGTTTGATTTTAAAACCATTGAATAAAATGGTGACAAAGGAACTAGGAAACCTTAAATACTAGTTACCCTGTTCATCGAGTTCTTTTTTTTTCTTTTTTTCTTTTTGAAGTTCATCACTTGGCCATCATCACCTTAACAAATTCTTCATAATTGATCTGGCCATCGCCATCAACATCAGCCTCCCGTATCATCTCGTCAACTTCTTCATCAGTAAGCTTCTCCCCCAGGTTGGTCATGACATGGCGCAGCTCAGCAGCAGAAATGAAACCATTCTGATCCTTGTCAAAAACTCGGAATGCCTCCTTCAGCTCCTCTTCGGAGTCAGTATCCTTCATCTTCCTGGCCATGAGATTAAGGAACTCAGGAAAGTCGATGGTTCCATTACCATCAGCATCCACTTCATTTATCATATCCTGGAGTTCAGCCTCAGTGGGGTTCTGCCCTAGCGACCTCATCACAGTCCCAAGCTCCTTGGTAGTGATGCAACCTGCACATATTTCAAGTCTAATTTTTTGAATATGTAAATTGAGTTTCCTAAAAATAAGTGATCATGCTTTGGCAAAGTACCGAGGGCTCCAAGCAATAGCTGGGTATGCCATATATTGAATCATAAGAGAACAAATAACAGGCAACTTTTTGTAACACACTTGATGGAAGCTATTTATGTATTTATCTGTTCTAAGGCATAATTACAAATACAAAACAGGAAATAGCAATATATGTAAATAGAGCAAACAAATCATTTTTAACCTAATATAAATTCATCCCCAAAATAAAATTTTAACCGTAAATAGTATAAACCACCACACAAAATTTTAACTGTAAATAGTATAAACCACCACACGTCATGTACATGAATTAGAATAAGCCAGAACACTTGTATTGAATGTTATAATGTTTGGCCCTTAATTTATTATACAACTATAGAGATGTAACTATCAATAGACTCTTTAAGATAGGAGATTGGATCCTCCTCAAAACATATGGAGAGTAGGATTTCAGGTATAAAGAGTGTGGTAAAATTCTATCCACGAGTATGGACTGGAGATCTTTCAGGTTATGGATAGACATAGACTAGAGATGATATAATCCCCTATGGTATTTCAAAAAAGAAAGAAAAGCTTTTAAATCTGGAACAGCATGTGGAACTGTCAGAAATGTTAAAAAACACAATGAAAAGTCAAAAATTAAGACTAAGTTGTATCGTTTAAATCAGCCTTAAAACATTGCATAAATAAAATCACGAGCACTATCTGAAGCGCTTGAATCTAGTCATTCCAGTATTATCATTTATTTTTATAAACAAGACATACATACATAAAGTCAAAGCATACATTAAATAGAAAAGAAACGATGCAAATCAAGCAGAAAAGTAAAATCAAACAACAAACCCCAAAGGAAATCCAGATCTGATCACAAAATTCATGGAGCCTCCCTATGTACACGTTTAGCATGCATAATCACAAAGTAAAACAAACATATGCATATAAGAAATAGAGATAAATCTGACCATCGCCATCCTTGTCGAATAGGCTGAAGGCTTCCTTGAACTCAGAGATCTGATCGTCGGTGAGCTGATCCGCCATATCTATCTAGTTGTATTTAGGTGTGGTGTTTGAAATTGAAAAATAAGAACAAAGGGAGAGAAAGAGAGATGAGCGGGGTGGAGTGATTCTCTTTCTTTCTTTCTTTCTATCTTTCTTTCTTTTCTTTTATTTTATTTCGGACAAGAGAGAGAATAGGTCGTTGTTTATATATATATATATATATATATATATATATATATATATAGTAGTAACGGAGTAACGTATGGACGGACGGACTGACTATTTCCTTTCTTTTCCTCCGGACGTGATCGGTTTATCAAATTTCTTGTATCCGGCTTTCCCGCTTTGCCCCTCCTTTCTCTTTTCCCATCAAAGTTCTTTATCCACTATATAAAGCTTTTGACCCTATTGCCCTCTGTCACGCCCACCTCTCCATCTTCCATCTCATAAAATGCAACTCATTTTAATTTTTTCGCCTATCCTAATAAATCAATTTGACCGTTCAAAATTTAAAAAATTTTTTACCGTCCATATAATATCGAAGGCACAGAATACAATTAATTTATTATATTTTTTTTAAAAATTGATATTTTTACACATAGTTTTAATATTTTCTCATACATGATTCTCTTTCGTATAAATATAATACAAATTCTAATTTAATACGAGAAAAAATCATGTGTAAATATTAAAAATATAAAATAATGCTCCCCTATTTTTTTTTTCTTATTTTGATTAAAATTATATTATTATTATAAAGAGTAGGACCTAACCGTCCTTCACAAAAAAAAATCAATACTCTTTTATATATTTGGTATAGTTGTGACATGTTTTGTCGAAAATTATTTATCTATTGTATATTCTTATTTTTTTTTCATCTTATCTTAATTGGGACAACAATAAACACTTATTCTTTTTATATTTTCTTTATGAGGACAAGAATATTTACTTAGAATGTAGTTACTATTTTCGATATATTTGTGTATAGCTTTTATCAAATTCTTTACGATTTTTTTTTATAAAAAAACATTTTATATTTTATTTCTCTAGCTTAAAATATATTATAGGTTTTTGAGAATTATTTTTTAAAAATAAAAGATATTCAAAAGGAATTGTGGTGATTAATTCAATTAAATATTCACAACACTGCGCTAATTGGTTTTCTAGTCATTTAACTCATCATTTTCTTGTAAAGAATAATGCTAGAGACACAAACTATTTTACAAATATTTTATAAATCGTTGATGTGGCATACTCTATCTCAGCATATTGTGTAGGCCCGAAGACTATATTGAAACAATTTGTTGATCAATACGCTGAGGTGGAGTATGTCACATCAGCAGTTTGTAAAATATTTATAAAATAGTTTGTGTATGTAGCATTACTCTTCTTGTAAAATAGTAAACCTTCCGACTTTTGAGGGAAAATTGTAATCACATAAACTTTTGAGGACCTGTTAAGCTTATTAAATATTTTTTTTATAGGTACAGGTGTAAAGATAAATATGTAAGTTAATAAATTTAAGAGAGTAAATTAATAGAAGAGTTAAATTTGGAGAGGGTAAAAAAATTCATTCATATTATAAATACAAGTAAAACATAAATTTATTATGCTTCTAATTTAACTAAATTAGAAGGTAACTAAATTATAACTTTTTTTTGTTTAATAATTTAAAATTTATAGTTTGTTTGAATTTGTTGTTGGTCTGATACTTGGGGCTAAACCCAGTTTAATTTAGGGTCCTTTACATAAGTATACAACAAATAGAAAGTAATTACAAGAAAAGTGCATCAACTAAATAATTAAAAAAAGAGTGTAATTAGGACCCATATTATAAAAATAGTACAATTCACATTAATAAAAAAAAACCCTAAAATCAATGACAACTAACTGCCATAATTACTAATTCAAATATTTGGATCTAACAACAAAAATAAATTCAAATTCAAAAAGTATTTAATTAACTGTATACTATATTCAATGTGACATAAGAAAAGACAGAGATCCAATGCTCAAATCCTTCATCCAATAACCGCTAACATATAACCAAAACAAAATTGGGAGTAAAAGGAACATAAGAAAATTTATAAAAAGCTGCTTACAGGCTTTTATCCCTTATGAACATTGCATATAATACTGTGAGTGCGCGTTATTCAAGACGTAGCAGCATGATACAACCAGAACACAGGATCCCTCACCCGTCCAGTGTGCAAAATACACGACTTCAGCACCCATTTGGCGAGAAATTATGATGATTGAGATAATTATGCTCTCTCAGAACTTAGTTATCAAAATATAAGAAATCCTTAACATTTTTGTGCGAGGGAAAATATCTCCTGAATGTACTGAACTCTATATACAAATATTTTGAAGAAATCTTCTTAAATTCTCTCTCTGATAGTCTCTATTGTTATCATTGCATAGATATTAATTTCACGTCATCTTCCTCATCTCATTCGCCGGTGAGACCCAATTTCAGGTCCAAAAAAAAATAAAAACACTGCATAGAAAAGAGAGAAATGAGAGACTGATGTGTAATGTAATGTTGATAACCAAACCTTCTTAAAAAGGTAACCAAACTTTTATACCAAGGTAACTAAATATTTATATCAAGGTAACCAATTTACCTACCTTGGTCTGAAAATTTGGCAACCAACTACATGAAGGTTTGACTACCAACTGCATCTCATTCAAAATAAATTGGTAACTTAATAAAACTGAATTGGTTACCTAGGTATGAAGGTTTGGATACCCACTGCATGAAAGTTTGGCTACCAACTGCATCACGTTCAAAATAAATTGGTAACCTAATAATACTGAATTGGTTACCTTGATATGAATGTTTGGCTACTAACTGCACTATGAAAAAATTGCAGGTGTAAATGCCATGCTTATCAATTGCTAAAAAAAAATACCCATAAACTTCAATCTACCATAAAAAGGAAAAACATGGAAGATGTTATTTTGCATTAGATGGTTTCATAGGAGATGGTGGATAAATTATGAAGAATCATTAGGAACCAATCGTGATTGTTCCCCCTTTAATAATGCCCTGTATTTGATAAAAATGAAAAGAAGACCAAAATCATCTCTCCTCATCTTCTCCCCTTCCGATCACACTCCCCAATGTCCCCCCTCCATCTGACATTTTAATCTTCTCCGGATGGATCCGAATCCTCCCACCTTCGCACTGAACTATCCAAACTCTCACTGTACATACATCAAAAACACCCTCTTCCGCCATGGTTTTCGGTGACAAAGAACTGCTATGGAGAATACTCAGTGGGGAGGCCTCTGTTTGTAAGAAAGCTTTGACGGTGTCCATGGCGCACAACCTTAACATAACTGCACTAGTGTTATAGAGTTTGAATGTTTCAGTCTTTGAATTAAAGAAACAAAAACAAGAGGAAAGAGAAAGTAATTCAATAATAATCCCCTAAAATAAGGAATCCTAATTGCATACTAATTCCCTAAATTAAGTAATCCTAATTGCACTAATATTGTAAATAAATATGAAAAATATATTACTTTGATAAATATTTTATGAGTACACTATTGTTGTAATTATTTTAAAAAATATAATAGAATATGTAATTGATCCTTTACTTTATTTGATATATTTTTTATATTTTGGACTTAGATACTAATTAGGACTTTTTTTTTGTTTGATAGTTTATTTGAATTTGTTGTGGCCTTGTGGGTTGGGAACTTCCAATCAGTACAACTGTTGTTGTTGTTGTTAATATTGGATGAGTAGATAGTTTTAGTGGTCAAATGAAATGATGCAATTGCATGTGTCAATAATTGGATTTATGTCAAATTATTTTTATCTGCAGCTCTGCCTCTTTTCTTTATGTGAGTTTCAATGAGAGTTATGGGTTATCTAAAAAGATAAAGATATGACACTGAAATAAAAAATCAAAATTGTTCCCATTTTTTCCTACAGTCAAAAAAGTTGGATTAGTGCTATTTTTTCAAAATTTATTCCAATACTTGTAGTTTTATGATTTTTCAAAATTAACTGCTAGTATTAGAACTAGGTGGTTAAACGATAAATCAATCATTTTTCTTAAATGCACAAACTGCATAACAATAAGCCTCAAAAGAAGCAATGGTAAATCATTATAGTACTGATTGATTAATACTCTCATTTTTACCTTTTTTTTAGAATAAATTAAATAATTATCATAAACAAAACCCATAAAATAGAATAATAAAAAAAGATACCTTGAGGCTTATTTGAAACTTATAAAAAGATAGCAAAATTGGTTTATGTTTTGTAATTAATTCGTGAGTTTGTCTGAATATAGAAATCAAATTTGATTTGAGACTTTAAATATTTGAGGAATCATTCAAATTGAACTATGATAAGTGATGAGTGTATATTATTCATTTATTTTGATTCCTTTATATTTAGTTTTATTATATGATTCATGTGTATATGAGTTTATTAAGGTGTTTAATGATTTCAAGAATAATTGGAGCTAAAATAAGGAAAAAGGGAAGATCGCAGGGTTTTGAATACTAAGTTGGATGCATGGTCTTGGCTTGAACCTTGAATTTTATTATGGAGCTACTCTTTAGCTTTCCGAAACATCTTGAATCGTTCCAATCGGAGTTCATATGAAAAAATTATGAATTTTTTTACCAAACGGACGTTGGGCCTCAAAGTTTGGAGTTGCAATTTACATAGTAGTCACTTAAAACCCTATTTTGACCTTGGTCCAGTCAGAATCTGTCAATTCTCAAATAATAAAAATTGTAGATCTCGTCGAGAGCTTCGATTTGGTAGGTAGCAGGCCCCGTAACTCTTCCCGTATCAAAAGTTATGACCATTCTATCAAAAGACGTCGTAGTAGAAAATAAAAATTTGTCCCAACGAATTTGAGCAGGAAATAGAGGGTGATAGTCAGGGTTCTAGGCATTTAATCATCTACAACATTCTCTCATCTACACCATTGGAGTACATACTTGAAAGCATGTCAGACTAGTTTTCTTTATTCAGTTCTTAGAGATGTTGAACCTTATTTATAATTAATGGTTAATTGAGTATTCATTATTTATTTTTCTCACATTAAATTTACTATTGATAATCTGGTTTAATTTCTGAATGTTATTTAGCTTAACTGATTTGATTTCTGCAGGATTGAGTTGGTTAACAAATATCACATGCTAGATTAAGGAATAGTATTACGTGTAATTGATATTGTTCCTAATCACAAGTAGTAATTAGTAATACCCGATTGTGGACAACCTTTTGAGTATTGCTATGATTATCAGAAGACAAGTTAAAAAATCTGAGCTTATGTGTTTATTGCTTAGAATAGTCTAATTCCCTAGTTCTTAATGTTGTTGTTATATTAAATCTAGAGAGCTTGTTCTAGGTTATATAATGGTTAGAATCTTTTAAAGAACTTGTTTCATTAAGTGACAATCTAAGGAGAGTTGTTGTTACCTAAGGCTATTAGTTTCATTGAATGGTAAATAATGTTACACTTGATTAATCTATTGTAAAAATGTGATATTGAACTGAAAAAATTGAAGCTTTTTATTCATTGTTAATTCTTATTAGTTTATTCTTGTTAGTTTACTTAATCAATTCAAAATTCTTTTTTCATTATAAATTATAGAATAAATATAAAACAAATCACTCTATGTGTGATCGATCCTTGTTTACTTATGTGCTAATTATTTGAAGAGCACAACGAAACATTATTAAATAAGTAAACGACAACATTATTGTGAGTTGTCGTTTACAAGCTCTTCACAAGATTCTGACCGTAAGTAGCACATAATAAGAATCTAGTGTAAACGACAATTCACAATAAGTAATCGAAGTAAGTTTATAAATTGTATCTAAATATATTTTTATTTGATTTTTTTTAATTTAGATTATAAATATTTATTGTAATTTATAAACATTATTATAATTAGTTCATTTTTATTAAATTAACTTTAATAAAAAAATAATTAAAATTTACCCATATTAAAAAAAAAATTTAAATTCGCCACCTGCACGTAAATGAAAATAAAAAACATAATAATAATAATAGAAAGGACATCCTCAGTTGCATTCGGCACTAAGGGTGTAAACGAACCGAGTCGAGCCGAGTATTGAGTTGCTCAGATTTGGTTCACAAAATTTATCGACTATAAAATAAGGTTTGATTAAGGCTCATTTAACTTCCGAGTCAAGCACGATTCCGAAGCGAGCCCGAGCAGTTTGAACTTTTTGAACGAATATGATCCGAGTATCAATAGAAAATAATAATTTGAGGAGGTTCGAGTAATTTATCGAACTTTAAAATTTGCTCATATTTGACTCATTTATATTTCAAATCGAGCTCGAATCAAACGAGTACGAATCGAGCCCGAACTGCTTACTCATTTTACAGCCTTATTGGGCACTAGATTTAATTCGAGGTCACTCTTGAAAAAAAATAGACTCAAGTTAATACTGACACGTGTCATCTTACTTCTCGTCACTGTCATCTTTTCACTATCTACGGATTGCATAGAATTACATAGCTAAGCCGACGCGTAGTCAGCGCTTTCTCAGCCTTTTCCTTTAATTATTTATTTATTACCTTCCGTTGAAATAACGATTTTTAAATGAAATCATCTCCGTGTAATGGTGTCGCATTATGTTTTTTTTAATTTCTCCGTATGTTATTTTAAAATTGTGCATAAAAATTTAAAAAATAAATATATAGTATTAAATATAATATTAATTATTTATAATATTTTTAAATTTTTATAATTATTATATTTATCTTATTTTCTCTTATTTATATTATTTTTTTATGAATGATAATTTTAAAAAGATTATAATTAATTCTCCTGTATTATATAAAATAATATATAATTTAAAAAAAATAAAATCATCTAAATCAACACATATTAAGTAAGGAATGAATATATTATTATATTTTTTTATATTAATTTTTTTATATCTATTATATTATTATATTATTTTATATGTTAATTAATTTTTATTTAATTTTTAAAATTTTATAAATTAGATAATTTATGCATGCGATGTTATTATGCATAAAATAAAATAAATTGAAGCGAATCTGAAATTTCTATGGGATTATCCAATACTACCGTCTACCTATCTTGGCTATCTCCTACTTTCTCTCTCTTCCACCGTCAATACGCGGTTACACGGTCCTCACGCGGTATGTGCTTTGTGCCCACTCCGTCGTTGACAAAAGTGCAGGCATCCCTGCCACGTAGGGACACTCTGCTCCGGGCATTACTTATTTTATATGACCGAAATACCCTTGATGTTTTTTAACTTTTAAAAAACCAATCCACATACTATGGCCTCTATTGGAATTGCATTAAGCTGGCCCATAATCATTTTATTGGGCTTAGTGTTGGGGTTGTGTTTACTTGGGATCATATTTTATTGAAACAATTACACAATATAGTACATTTATAAAAATAATTACAAAAATCATACATTAATAAAATAATTACAAAAATATAATATTTTATCATATATATTTACAATAGTAATATATCTAGGATTAAAGATAAATATTAATGGTTTGAAACTAGCGTGATAACCGCTTGTCATTTGTATTTTTTTTGAATAGCGTGATAACCTGTGCAGTTACCAAACCTCTTTTGCATGCTGAAACCCTTGCTTTTATCAATCTGTTGCGACTAAATGTAATCGGAGTTACCAAACCCTCTGCAGTTACCAAACCCTTGCTGAAACCATTGCTTCTATCATCTATCATCTGTTACTTCTTCATACTTGTTCGTTCGTTCTTCGTCTATATCATAGTTGTTCGGCATACTCGTTGAGTTGTTCGCCCTTGTCGTTGTTACTCGTTAGTTCATTGTCGTTGTCGTTCTTACTCGTCTGGTTCATTGTAGTTGTTACTCGTTATTCTTCTCCATTGATCGAATCTGGTGTTTATTATTGCTTCAAGTGAGTATTTTCTTAATAGTTTAATGTATTATATATTATAGTAGTTTACTAACAGAATGCAGTATTCATTGTTTTGGTTTTTGTTGTTTTTATGTTTTGTATAGAATGGTTGATACAAGGAAGAAGGATGGGAAGAGGAAAAGGATTGTGGAGGGTAGTTCCGTTAAGAAATTGAAGAAATTTGTTGTGGAGAGCAAGGGGAAGGGAAAGGGGAAGGATGTATGTTATAAATCGAGTAAGAATGAGAGTAGTTTGGTGATACATAGCGATGTCAAACATTCGGAAGTGCAATTAGATTCTGATTTTGATGTCACTGTGAAGAATGAAGCTCAAGTGCTTATCCAGAAGATAATTCCAACTCAACGAATTTTAAAGGTGTGTTAATTTAAATGTTGTTAATGTTTATTGTATAATGTTTAGTTGGTTACTATACAATGCTTAATTGGTTACTCCATAATATGAATGATTAATGTTTGGTAACCACATGATTGGTAACCAATGCATTAGATAATAACCACCATGTTGCATGTAGGTAACCAAAACTGAATTGGTTACTGTTTTATGATGTCTTGGTTACTATTTAATGATATCTTTGTTACTGTCTTATGATGTATTGGTTACCGTCCTATGATGTCTTGGTTACTGTCTAATGGTGTATTTGTTATTGTCTTATGATGTATTGGTTACTGTCTTATGATGTCTTGGTTACTGTCTAATGATGTCTTGGTTATTGTCTTATGAGTGTCTTGGTTACTGTCTTATGATTTATTGGTTACAGTCTTGTGTGTCTTGGTTACTGTCTAATGATGTCTTGGTTATTGTGTTTTTAATGTATTGCTTACTGTCTTATGATGTCTTGGTTACTGTCATATGATGTATTGGTTACTGTCTTATAATGTGTTGGTTACTGTCTAATGATGTATTGGTTACTCTTATGATGTCTTGGTTACTGTCTTATGAGTGTATTGGTTAATGTCTTATGATTTATTGGTTACTGTATTATGTGTGTATTGGTTACTGTATAATGACGTCTCGGTCAATGTCTTATGATGTATTGGTTACTGTCTAATGATGTATTGGTTACTGTCTATCCAGTATATTGTATAAAGCTGTATTGGTTACTGTGCAACATTATATTGGTTACTGATTAATGCTGAATGGTTAATGATTAATGATTGCTAAGCACATGGTTGGTAACCAATGTATTAGACAGTAACAAGCATGTTGCATGAAGGTAACCAAGATAGCGTTAATAAGTAACCAATTTACATTGTTTACCTTCTTGCAAATTGATGTTTAATGTATAATTCTGTCTTGGTTATTGTCTTGGTTAATGTCTAATGATTTGTTGGCTGTTGTCTAAATATTATATTGTGTAACGATGTCTTGGTTACTGTCTAATGCTAGATTGGTTACTGATTAATGATGTTTTGTTTTCTGACTAAAGCTATATTGGTTACTTGTTTATGTTATTTTGGTTACTATCATATGACTGGTTAGTTAACTTTCTAAATCTGATTTTGTTTACTTGCAGTTATGGGATCCTTATTATGAAGAATGCAACAGAAAATTCAACGGAAAAGTGATATATTGGTGCGACATGGAAGTCCCCAGTATCATTGCAAAAAAATTGAATAAGAGTCAGCTGGATAAATTTAAGGCAACATGTTTTGGGTATTTTCTTGAGTTTGGCGAGCACCAAATGTATTCCCAGATTATTCACCACGCTCTTGTTAGGGAGGTTCACCAGAGGGATGACGATGAAATGTGGTTTTTGTTCGGAGAGAAAAGGGTCAGGTTCGGTTTGCCTGAGTTTTGTATGATATCTGGGTTGAGATGGAAGGGTGAGGATGATATAACTCCATATAAAGGTATGGATAATTTGATTATTGGTAAGTTTTTTGGTGACGAAGCTGTGACACGTAGTAGTATAGGTAGGATATATAGGAAGGCAGTTTTTGACGATGATGACGAGGCTATTAAGATGTCTATGATATTTTTGGTCTTTAATTTCATTATGTGCACATTTTCTGAAAATTACGTTGATGAGGCAATGGTTAATTTTTTGTGTTATGGCGATGTCAGTAGTTTTCCTTGGGGGAAAGTTGCTTTTGAGATGACAAAGTACTCTTTGTCTAATGCTTTGAAGGGGCGTTATAGGAAAGGAAAGAATGGTGTTTCAACATACAATTTTTATATGGATCATTATACCAAGTTGTACAAGTTGAACGGGCTTCCGTATGTATTCCAAGTATTTATGTTTGAAACTATTCCGACATTCAAAAATCGGGGTATATGCAATGACGAGCATCCGTCAGATCTCCGTTTATTCAAATGGAAGGAGTTAATGAAGTCGCTTTCAAATGACAAGTTGAATGAATTAGTGTTTTGTTCCGGACAGGTATGTTGATTTACCTTTAGTTATATAATTGATAATTGAAAATATTATGTGAAGTTTACTATCAACAATGTAGTTAGTTACCTTTATATACACATTTGGTTACTGATTATTTTTTATGCATGTTAATAATAACAATGTTTTTGGTTGATTGAATATTCAAATATTGTTACTGATAAGATTACATTCAGGTTACTAACAACATTGTTGTTGGTTACCCGAATATACACATTTGGTTACATTTATAAATTTAGTTGGTTACTACTTATTATACATTTGGTTACATGTATATATGTGACAACCCCAAAATAGGTCCAATCCATCCAACCCATTCTGAGTCGTCAAATACATGGTACAGAAAATAACTACAACTTTATTACAACAATTGTCGTGCAAAATACAACAACACATATGCTGTGAGTTTGGATACAAATATATACCAAATATGACTCATGTTCCAACCGTGGACATCAGCTCACAATAACACCTTACATAAAGGTATAGTCAAAAACTGTTTTAGAAATTAGAATCTTTGGGAAGTGCTCAAGGAAACCTTCGTACATGGGAGGCCATGCGTCTAGGTTATGATAGATATCATATGGCCACAGAATTATCCTTGGTTGACCCAATAGACCCCAAAGAAAAACGAGAAGATTACTATCATATTCTTCCCAATGGTGAGTCTTCTCTTGACTTATCATTATCTCCACTGTATCTAACTGAGAATTATACTTTAAACAAACACCAAGATTATATAGGTAGTGCTCGTATATATACTCAGCAAGTGGATGAGCACATCCCTGTCTTATGATGACACGAGGTTGTATGTCGTTAGACATCTTGTATGATAGTGGCAAACCACCCTTCCAACGTTGGGTACACCTTACCCTATTGGATTCACCAAATATAACTACTAAATGAACTTTTCTATACTGCTTCGGGAGAACATCCACAGCTAGAGACCACCGTTCTATTTCCCCTTTACCCTCGCTCGACCCAGCTACACTCTTATTACCTGAAAGGAATTGTGAAGCAAAAGGGTGAGCACAACTAGCTCAGTAAAGAATATCATGACTAAAGATAATTCAATTATCAATAGCCTTCATCAACAATAAATCAGAGATTTAGAACATATGGTAAATGATAAAAATTTCAACCATAGTTGCAGCGGAACGAGCAATCCATTAGAAGAGTCAAATAGACTATAAAGTCTATTATCTTCTCCATGTTAAAAATCCACCAACAATATTTTATCCATGTAACATCACTCAACAGTTCCTTTCCTCAATCATATGAATAACTCATAATCATAATTGTGACTATAAATTTTTCTTCGCACCCAGGACGAAGAATATTTTCATCACCTGTCTTTACCTGAAACATCAAAGATCATGGTTATACCAAATCACAATTCCTGTTTATAATCATACTAACAAATCCATCTTTGCACTACGGGCCAAAGATATTCATCAACACACCATCTTTGCACTACGGGCCAAAGATATTCAACAACAGTTCATCTTTGCACTACAGGCCAAAGATATTCAACAACAGTTCATCTTTGCACTACAGGCCAAAGATATTCATCAACAAACCATCTTTGCACTACGGGCCAAAGATATTCAACAACAGTTCATCTTTGCACTACAGGCCAAAGATATTCAACAACAGTTCATCTTTACACTACAGGCCAAAGATATTCATCAACAATTCATATTTGCACTACAGGCCAAATATATTCATATCTCAAAGAAATATATAATCATTTCAGAATTTATATAAACAATAATTATAACCATGTTGATCAATTCACCTTTGCACTTAAGCTTAAGATATTCAATTATAAATTCAATGGTCATGATCATACCAGTCACAATTCAACTTTGCACTACAGGCCAAAGAGAACCCTAGTCATGATCATACCAATAATCTACCCATCTTTACACTCCAGTGAAAGAGAATTTCAACATCAGGGTTATAAAAATGTTATATATGATGATAAAAATAATATGATCAACATATAGTTTTAATCTCAAGAGTAATATTCGTAACTCATGAATAGTAACCCCGACACAAAAGATAGAAATTCTACAATAAAATTCATACCAATATTTCGGTATAATGATATTGAAAGAATAACATTACTTAAATTTATAAACAATTTATTTTAATTGTTTACACTTTACTAATTAATGCATTTAATCATCATAAAATGCCAACTCTTACAATTTCATCATCAATAACCAAAACCCTCATCAAAAATCTGCATATACCTCATATAGGATTCTCAAGCCATAAAATCCTATTTTCCAATTTTCTTTCTTCACAAAACATATTTAATTCATTTACTCATAACTAAAATATTTTCATGAAAAATACCAAATCAGTTCCAAAAATATTTCTTTTCTGGGATTTAGCATAATATAGTCCCATAGTAAACATATATTTTTCTCAGAATTTTTAAAAGTCATTTACTATTTTTCATATGGCCAAAATAGCCGAATATTTAGACATTTATCAAAAATTGTACTTTTGTCTAAAAATTCTGAAATTAACAGAGTATACTTCTATCATATACATGTACTCCCAATAAAAATTTTATCAATTTTGGAGTTAACCACAAGGAATTATAAGCTGTTACTTCTAAAATAGTCTTTTCTCATAAAATTCATAACTCTCAATCTATACATCCAAAAATCACCATTTTTGGACACAATCAATAAAACTCATCAAAATATCATTTCAAATTTTTCCAGAATTTTTGAAGTTCAGAAAAATTACGAAACTGAAAATCATAACAACCCTTAAAATTCCTTAATATCCCTTACTATCCCTTACCTCAAAACAGCAGTACTTCTGACCGGAATGTAAAGCCGAAGGAAACTTGCACTGAATAGCAACTCTCAAAGTATCTAAATACTCACAAAATATGCTTCATAATATAGAGAGAGAAAGAGAGAAAGCTTATGTTTTTGGTGTGATTTTCAATTCTAACTTAGCCCTCTATTTATAGGAAAATTTTGGTAGGTTTGACCTGCAACCTGATGGCTTTACCTGCTACTATTCCCACCCACCACATTTGAAATATAATTCAGCACATTTCTTCACCAACAACAAGTGGGGCCCACCAATTCTAGAATTTTCCACCAAAATGATAAACTCCGAAAATTCAATAATTTCTGAACCAGTCATCTTGTAAAATTCATAATAAATCATACGTTCATTTTTAACGGTTCAAAATTTGTGAACATATACTCAACTTATATATGTATAACATATCCAAAAATTACCACGATCCAACGGTCGGATTACAAATTATAACCCCCGCAAAATATCTCAAAAACCCTGATTTTTAATACCTCCATTCCGACAAAAATACTGATAAAAACCTCAACATTAACTCCTTCATTTTAACCACAAAAATATATCCCTCGTTTATATCCACATAAAATAAATATTTCCTTATCATATGAATCAATAATTAATTATTCACAAATAATATTTATAGAATCACATTTATAACAACCAGGCCGTTCCCAGGAAAGAGGGGGCTTTCCAATAAGGATTTCTCCTTACTGGCGCTCAATTAGATGACCAAACCTCTCCTTAGACAGAACTTTCTAGACATTGCCAATAATGTTATATAATAATATTATTCAAATAATATGAATTATTGATCTGATAAAGGAAAATACTGTGCAGCAACAATTATTGAAACAACAATAATATAAAATATCAACGCAGCAATTATTGAATCAATAAAATAAAATATTGAACAGTAATTACTGTAACAATTATTGAGTAGTGCCTTCTTACGTAAGAATCAATAATTTCAAAAATACTGTGCAATACCGTGTGCTACTATGCAATAACGCGTATTACTGTATTTTAACCACCGGGTATTTCAACAGTGTTAACGGTAACAACTACGCCGTTATTTATAAAAACTTAAATTTGTCGTTTTCTTCACCCGATAGTTATTCTGTTATGGGGCCCACAAATGGCTGCGCCGTCGTACGAATATTCCCCGACAGAAAGAATATTCCACGACCAAACGAATATTCCCCGACAATAATGATTATTTTATAATCACTTGCTTATTTTGAAAAAAAATCATATTTCACTCATAACTTTAAACTTTTATCAATTTAACCATTTACTGAATAGAAAAATTGAATACTTTTATTTCATAAAATTCGGGGTCTTACAATCTCCCCTCCTTATGAAATTTCGTCCCCGAAATTTACGTACCTGGTATTTCAAAGAGTTGAGAATACCTTGCTTTCATTTCAGATTCCATCTTCCTTATCATCATGATTTCTCCATTGCTCATCTCCTGTATTTCAGATATCTTTCTAGAATACAGCTTCAAAACAAGGGTTAATTTAACAAATTAACATATCACATAATATCTCGATATTATGATTGACCAACAAATAAGCTTAGGTAGGACACACTAGCGAAGGATTTACTCATCTCTCCCCTCCTAGTTATATTCCCCGATCTCCGCCAGAGATCATATCCCCAAGCTCTGATACCACCTGTGACAACCCCAAAATAGGTCCAATCCATCCAACCCATTCTGAGTCGTCAAATACATGGTACAGAAAATAACTACAACTTTATTACAACAATTGTCGTGCAAAATACAACAACACATATGCTGTGAGTTTGGATACAAATATATACCAAATATGACTCATGTTCCAACCGTGGACATCAGCTCACAATAACACCTTACATAAAGGTATAGTCAAAAACTGTTTTAGAAATTAGAATCTTTGGGAAGTGCTCAAGGAAACCTTCGTACATGGGAGGCCATGCGTCTAGGTTATGATAGATATCATATGGCCACAGAATTATCCTTGGTTGACCCAATAGACCCCAAAGAAAAACGAGAAGATTACTATCATATTCTTCCCAATGGTGAGTCTTCTCTTGACTTATCATTATCTCCACTGTATCTAACTGAGAATTATACTTTAAACAAACACCAAGATTATATAGGTAGTGCTCGTATATATACTCAGCAAGTGGATGAGCACATCCCTGTCTTATGATGACACGAGGTTGTATGTCGTTAGACATCTTGTATGATAGTGGCAAACCACCCTTCCAACGTTGGGTACACCTTACCCTATTGGATTCACCAAATATAACTACTAAATGAACTTTTCTATACTGCTTCGGGAGAACATCCACAGCTAGAGACCACCGTTCTATTTCCCCTTTACCCTCGCTCGACCCAGCTACACTCTTATTACCTGAAAGGAATTGTGAAGCAAAAGGGTGAGCACAACTAGCTCAGTAAAGAATATCATGACTAAAGATAATTCAATTATCAATAGCCTTCATCAACAATAAATCAGAGATTTAGAACATATGGTAAATGATAAAAATTTCAACCATAGTTGCAGCGGAACGAGCAATCCATTAGAAGAGTCAAATAGACTATAAAGTCTATTATCTTCTCCATGTTAAAAATCCACCAACAATATTTTATCCATGTAACATCACTCAACAGTTCCTTTCCTCAATCATATGAATAACTCATAATCATAATTGTGACTATAAATTTTTCTTCGCACCCAGGACGAAGAATATTTTCATCACCTGTCTTTACCTGAAACATCAAAGATCATGGTTATACCAAATCACAATTCCTGTTTATAATCATACTAACAAATCCATCTTTGCACTACGGGCCAAAGATATTCATCAACACACCATCTTTGCACTACGGGCCAAAGATATTCAACAACAGTTCATCTTTGCACTACAGGCCAAAGATATTCAACAACAGTTCATCTTTGCACTACAGGCCAAAGATATTCATCAACAAACCATCTTTGCACTACGGGCCAAAGATATTCAACAACAGTTCATCTTTGCACTACAGGCCAAAGATATTCAACAACAGTTCATCTTTACACTACAGGCCAAAGATATTCATCAACAATTCATATTTGCACTACAGGCCAAATATATTCATATCTCAAAGAAATATATAATCATTTCAGAATTTATATAAACAATAATTATAACCATGTTGATCAATTCACCTTTGCACTTAAGCTTAAGATATTCAATTATAAATTCAATGGTCATGATCATACCAGTCACAATTCAACTTTGCACTACAGGCCAAAGAGAACCCTAGTCATGATCATACCAATAATCTACCCATCTTTACACTCCAGTGAAAGAGAATTTCAACATCAGGGTTATAAAAATGTTATATATGATGATAAAAATAATATGATCAACATATAGTTTTAATCTCAAGAGTAATATTCGTAACTCATGAATAGTAACCCCGACACAAAAGATAGAAATTCTACAATAAAATTCATACCAATATTTCGGTATAATGATATTGAAAGAATAACATTACTTAAATTTATAAACAATTTATTTTAATTGTTTACACTTTACTAATTAATGCATTTAATCATCATAAAATGCCAACTCTTACAATTTCATCATCAATAACCAAAACCCTCATCAAAAATCTGCATATACCTCATATAGGATTCTCAAGCCATAAAATCCTATTTTCCAATTTTCTTTCTTCACAAAACATATTTAATTCATTTACTCATAACTAAAATATTTTCATGAAAAATACCAAATCAGTTCCAAAAATATTTCTTTTCTGGGATTTAGCATAATATAGTCCCATAGTAAACATATATTTTTCTCAGAATTTTTAAAAGTCATTTACTATTTTTCATATGGCCAAAATAGCCGAATATTTAGACATTTATCAAAAATTGTACTTTTGTCTAAAAATTCTGAAATTAACAGAGTATACTTCTATCATATACATGTACTCCCAATAAAAATTTTATCAATTTTGGAGTTAACCACAAGGAATTATAAGCTGTTACTTCTAAAATAGTCTTTTCTCATAAAATTCATAACTCTCAATCTATACATCCAAAAATCACCATTTTTGGACACAATCAATAAAACTCATCAAAATATCATTTCAAATTTTTCCAGAATTTTTGAAGTTCAGAAAAATTACGAAACTGAAAATCATAACAACCCTTAAAATTCCTTAATATCCCTTACTATCCCTTACCTCAAAACAGCAGTACTTCTGACCGGAATGTAAAGCCGAAGGAAACTTGCACTGAATAGCAACTCTCAAAGTATCTAAATACTCACAAAATATGCTTCATAATATAGAGAGAGAAAGAGAGAAAGCTTATGTTTTTGGTGTGATTTTCAATTCTAACTTAGCCCTCTATTTATAGGAAAATTTTGGTAGGTTTGACCTGCAACCTGATGGCTTTACCTGCTACTATTCCCACCCACCACATTTGAAATATAATTCAGCACATTTCTTCACCAACAACAAGTGGGGCCCACCAATTCTAGAATTTTCCACCAAAATGATAAACTCCGAAAATTCAATAATTTCTGAACCAGTCATCTTGTAAAATTCATAATAAATCATACGTTCATTTTTAACGGTTCAAAATTTGTGAACATATACTCAACTTATATATGTATAACATATCCAAAAATTACCACGATCCAACGGTCGGATTACAAATTATAACCCCCGCAAAATATCTCAAAAACCCTGATTTTTAATACCTCCATTCCGACAAAAATACTGATAAAAACCTCAACATTAACTCCTTCATTTTAACCACAAAAATATATCCCTCGTTTATATCCACATAAAATAAATATTTCCTTATCATATGAATCAATAATTAATTATTCACAAATAATATTTATAGAATCACATTTATAACAACCAGGCCGTTCCCAGGAAAGAGGGGGCTTTCCAATAAGGATTTCTCCTTACTGGCGCTCAATTAGATGACCAAACCTCTCCTTAGACAGAACTTTCTAGACATTGCCAATAATGTTATATAATAATATTATTCAAATAATATGAATTATTGATCTGATAAAGGAAAATACTGTGCAGCAACAATTATTGAAACAACAATAATATAAAATATCAACGCAGCAATTATTGAATCAATAAAATAAAATATTGAACAGTAATTACTGTAACAATTATTGAGTAGTGCCTTCTTACGTAAGAATCAATAATTTCAAAAATACTGTGCAATACCGTGTGCTACTATGCAATAACGCGTATTACTGTATTTTAACCACCGGGTATTTCAACAGTGTTAACGGTAACAACTACGCCGTTATTTATAAAAACTTAAATTTGTCGTTTTCTTCACCCGATAGTTATTCTGTTATGGGGCCCACAAATGGCTGCGCCGTCGTACGAATATTCCCCGACAGAAAGAATATTCCACGACCAAACGAATATTCCCCGACAATAATGATTATTTTATAATCACTTGCTTATTTTGAAAAAAAATCATATTTCACTCATAACTTTAAACTTTTATCAATTTAACCATTTACTGAATAGAAAAATTGAATACTTTTATTTCATAAAATTCGGGGTCTTACAATATATGTATTTGGTTACTGATTATGTGTTTATGATTCTTTTTTTACGGTTTATTTCAATGTAATTGTACATTGTTTGTTAGATGATATATTTAAGTATACTTATTATTTTTCAGCTGAGGATAAACCGTTTGATTCCCACTGCCGAGGAGAAGGATCGGCTTGATTTGGGCGGTTTTTACTTTTTTAATGGGAAGGATGGTGAAAAAAAAGTAGATAAAAAAGTGAAGGCTGACAACATTGGCGTTGATATTTCTGTTGTGAAAGAGGCAATTGATGTACGGTCTAAGCCGTTGGAGAAGAAAGTGTCTGAATTGAAGAAAGAAGTTTATGAATTGAAGAAAGAATTTGGAAAGTTGCGAACTGATATCAAAGATGAAATGCAGCTTTTACATGTTCAGTTATGCAGGGATCTTAGGTTTATTATTAGAGATGAGTTACGTGCTATCAAAGACGTAGGGGGCAAAAAGCTTGATGGTGATTCAGATGATGACGATTCTGACAATGGTGGTGATAATGATGATGATGATGATGATGATGATGATGATGATGATGACCACGATGACGATGAAGGAGATGAAGGAGATGAAGGCGGTGAAGGTGGTGAAGTTGCTGATGATGCTGCTGATGAGGATGCTAATGTTAGGGTGGAGGAAGTCCATGTTGATGAGGTTGTTGATTATGGTTCAAAGGTGAATAAGAATAATGATGGTGATGATGTGTTGGATGAAGTTGAGAAGAAGGGTGTGAATGAAATTGAATTGGGTAATGAAGTTGGTGATGATGTGTCAATTCTCGTGGAGAATAATGATGTGAATGTAATTGAGATTGCTAATGAAGTTGAACGTGATGTTATGGTTGAAGAGCCTGATGAAAAAAAAAATAATGATGATGAAGAAGATGTCAAGGTTAGACATATTTGTTTGTTTTTGTTATGTGATATATGTCTTTTGTTTTAATTATTAAATTGTTATTTATTTTGCGCAGATTGACAATTATAATGACATGCCGTCTTTTGACATATTAAGCCAATGTACTGGGAAAGAGATTGTTGTGTATGATGCTGATAAGGTTAGTGTTATAATTATGTGCCATCATTTATTTAAATGTTATTTATGTTTTGGTTACCATCATATATTGAATTGGTTACTATGATATTATGTTTTGGTTACCATTATATTGTAATTTGGATACTATTATATTATGATTTGGTTACTAGTTTATGTTATTCAGATTACTAATATATCATGTTCATTTAAGTTTGTTGGCTGTTGTACAGTCAGTTGGTTAATAGTTTACGTTATTCAGGTTACTAATCGTATATATTACCTTTTTATGTCAACTGAAAAAGGGGATGAAATGTGAGGCAGCAAGCAGGTATGCTCTTGATTTTATGGTTCTCACCACTCAGGACATAGCAAAGTGTGACGAATTGGAGAAGAGTATTCACAAAGCCGGTGGTAGACCTGTACGTGAATCTGTAAAGAGTGCCATTTTACGTTCTCCATATACAGCAGAGTTCGGATCGGCTGGTTCATCATGTACTGTAGTGGGTGCTGCTAGTCAAACACTTGCACGTTTAAGTGCATTCCCCAAATCATGCATGGAGATGCCCTCAAAATTTGAAGAGGCATTGTTTGAAGAATGGTTCAAAATTGGAATAAACAACAGAAAAAGGTTTGTTCTTTGTTGTTAACAATGCTATAGTTTTTTATGAAACAAATAAGTTTGTATTATTGTAGTAACATATGGTTATTATTAAATAAATGTTATGGTTACTATTACTTTATATTCTGGTTACCATTAGATTAAGTTTTGGTTACTTAATAGTTATGTTTCGGTTACTATGTGATTATGGTTTGGTTACCAGATTAATGTTTAAAATTAAATTGTTGTTTAATTTACTGATTTGGGTTTGCTGTATTGGTTTCTGGGCAACATTATGCTATATAATGCTGTTTTGGTTACTGTCATTGGTTAATGTAGAAAGCTGTATTGTTTACTGTGTAATATTGCATTGGTTACTGTATAATGCTTAATTGGTTACTGACTAATTTTGTTTTGGTTACTGCATAATGTTAAATATTAAATAAATGTTAATATTAAATAAATGGGGTGTTTACTTAATAAATGTTATGGTTGCTATTACTTTATATTCTGATTAATATTAGTTTATGTTTTGGTTACCTATTAGTTATGTGTTAGTTACTATTTGATTATGGTTTTGATTTTAATATTTGTTGGTTATCAGGGTATTGTTTAAAATTAAGTTGGTTGTTTAGTATGTTAATTATTGAACGTGCAAGTTTGATTTGTAGTAGTGTGTATATTAATACGGTAATTATTAATGTTAGTCTGTATACTAATATTATGTTATTATACTGAAGGACGGACAAATTTCCTGGAAAGAACGATATTATCTTGCCTTCTTTTGTATTTGGATCAATTGCAATATCATCGAAGATGTGGTTCTATAAATTAAAGACGCCTGGGCAGTGGTTAGACGACGATGTGAGTATTTTTTTAAAAAATTTATGTTTTTATAGTTATGTTTACATTATTTAGTTACATTCATCACATACTTGCATTTTCCAACAACTGTTAATATCCTATTATTTTTTTTTTGGCTCAGCACATCAATGTTGCGTTGTATTATTTCCGTAAAATGGCAAGACATTCCGAAAGTGTTCCTATAAGGGTAACGACCACGAATTGTTGGTTTCACAGCAAGATCACTGCTCTTTTCGATGAGTATACAAAAAAAAATTGTGACAAAATTGTTCTGTCTGGGGAGGGTGATGTTGCTGAATACATACGTGGGCTGTTTATGGATGTCAACACACCATGGAGGAACGTTGACTATGTGTTGTTCCCAATTCATATGTCATCACCGGACCATTGGTTGTTGTTGACTTTTGATGTGCATCGTAGGTGTCTAACTGTTTACAACTCTTTACAACCAAAAAGGAAATCCATGCAAACTAAAATATCTGATGTTTGTGAGCCGTACATCTTCATTCTTCCCATTCTATTGCGCAAGTCTGGTTTTTGGAAGGATAGGGCTGACATTGACTTCAGCAGTGACCCGTATCGCAACAAGGACGAAGATGATATAATTGAGTTGGAATTTGCTGAGACCGTTCCTGAACAAGTAGAGGGGTAAGGGTTATTTTGTGTACATTTTTTTAATTATTATATATAGGTGGAGTTTATTTTTGATCTTTGTTATATGTTGTTTGTTGTTACAGTGATTGTGGGATGTTCACAATATGTTTTGCTGAGCATGTCATTCATCAGAAGTTTGATCAGATTCCTATTCCTTTTCCCATTGCGCAGTATCGAAAAAAGTTATGCACAAACCTATATATGCATGCAAGGAACAAGCAGTTGGAGGGCTATGATACTGATAGAGAATTTCCAGGAAGATTTGTTCCAGATTTTGATTAGTTCGGATTTTGTTGTTTTGTCTTTATTAATTTTGTTATGTATTTTTTTATTAAGTATTGGTGTTATACACAACATTTGTGTATGGTTTATGATTTTTTGATGTTTATTGGATCTTATGTAGATGGGATTACATATTTGATTTTATTAGCATTAATGAAAGAGATATTGTTTGTTGGTTGGTATTTTGTTTCTTTTTAAGTTGTGTTTGTTGAATTTTTTTCAAACATACAGTTGGTAACCAATCATGTATAAAGGGGTAACCAGATAATGATTTGATAGTAACCAGATAGTTACAAGATTGTATTATGCCATATATAATATGTTAAGTGTACATGTGTTATGTATACATGGATTACATAAAATTCAATACCCTTTTAATTACAGGTTGCTGGATATAAAGGTTGTTTACGTTGTGGTTACCATAATAAATTGGTATGGATACTGTCATGAAATTAGGTGGTTAATGTGATGGTTACTTTTATGTAATTATTTGGGTACCATTAATTATTGTTATGGTTACTGCTATGTAATTATTTGGTTTACATTAAAAACTGGTATGGTGAGTGTTATGGTTACTGTCATGTATAAAATTTTAACCAATTACAATTTTGTAATATAAAGTTGGTAACCAATCGTGTATAAATAGGTAACCATTTAATGATTTAATAGTATCCAGAGAGTTACAATATTGTATCAGGACATGTCATATGTTAGGTGTGCATGTGTTAGTATACATGGGTTTCATAAACTTCAATACCCTTTTAATTACAGGTTGCTGGATATTAAGGTTGTTTATGTTGTGGTTACCATAATAAACTGGTATGGTTACTGTCATAAAATTAGGTGGTTACTGTGATGGTTACTGTTATGTAATTATTTGGATACCATTAAACATTGTTATGGTTACTGTTATGTAATTATTTGGTTAAAAACTGGTATGGTTACTGTTATGTTATTAGGTGGTAAATGTTATGGTAATTACATGTTGCTGGATATACAGGGTGTTTATATTGTGGTTACCTTTATAAAATGGTATTGTTACTGTTAAGAATTTAGGTGGTTACTGTGATGGTTACTGTTATGTAATTATATGGGTACCATTAAACATTGTTATGGTTAATGTTATGTAATTATTTGGTTAAAAACCAGTATGGTTACTGTTATGTTATTAGGTGGTAAATGTTATGGTTACTGTTATGTAATTATGTGGTTACCATTAAAAACTGTCATGGTTACTGTTATGTATTTATTTGATTACTGTTATTGTTAATGTTTCATTGAAATCAGAAATCAATATATAAATGAATAACAATTTTGTTTACTATACACAATCAAAAATTGTACAAACCAATCGTTTAATGGTTACTCAAAGTAAACAATAATACATTCATGTATTTAAACTATTAATATAACTGCACTATATCAGATCCTTTTTAGTGGTCTTAAAATCGGGGGATTATTGCATGTTTTTCTGTTGTGTCCTTTTTCTTGGCACCTGCTGCATTTGTTTTGAATTTTGATTTCAGATCCGTGTTTGTACCTCCCTTTTTTTGGTCTTCCTGCTGGTCTTCTTGTGTTGGGTGGTTTTATACATATGTTTCTTACTTCTTCTGATACATCCCAGTTTTCTTTGTCAGCTAATGGCATGATGGAAGCTGAATATGTCTCGACCAAAGTTGCTTTAGTGTAATTTCTTGAGCAAAAATCGTAACAGTTCAAATTTCTCTTGCTTATAACAGCAGCAGCGTGTGGACAAGGCATTTCATGGTACTGAAATTTACGGCATGTGCATGTCTTTTGTTCGATGTCCACAATATACTGTTTAGAGATGTCATAAACAGTGAAAATCACTAAATTTGATGTCTCAACCTACAACACGCAATGCATACAATCAGATTAATAGTTGCATGCCAAATATACAATAATCAAATAACTAGAACAAGAATTTTAGTTAATAAGCAACCACCAATATAAAAGAAACAATTATAAATCCCATTAACATTATAATGTTACATATTAACTAAGTCAGTATTGATTAGTAACCAGTATGATGTGAAACAGTAACCAAATAAGAATTATACAGTAACCATTTTATAATTACACAGTAAGAAATTCAGTAGTAGTCAGTAACCAATATAATGTTGCACATTAAGTAAGTTTGCATTAGTGTGTAACCAAGTCAGTATTCAAGTTACTGTTAGTCAGTATAATTTTACACAGTAACCAACTTAGCAATAGGCAGCAACCATTATATGGTTACATAGTAATCATGCTAGCAATAGTCAGTAACCAATAAAATGTTTGACAGTAACTAATTTACACTTATTAAGTAACCAAGTTAATAATAATCAGTAAGTTGCAAATGTAAATTAGGACGCAATAATTTAAATCAAATATTAATTACCTTAAGTATCTTTGATTTTAAGATATTAGATTGCAACTTTCTCTCAGCCGTTGTGGAAAGAGTTGTGAATGTTGATATGGCTGATTGTTTATTTGTGAAATACCATCTCTGAACCAGACAACGTAGGCATTCAATCATTGACGCAACTGGAAGATCCCTGATAAACTTGATTGCATTGTTAATAGATTCGGCTGTGTTTGAAGTCATCGTTGAGTATCTACTTACAGTCCCATGGAGCCTGGTGCACTTATCTAATCTGACCTCTTCCTCCAGATATGTCCTTATTCGAGGATCAATGGCATCGAGTTCAGCCATGTGTTTGTTGAATTGTTCGACAGTGTAAGCTCTACAAGCCCCGTTGTAAGCTTGTTTAACTTCTTCTCCTTTCTTTTTGAATTTGTTTTTTATATTTTTCAGTATATGATATGTGCAGGAACCATGCATGATATCCGGAAACACAAAATTCAGTCCTTGTATAATGGCTTCATGCCTGTCTGAAACAATACATTGACCTTCCCTAACTCCACAAGCAATTCTCAAATTTACGAAAAACCATCTCCAAGACATTTCATTTTCGCTGTCAACAACTGAAAAAGCAATGGGAATAATATTTCGATTTGCATCTTGTGTGCTTGCTATCAGTAGTGTCCCCCCGTAAGTTGATTGTATGAATGTGCCGTCGATTACAATGATTGGAAAACAATGGTGCCATGCTTGAATTGACGCTCCAATGGCAAAGAATAGATACTTGAAACGGCCATTTGTTTCCAACTCAAGGGATGTGACGGAACCTGATATGAAAATCAGCAATATCATTAGAATTACAAGTAGTATAATGTATCTAAATCACTAGTAATCGTTAACCGTTAATGTGGTTAATTGATTATAACTTGTATATTATATTTAATAAATAAACATGCGTATTAAGGTAACCAAACATGTATAATAATTGCATACAAATGGTCTGAAGATTTAATAATTAAACACGCATAATGTCTAAAGGTGTATTGGTTACTGTGTAATATTTTATTGTTTACTGCATAATGCTTATTTGGTTACTAACTAATGCAATTTTGGTTACTGAATAATATTAATGAATAATGCTTGGTAACCACATGTTTGGTAATCAATGCATTATTCAGTAACCAACATGTAGCCTGAAGGTAACCAATACAATATTAATCAGTAAACAATTTACATTGGTAATATTCTACCGTGTAATGATATTTTGGTTACTGTTGAACATCATATTGGTTACTGTCTAATGCTGTAAAACCAATAAATGTTTTTAGAGTGTTACCTGGATTTGTTTTCTTCAGCATGTATAACCATGATGGGATGAGTGAGTAGTCGTGTGGATTTCCTCTCACCTTTTCCAATGCTTTCTCCTTCGATCTCCATGCTTTTTGGTAAGAGATAGACACATTATATTCTGACATCATGTCTTCAACAATATCGGTTGGTGTGTATATTTTCTTCAAATTTATTATTTTTTGCATTATGCATTCACTTACCAACTCACTATTTACCTGTCTGTGGTCTCCCAATAATACATTGACCGAACAAGTGTGTATATCATTGAATTCTCTCACCTTGAACATACTGGTTTTTCTGAAACTTGATGCTCTCATCTTCCATTTGCAATTTTTATCGCATACACACACTAGCACAAAGTCTCTATAACTTGTTCGTTGGACTTTGTGTTGTCTGTTTTTTCTGATTGAATGCAGCCTCATAGCTTGAGAAAGGATTTTTTTGTCTGTGTAGGTTTGATGTAATTTTACTTCACGTTCATTCGGATCCGATATTACATCATCATATTGTTCTCTTGCGTATGGTTTGTCATGTTGTCTGTCTAGTTGTTGTTCAATAATTTCCATTGCAAGATGATCAACATATTGCGTTCCAAATTGGCATGATTGGCTTGCTAGTCGAACTAGTGCTGAATTTCCTTGTGTTGATCTGATTGGCATTACATCGTAAATTGTAGATTCTTCTACATTTGTCAAGTTATGCAAGATCGTTGTGCGTCCCATTCTGTGTTCAATATCCACAATCAGTGGGAATTTACCTTGTTCATCAGATTTTCTGCTCATTTCCAGAAAGAATTGTAAGGTTGCTTCGTCTGATATACTGATCGGTGAAATGTCGCTTCTAATTTGAAATTTGATTGACAATGTTGTTGCGTTTGTGTCTAGCCGTAATGCACTGTATATTTTGGTTAGCATTTCTTTGAAAGAAATAGTTGATGGAACTAGTATGCCGGTAACTTCAAATTTGGTGTATTGGTTACTATCAGCCCATGTGCCGTTGAAATAAAGTACAACTGGAATCATCTCCATTGTCTGTCAACAGAATAAGTATTGGTAAGTAACAAAATCAATGTTAGCCGGTAACCAATATAATGTTAAATAGTAACCAAGTTAACATTAGTCAATAACCAAGTATTCATCAGTAACCATTATAATGTTACACAATAACAAAGTAATTATTAGTCAGTAACCAATGCAATGTTACACAGTAACAAAGTAATTATTAGTCAGTAACCAGTGCAATGTTACACAGTAACAAAATCATTATTAGTCAGTAATATATACAGTCGGACGGTAACCAATATAATGTTAAGCAGTAATTAAGTCACCATTAGTCAGTAACCAAGTCTTCAGTAGTAACCATTACAATGTTACACAGTAACAAAGTCATTATTAGTCAGTAACCAATGCAATGGTACACAGTAGCCAATTCATTAATAGTCAATAATCTATGTTAGCTGGTAACCAATATAATGTTACACAGTAACCAAGCCATCATTATTCAGTAACCAAGTCAGTAACAATTACATATTATAGTCGGACAGTAACCAATGTAATGCTAAGCAGTAACCAATTCTTCCTCAGTAACCATTATAATGTTACACAGTAACAAAGTCATTATTAGTCAGTAACAAATGCAATGGTACACAGTAGCCATTTCATTATTAGTCAATAACCAATGTAATGGTACACAGTAACCAAATCATTATTAATTAGTAACCAATGCAACATTAGTTAGTACCATTATGCATTAACTAATCCAGCATTAAACAGTTTTATAGACATAGTCAGACAGTAACCAATGTAATGTTAAGCAGTAACCAATTCAGCATTAGTCAGTAACCAAGTCTTCATCAGAAACCATTATAATGTTACACAGTAACAAAGTCATTATTAGTAAGTAACCAATGCAATGGTATACAGTAGTCGATTCAGTATTAGTCAGTAACCAATGTAATGATCCCAGTAACCAAATCATTATTAGTCAGTAACCAATGTAACATTAGTTAGTACCAATATACATTAACCAATCCAGTATTAAACAGTAGAATAGACATAGTTAGACAGTAACTAATGTAATGTTAATCAGTAACCAATTGCATTTTTACATGAAATTTGCAATTAAAACATTCATATTGCAATCAAAACATTCATTATTCTTACCGTGTGATCATTTTAAGTGCAAAAAACTTAAGAAAGGTAACCAATATAGTAATTCGTAGTAACAATAGGTAACTATATGATTATAAATTTTAAAATATCATACCTCAGTATTTATTAATCGAAGTTGATGTTGATCGTGTGTTTAACAATCATTGCAGTATTTGGTTACCGATCTTGAAGGCTTTGTTGATTTTGTATGCTATTTTCGATCTTAGAGAAGCGTCGCGACAACTGGAATTGTCTTCTCCGATTACGAGTTTAGTCGCGACAGGAGCTTCGGCTTCGTATTTTTGTTTCTCCGTCGTTGATCTGTTGTGTCGACGTCAAGTTGCATGATTTTAGGGACGGTTAATTTAAAATATGAAATTGGGTAACTGACTTGATAATGACACGTGATTTTAGGGGATTATGTTTTATTTTTGTAATTATGTTGTGTATGTTTTATTTTTGTAATTACTTTTTAAATGTTGTATATTAATGTAAAGGACCCTATTTTATTTCTATTTTTAGGCTGAATGAAAGGTACTCTTCTACGTGGACAGGAGTGTATTTAAATTTTATTTATTTATATTTTGACCCCCAATATTTTTGAAATGAAAGAGGGAAAAGGGACTAGAGAGAGAGAAAAAAAAAAGAGAGGGAAAAGGGGGTACACAGAGAGAGAAATTAAAAAGAAGGGAGATCGAGTAAGTAAATCAAATCTAATTATTTTCCTTAATGTGTGTTTTAAATCAACATACAAGGTGTGGAAGTGAACAAAAGTTCTTACAAAAATTGATTCCAACTTGGAATGTATTTGTCATTATTTAATGCTTTTCAATAACTATACCTCATATACAATGATAGAATCAGAATATGTTTAGAGAGGGGTCAAAATATATCAGTAAAAAAAAATATTTATTGACGCTTGAAATACTTCTATCAAATTCATTTTGCCCAATTATAATATTTCACAACATTCTATTCCAACTTTTGTCAATATTTGAGTTGTGAATCTAACGACTATATATATATATATATATATATATATATATATATATATATATATATATATATATATATATATATATTCCTCCAAATTATGGGACTATTAATCAGACTTTGAAGTTTTTAGTCAACTTATTAGCTACTTTTATAAATAAATTATAAATTATAATATTATATATTCAAAACCTTATATTGTGGTTCTGGTCATTTTCCTTGGGGACAACTGAGATGAGTCACTCACAGCAAGAAAATGAATTAAGTTATTCTTATTTTCAAAAAATTGATATTAAGGTATGATTAAATCAATAAGACAAATGAGTGCAATTAATATTAATTAATTAATTATCAAACTTATTTATAATTATTTTATCTTATAAGAATATTGTTAATTTATTATAGGTGGAAGGATATGAAGAAACAAATAAATTAATATCATCCCATAACAAAAATAAAATTTAACTAATATTAGCATATTTCAGATTCTAGAATTGATGGGTCATATGGCTCCTCTAGTTCCACCAGTGCTCATATATTTACCATAATAATAATATACTATTATTCTACTAAATTTAAAAAAATAATTAAAAAGAAACCAAATTAACCAATAAATTTTTATAGGGCAGTAAAAAGGCCCCAATTAACAACCATATTTATTTCACATACATCATGAAAAACCAAGTCTTCTCTTGCATGCTTGAAGGGGCAGTGAATATTTGGTATAGCAAAATCCCAAGTACTCTTTGACAACCTCTTCAATCAAGTCCCTGCATATATAATCATGTATTACCAACCCTATTCTCCCAACCTCCCTTTTCTCTCCCCAAGCATTAATGTCCTTGCACACTTCCTCCACACTCTCAACCATAGCTTTGCTACTCCACGGCGGCGCCACCTCACGCTTTGCCTGCAGCGATTTAACCGTGACCTTGTGGAAGAACGACGAGTCAAAAGCGTCATCTTCTCCCGGCTTCTTCCTCTCATGTGTTGCCTTTTGCGCTTGTGGTAGTGGCAATATTCGTCCTACATTTCAACATTAATGGCTAATATTATCCGAAAGAGAAGGAAACGTACTGATATTTTCATATTATTTTTTTATATGAAAATCGTCGTTATAGACCCTATAGCGATAGTGACGGTTTTTATTATCGCTATACATTTATAGCGACACATATAATGTGAAAATATCAAAAAATATGGAAATAATTTTTGAAAAAGAATCATATAATTAATAAGAATAGGCTAAAGTCTTAACAAATCTCTTTTTTGGAGTACTTTTGGCTTTAATGCATACATTTTGATGTCCAAGACAAAGGAATATGGTAGATTAATAATTAGATGTAAAAGTTTCATATCACTATATATGTATATTGTTTTCTAATTAATTAGCTAGCTAGGTCACCACCTACTTTTGAGGTGGAGTCAAACAATTTGACAGATTTAAAAAGAAAACAAAGAATAATTTTAAGAAATTATAAAAGAAATAACATTAATTTTCAGAACGCCATTAATTATATTGAATATTATATGATATAAAAGTTTTCAAACTCTCCGATGAAATGAAAGGAAACCGTCGAAATTAATTAAGATGTCAAATTAATTCTACTAATTGACTATATATATATATATATATATATATATATATATATATATATATATATATATATATATATATATATATATTATTTTTCAAAATGTTTCCATTAGGTAAACTCACTGAATTGATTTGAAAGCTTAAACTGTCAAAAAAATAAATGGCAGAAAAATACATGCAGGTTAACAACTCAAAATATTTTATCAAATACTTGAATCAATCTTCGTCGGTGATCAATTGAACCACACATGCATGAGCCATGAGATGAATATAAGAATTAATATTCTTCGATTATATATATACTAAATTTTTGGACTTTGGATTCGATCAACTTTTACAGATTTACTGTGGTGGCCTATATATATATATATATATATATATATATATATATATATATATATAGCTACTTTATTTTGATATTAGTGGACTGGTACGTACGTTGGTCATGATATATATATATATATATATGTATATATATATATATATATATATATATATATATATATACACATATAGGCCAGTTGTTCTCATGGAGTTGATAAACATGCAAGTGAGGTTGCAGCAGCCACATGCAAACAGACCCAGAACATAACAAAGTGGACTGGTCCGGTCCCTATATATATATATGATGATGAAAACTACTACAACGCACGCTTTTATTAATAATTTCTTCTCTTTTCTATTTTGCTTTAATTTCTTTTTGGTACGTACTAATTTCTTGAATCATCTATAGAATTTCACATGAATTAAACAATCAGAAAATGAAAATTATAAGCGGAATATTATTAAAAAAGTAGACTTACATAAGAATTCTGGAAGCAAACTTAAAACTTGAAACTTCGAATTTTTTCTTACAATATTTTTCGGATGCTTAAGACAACAACAGACCATTCCTCTTATAGAACTGAGGATCGACACAATAATAACAACAGACAAACTTTATTGAAAAAAGCAAACGCATAAACCAAAAGCAACTGAATTATTGAAAAAGTAAGCCAACTGGCCACCAACGCCACCCAAAGAGATAAGAATCCAAAGCCTGAATTATTAAGGCAAAGGCGGGGACCACCACAACTTTAGGAAGCACGCCTCAATTATTTAGGCTGAGCACAGGGACCTCCAAATGGATCAGAGGATGAAGCCTTATCTTCATCGCTGTCAACCATAGTAGCCGGGTCATCATTATTTCTTAAAAAATCTAAAATCTCATCCTTTGAAATACCTTTTAGGATAGACTTTAGTTTCTGCTGAGAGGCATCATATTTGTCCATATCACAATCCATCAAGTTAGGAGGAACATCAAGAATCTTATCCTCATCAAATTTGTTCCACCATTTGACTGCTAATTGCCTGCACAGTCTATGCACACCTGTTCCTACATGCTGAGTAATCACATAGGACCATTTAAAGATCCAAGGAATATCATTTACACAGCAAAAATTAAGTAACTCTTGGTTATCGTTTAGATTAACAGAAGTCTGATAGTATCGATCAAACTTCTCTTCAACTTTAGGGGGAAAAATCTGTGGAACTGGGCCCCAAAAGTAAAACCATGACTGAAACCAAGCAGGGAAATCCTGAGCTTTGACTGGTTTAAGGAATTTGGGATGGAGAAACCAACTGTGAGTATAGTGCTTATTTTGATAAAATAAGAATTTCTCCCATGCAAGCGAATAATCAAAATAATTGTAGTATTTTGGAATCATAGATTTATTCTCAAAATATTTGTGGGTTCGAAGATCACCCACCCAGTCAGAAGGACGTAAGACCTTTAAGATCTTAACTGTGGAGAAAGCCAGATTATATTTATCACGCGGCTTATGAGAAACTTTGATAGAACCGGTTTCAACTAGAATCTTTTCAAAAAACTCCCTTGTTTTAGGGAGGTAAACTGGTAGATCATGAGAATAGGACAGATAGAGGTCTGCTATCTGCTCAGGAGATCTAACCGCGTCTACATCTTCAATGTCAGTAACCTCTCTGATTAAGGTTTCAATGTACTGAGTTTCAGCTTGAGCTTTAAGCTCGGGGCTTTACCTTTATTTTGCTGCTTCTGGGAACCTGAAGACTGTCCTTTAAGGTAGTCCGAATTGGGTCTTTCCATAGCTGGTTTGGCTGATCTTCTTGGAGACTTAACAAGATTTAACACACAAAGGTTAGGAGTATCTTGTAAGAATTCTCTGGTTAAGAAATCTGGCAAAGAATTAGAATCTCCTTTGATAAATTCAATATCAAAATCAAAGGCTGATAATAAAGCCTGCCAACGAGCAAAGATCTGTTTAGAAGCTATATTTTTAACATCTTTTTCCAGAACTTCTTTAGCAGATTTGCAGTCAATTCTAAGAAGAAATCTCTGATTTAAGAGATCTCCTTGGAATTTATTAATGCACAAAACTATTGAACATATTTCTTTTTTAATAGTGGAATAATTCTTTTGTGCATTATTCCATTTTCCCGAAACAAAACAAACTAAGACTTCTTTAGAGTCTTTAATCTGTTTAAGAATTCCTCCGTATCCTTCATCCGAGGCATCGGTCTCTACAATCTTAGGGACATCAGGATCAGTAAAATGTAAACATGGCAGGGACTTAACCCTAGATTTTATGTTTATAATAGCCTGAGTACATTCCTCAGACCATGGTGAAGGCTTCTTATTTAGCCTTTTGTACAAAGGAGCAGCATCAACTGCTAGATCTTCGTAGAAGTCTCTAATATAATTAACACTTCCCAAAAATCTTTGTAATTGCTTTTGATCTAAAATTTTATTAGGAAACTTATCAGCAAAAGCAATAGCTCTATCAATAGGGATATACTTTCCTTGAGATATTTCAAACCCTAGAAATCTTATCTTGGTTTGAAATAACTGCATCTTGCTAGCTGAGACAACTAGACCTTCTCTTTTTACCGCAGTTTTAAACACATTTAAGTGTTTCCAATGTTGGTCAATATCCTTTGAGAAAACCAAAACATCATCAATATAGACAATCATAAAGTCCATAAATGGATTAAAGATCTCATTCATAATGTTTTGAAACTCAGAGGGAGCATTTTTTAGGCCAAAGCCTAGGACATTCCATTCATAGTGTCCAAAGGGCACTGTGAAAGCTGTTTTATATTTGTCTTCCTCTTTAATTTGAATGGGCCTCGCTTTAGTTGGAATGAGCTTCTCATTAAATCCCTCAATATACGGAAGGGAGATGACATGCTTTTTACGATTCCAGAAAGCTGTAGGATCTGTAGAGCATATTTCTCTACCCAAATCCTCTTGATAAGCTTTAAGCTTATGCTTGAACTTAACATCTTTAAGATATACTTCAATCTTTTTAATCTCAAGCTCTTGCTTAAGAAAAAATAAAAAATCTTCTTTACGTTTAAGTAAATGGTTAACTCCTTGATAACGAGGTTCAGAAATAAAGTCAAACCTTACTTCTATCCCCCCCTTATTAGTGCTTATTCCCTTGTGATCAATGGAAATTGGGAAAAGCAAACTAATAAAAGGTGTACCAAGAATAGCTGCTTGAGCCATATTCTTGACAAGGAGAAATGGAGACTCAAAACAAACTCCATTGTTACAAACCACAGCATTTGATAGTTTGTAATCAATGTTTAGATGTGTACCATCAGCCGTACTCAGCATTTGAGCTGTTTTGGAATAGTATTTTGAAGGAACTAATCCTTCTGCAAGACAGTTTAAGTCTGCGCCTGAATCAATTAAGGCTTCAGTGGTAACTGAGAATTCATCATCAATAATGATAGTAATCTGAACATACCATTTCTGAGTGATAATTCTATCGATTAGATTAATTTTTAATCCTTTCGTGCTAAACTCTTTTAGACTTTGTGACTCAATGGGGATAATTCTATGATCTTGAGTAGAAAACTCAAACACCTCATCACCTTCATCTTCGCTTTCTTCTGTGATAATCGATGGGCTAGCATCTTCCATTTTTTCTTTTCCTTTATCATTTTTGCCTTTTAACCAACGAATATCTTTCTTAATTTGCTTGATCTCTTTTTTTAGATCACTTATGTCAACTTCACGAGCATCGCTATTAGCTTGTAGATTTGTGATTAAACCCTGTAACTCTTTAAGAGTTGGTTCCTTATGCCTTTCATTAACCTTATCAAAGATTTTTTGTAAGGAATATTGGCCTGGGTCGAATCGTTCATCTTCACTTGAAGATTTCTTCTTGCTTTTAGCAAGTGAGATATATTTCTCAATCATTTGTCTTTTCGTTGTAAGATCTTCAACCTGATCAATGAGATCTAGTATCAGACTATCTTCTTTAGTTAAGACATTAATTGAGAGGCCATTTAATGCACACAAACAGGCGTCATCATCACACTGACAATCGTCTAATTCGTCACATGAAACTTCAGATTTGTCTGAATTAGAACAACTACTTTCAACACTTGATTCAGAAGAAGAGAATTCTTCTTTATCAGAGTCAATAAAAATTGCAAGCAATTGCCTTTTAAGACCTTCGTCTGTGACCAATTGGTTGATCTTTTTCTTAGTCGTACATTCAGGACTCTTATGACCAATTTTTCCACATTTATAACATGTGGGAGGACTAGAGCCAATCTTCTTGTTTTTAGAAGATTTCTTTCCAGATGACTTTCTATCTTTAGATTTATCATCTCTAGTCTGATATTTAGACTTATTTCGATAATCTCTTCTCTTGGATCTCTTATTAGTTTTATAGCTAGAAGAATCTTTAGAGATTTTTCTTTTTCTTTTATCTTTTGGGATCTCAGCTAAACCATATTGCTCGCAGAAATCTCCTAGAGCACGCTTTCCTCTAGATCTTTCCTCAGCAATTTGTTTCTGAATCTTTAAGATGTTGCATAGGTCAGCTCCTTCAGCTATGACTTCTGACGCTAATTCGCCATAAGTATATTCCTCCCAAGGAATAACTCCATCATTTTTATTCTTCAATCTAGTTTTTACTCTTTGAGAGAATAAAATAGGCAAACCTTCTATAAACTTTTCTTTCCAATAATTGCTGTTACAGTCTCCTCTGTTGAAAACTTTGGAAAAGAAAGTATCTCTATAGAATTTGAATTCCGAGAGCGATTTACACTTTAAGTTACTCAATTGCTCATAAGTTCTAGAGATAATCAGTTGATTATTTCCCACAAAATGCCGCATGATGGTATATAACAGCGTATTGACAGCATCTTCAACAAAAATGGGTTCATTTCTTTCATCAACTCCCTTTTGAACCTGAAAATTAAAGATACTTTCTTTAACTTCACTTGATAGGAGATTATCCCACCATAGTCCGAGTTGACCTACGAATCCGGATGCTAAGGCTTGAGCTATCCTTTTTTCTGAGTTGGCCTTTATTCTAGCCGCCTGGGCGAACATAGTCATTTGCTTGAGGAGGACTATAATTTGATAGTCTGTTAAGCCATCTAAATTCCATTCGCAAATATACTCTCCATTGAATTGGATTCCATCATTGAAGGCTCTATTCTCAAATTGAGCATCAATTGGAGAAGGACGATGATAATATGGTTGATTCTTCACTTTTCCCCACTTTAACCTATTAATTTGAGGATTATCATGATCGTCTTGGGATTGAATATTTTGTAAGATCTCATCAAGATCTAATCCATCATTCTTAAGAACTGATACTGAGGGACCTTGAGATGTTGACCCAACAGAATTGTGTTTAAGCGTCAACTTTTCAAGTCTGTGTTTTAACTCTTCAAACATTTCTGTTGAAGCAGAACCCAGCTTAAATTCTTTTGTAAGCTCAGGAGGTGGTTTAAAGAGAACCACTCCGGGTTTATCTTTTGATACAAGCTTTCCTTCCTTTGAGGAAGTACTAATAACCTCAGCAGGAGAGGGACTAATAGCCAAAGGTTTTACTTTCAAAGTAACTACCTTTTCTATTCTGGTCAATTGCGTTCCTAAGGACTGCAAGAACAAATTGGTGTAATTGTTTTGCTCCAAAACTTGATTGATTCCTTGAATTTCTTCTGACTTTCTCTCAACCTCTTTCTCAAAAACCTTTTTATAAGGAACGGCTCTTGTCTTTCCCGTTCCCACATAAACTGGAACAGACGGTGGATGAATTGATGATACAACATCATTATCGTCTTTATCAGTAGCCAGTCTATAGGGTTTAAAAGAGTTTTCTATCATATTGCAAGAGGTAGGAGCAACACTTTGAGTAGTAGGGTTTACACTTTGAGTAGTAGGGTTTGCCCCCCCAAAAGGGAAGATATATCCTTTTGCTCGACTCCAATGTTTAAGAAAAACAAAGAAATCAACATTTTTCTGTGATTCTTTTAAGAAATCATAATAGATATTACGAATCAGTTCCTGATTCTCGGGAGAATAATGGTTAAAAAACCATTCTCTCTTTTTAATGTTTATATCAGAATTAAACATTGCTTTAAGCAAAGATTTATCAATTGATATACTCTGATTGTTAAGAGTATAAATACATTCAGAGTAACCAAAATCAGACGCTGTAGGGCTCTGAGCTCTCGGTATCTCTGCTTCCGAAGGAGTCTCTACCATATACGTCGGACGACTTACTGGATCTTCAGGGCGGTTTATAACTCCTTTTAAAGAGGACGACGTAGATCGTCGTGATGAGCATGATTCATCAATATTCCTTTGCGGGATAGACGACATACTATGTCTTCGCGGTTGTTCGTCTATATTAAGACGAATAGGTTTACTATCACCAAATCTGATATTTACAGATCCATCTGGGTTTTCTGTAATATCTTCAATCTGCTGATTTGCTCCTCGAACTTGTTTAGGAACTTCATCACTTAATGTCCAGTTTTGAGGAACAGATATTTCATCCCACTTTAGTGTTCTTGGTATTGAAATATTTGCCTTTAAAGGATTAATCTGGAACATTGTAGTTTCTCCTCTACCATCTCTAATAAAAGTACTTTTAAGGTTAATATCTGGAGTGATGGTATTCATAACTTTAATATAGAGTCGATAAATTAAAGCCATGTTTGAGGATAAAGGATCCATATCAAACCCTGAAGTTTGTAAGTTCAAAGTTAAGGTTTTCAATATGGTAGGATCAAGCAAAGAGACTGAAAAGTTAGGAAAACTATTAAAGTAGATTGGTCCTTCAGACAAGGATGAGGTTATACATCCTAGTAAAGAATCATTAAACTTTAGATGTCTCTTATCTCTTAAGCAGACCAGTAACGAAGTTGGAAGGCCTAATCTAGTCAATGGCTTTACCGCCACTTGAACTAATCCTATATGAAGATATTTGTATCCTCTTCCAACAGCATCTTCAAGCAATTTCTTTGGTAACATCTCAACAGTCATGTGACCTTGAGTTATAGGCAAGGACTGCTCGACAGTCTTGATAATATAATCAGACTTAAATAAAAAACTCCCTTTATTATAAATTTGAGAAGAAGGGGTTTTCGGTATAGACCAGTTCTGTAAATGGGTTTCAATATTCTTTATGGAAACCACCTGTTTGGTAGATGAATCCAAAGGAGAAGTCGAAGAAGAAGAAGAAGAAGAAGAGCTTCTAGACATAGATAAATTTCTGAATAAATTTGCCATTAATCGTTTAAACGAGATTTAAAACTTTAAAAGATAAGCAGGCGAGTTTTGAAAAGAAGGAATGTCAACTACAGGATTTACGTTATCACGGCTTTGATACCAACTTTCCGACAGGATCATATATAGAATTTCACATGAATTAAACAATCAGAAAATGAAAATTATATATAGAATTTCACATGAATTAAACAATCAGAAAATGAAAATTATAAGCGGAATATTATTAAAAAAGTAGACTTACATAAGAATTCTGGAAGCAAACTTAAAACTTGAAACTTCGAATTTTTTCTTACAATATTTTTCGGATGCTTAAGACAACAACAGACCATTCCTCTTTTTACCGCAGTTTTAAACACATTTAAGTGTTTCCAATGTTGGTCAATATCCTTTGAGAAAACCAAAACATCATCAATATAGACAATCATAAAGTCCATAAATGGATTAAAGATCTCATTCATAATGTTTTGAAACTCAGAGGGAGCATTTTTTAGGCCAAAGCCTAGGACATTCCATTCATAGTGTCCAAAGGGCACTGTGAAAGCTGTTTTATATTTGTCTTCCTCTTTAATTTGAATTTGCCAATATCCACTCTTCATATCAAATTTAGAGAAGACGTTTGCTTTAAGCAATCGATTTAATAAATCCCTCTTGTTTGGGATTGGATACCTAATCCATCTCAAAACTTTGTTTAGAGGTTTATAGTTAATAACTAATCTCGGAACTCCTCGTTCTATTTCAGCAGCGTTTTCAACATAGAAAGCCGAACAAGACCAGGGAGAGTAGCTTTTTCGAATTAATCCCTTTTTTAAGAGATCGTTAATTTCTTCCTGACAAAGCTTTAAAAACCTTTCATTCATTTGAATGGGCCTCGCTTTAGTTGGAATGAGCTTCTCATTAAATCCCTCAATATACGGAAGGGAGATGACATGCTTTTTACGATTCCAGAAAGCTGTAGGATCTGTAGAGCATATTTCTCTACCCAAATCCTCTTGATAAGCTTTAAGCTTATGCTTGAACTTAACATCTTTAAGATATACTTCAATCTTTTTAATCTCAAGCTCTTGCTTAAGAAAAAATAAAAAATCTTCTTTACGTTTAAGTAAATGGTTAACTCCTTGATAACGAGGTTCAGAAATAAAGTCAAACCTTACTTCTATCCCCCCCTTATTAGTGCTTATTCCCTTGTGATCAATGGAAATTGGGAAAAGCAAACTAATAAAAGGTGTACCAAGAATAGCTGCTTGAGCCATATTCTTGACAAGGAGAAATGGAGACTCAAAACAAACTCCATTGTTACAAACCACAGCATTTGATAGTTTGTAATCAATGTTTAGATGTGTACCATCAGCCGTACTCAGCATTTGAGCTGTTTTGGAATAGTATTTTGAAGGAACTAATCCTTCTGCAAGACAGTTTAAGTCTGCGCCTGAATCAATTAAGGCTTCAGTGGTAACTGAGAATTCATCATCAATAATGATAGTAATCTGAACATACCATTTCTGAGTGATAATTCTATCGATTAGATTAATTTTTAATCCTTTCGTGCTAAACTCTTTTAGACTTTGTGACTCAATGGGGATAATTCTATGATCTTGAGTAGAAAACTCAAACACCTCATCACCTTCATCTTCGCTTTCTTCTGTGATAATCGATGGGCTAGCATCTTCCATTTTTTCTTTTCCTTTATCATTTTTGCCTTTTAACCAACGAATATCTTTCTTAATTTGCTTGATCTCTTTTTTTAGATCACTTATGTCAACTTCACGAGCATCGCTATTAGCTTGTAGATTTGTGATTAAACCCTGTAACTCTTTAAGAGTTGGTTCCTTATGCCTTTCATTAACCTTATCAAAGATTTTTTGTAAGGAATATTGGCCTGGGTCGAATCGTTCATCTTCACTTGAAGATTTCTTCTTGCTTTTAGCAAGTGAGATATATTTCTCAATCATTTGTCTTTTCGTTGTAAGATCTTCAACCTGATCAATGAGATCTAGTATCAGACTATCTTCTTTAGTTAAGACATTAATTGAGAGGCCATTTAATGCACACAAACAGGCGTCATCATCACACTGACAATCGTCTAATTCGTCACATGAAACTTCAGATTTGTCTGAATTAGAACAACTACTTTCAACACTTGATTCAGAAGAAGAGAATTCTTCTTTATCAGAGTCAATAAAAATTGCAAGCAATTGCCTTTTAAGACCTTCGTCTGTGACCAATTGGTTGATCTTTTTCTTAGTCGTACATTCAGGACTCTTATGACCAATTTTTCCACATTTATAACATGTGGGAGGACTAGAGCCAATCTTCTTGTTTTTAGAAGATTTCTTTCCAGATGACTTTCTATCTTTAGATTTATCATCTCTAGTCTGATATTTAGACTTATTTCGATAATCTCTTCTCTTGGATCTCTTATTAGTTTTATAGCTAGAAGAATCTTTAGAGATTTTTCTTTTTCTTTTATCTTTTGGGATCTCAGCTAAACCATATTGCTCGCAGAAATCTCCTAGAGCACGCTTTCCTCTAGATCTTTCCTCAGCAATTTGTTTCTGAATCTTTAAGATGTTGCATAGGTCAGCTCCTTCAGCTATGACTTCTGACGCTAATTCGCCATAAGTATATTCCTCCCAAGGAATAACTCCATCATTTTTATTCTTCAATCTAGTTTTTACTCTTTGAGAGAATAAAATAGGCAAACCTTCTATAAACTTTTCTTTCCAATAATTGCTGTTACAGTCTCCTCTGTTGAAAACTTTGGAAAAGAAAGTATCTCTATAGAATTTGAATTCCGAGAGCGATTTACACTTTAAGTTACTCAATTGCTCATAAGTTCTAGAGATAATCAGTTGATTATTTCCCACAAAATGCCGCATGATGGTATATAACAGCGTATTGACAGCATCTTCAACAAAAATGGGTTCATTTCTTTCATCAACTCCCTTTTGAACCTGAAAATTAAAGATACTTTCTTTAACTTCACTTGATAGGAGATTATCCCACCATAGTCCGAGTTGACCTACGAATCCGGATGCTAAGGCTTGAGCTATCCTTTTTTCTGAGTTGGCCTTTATTCTAGCCGCCTGGGCGAACATAGTCATTTGCTTGAGGAGGACTATAATTTGATAGTCTGTTAAGCCATCTAAATTCCATTCGCAAATATACTCTCCATTGAATTGGATTCCATCATTGAAGGCTCTATTTTCAAATTGAGCATCAATTGGAGAAGGACGATGATAATATGGTTGATTCTTCACTTTTCCCCACTTTAACCTATTAATTTGAGGATTATCATGATCGTCTTGGGATTGAATATTTTGTAAGATCTCATCAAGATCTAATCCATCATTCTTAAGAACTGATACTGAGGGACCTTGAGATGTTGACCCAACAGAATTGTGTTTAAGCGTCAACTTTTCAAGTCTGTGTTTTAACTCTTCAAACATTTCTGTTGAAGCAGAACCCAGCTTAAATTCTTTTGTAAGCTCAGGAGGTGGTTTAAAGAGAACCACTCCGGGTTTATCTTTTGATACAAGCTTTCCTTCCTTTGAGGAAGTACTAATAACCTCAGCAGGAGAGGGACTAATAGCCAAAGGTTTTACTTTCAAAGTAACTACCTTTTCTATTCTGGTCAATTGCGTTCCTAAGGACTGCAAGAACAAATTGGTGTAATTGTTTTGCTCCAAAACTTGATTGATTCCTTGAATTTCTTCTGACTTTCTCTCAACCTCTTTCTCAAAAACCTTTTTATAAGGAACGGCTCTTGTCTTTCCCGTTCCCACATAAACTGGAACAGACGGTGGATGAATTGATGATACAACATCATTATCGTCTTTATCAGTAGCCAGTCTATAGGGTTTAAAAGAGTTTTCTATCATATTGCAAGAGGTAGGAGCAACACTTTGAGTAGTAGGGTTTACACTTTGAGTAGTAGGGTTTGCCCCCCCAAAAGGGAAGATATATCCTTTTGCTCGACTCCAATGTTTAAGAAAAACAAAGAAATCAACATTTTTCTGTGATTCTTTTAAGAAATCATAATAGATATTACGAATCAGTTCCTGATTCTCGGGAGAATAATGGTTAAAAAACCATTCTCTCTTTTTAATGTTTATATCAGAATTAAACATTGCTTTAAGCAAAGATTTATCAATTGATATACTCTGATTGTTAAGAGTATAAATACATTCAGAGTAACCAAAATCAGACGCTGTAGGGCTCTGAGCTCTCGGTATCTCTGCTTCCGAAGGAGTCTCTACCATATACGTCGGACGACTTACTGGATCTTCAGGGCGGTTTATAACTCCTTTTAAAGAGGACGACGTAGATCGTCGTGATGAGCATGATTCATCAATATTCCTTTGCGGGATAGACGACATACTATGTCTTCGCGGTTGTTCGTCTATATTAAGACGAATAGGTTTACTATCACCAAATCTGATATTTACAGATCCATCTGGGTTTTCTGTAATATCTTCAATCTGCTGATTTGCTCCTCGAACTTGTTTAGGAACTTCATCACTTAATGTCCAGTTTTGAGGAACAGATATTTCATCCCACTTTAGTGTTCTTGGTATTGAAATATTTGCCTTTAAAGGATTAATCTGGAACATTGTAGTTTCTCCTCTACCATCTCTAATAAAAGTACTTTTAAGGTTAATATCTGGAGTGATGGTATTCATAACTTTAATATAGAGTCGATAAATTAAAGCCATGTTTGAGGATAAAGGATCCATATCAAACCCTGAAGTTTGTAAGTTCAAAGTTAAGGTTTTCAATATGGTAGGATCAAGCAAAGAGACTGAAAAGTTAGGAAAACTATTAAAGTAGATTGGTCCTTCAGACAAGGATGAGGTTATACATCCTAGTAAAGAATCATTAAACTTTAGATGTCTCTTATCTCTTAAGCAGACCAGTAACGAAGTTGGAAGGCCTAATCTAGTCAATGGCTTTACCGCCACTTGAACTAATCCTATATGAAGATATTTGTATCCTCTTCCAACAGCATCTTCAAGCAATTTCTTTGGTAACATCTCAACAGTCATGTGACCTTGAGTTATAGGCAAGGACTGCTCGACAGTCTTGATAATATAATCAGACTTAAATAAAAAACTCCCTTTATTATAAATTTGAGAAGAAGGGGTTTTCGGTATAGACCAGTTCTGTAAATGGGTTTCAATATTCTTTATGGAAACCACCTGTTTGGTAGATGAATCCAAAGGAGAAGTCGAAGAAGAAGAAGAAGAAGAAGAGCTTCTAGACATAGATAAATTTCTGAATAAATTTGCCATTAATCGTTTAAACGAGATTTAAAACTTTAAAAGATAAGCAGGCGAGTTTTGAAAAGAAGGAATGTCAACTACAGGATTTACGTTATCACGGCTTAACCAGAATAGCCTTTTAAAACAACCAACATATCCTGAACAAAACTCAAAGCTCAATCTTAACAGTATTTAAATATGGTGTTTAAAACAAAATGAGCAAATTTAAAACTCCAGCAATTTATAAATGAATAAGAAACTTTTATCTTCAATTACAAAATCGAAATTCTAAGATGGCTCTGATACCAACTTTCCGACAGGATCATATATAGAATTTCACATGAATTAAACAATCAGAAAATGAAAATTATAAGCGGAATATTATTAAAAAAGTAGACTTACATAAGAATTCTGGAAGCAAACTTAAAACTTGAAACTTCGAATTTTTTCTTACAATATTTTTCGGATGCTTAAGACAACAACAGACCATTCCTCTTATAGAACTGAGGATCGACACAATAATAACAACAGACAAACTTTATTGAAAAAAGCAAACGCATAAACCAAAAGCAACTGAATTATTGAAAAAGTAAGCCAACTGGCCACCAACGCCACCCAAAGAGATAAGAATCCAAAGCCTGAATTATTAAGGCAAAGGCGGGGACCACCACAACTTTAGGAAGCACGCCTCAATTATTTAGGCTGAGCACAGGGACCTCCAAATGGATCAGAGGATGAAGCCTTATCTTCATCGCTGTCAACCATAGTAGCCGGGTCATCATTATTTCTTAAAAAATCTAAAATCTCATCCTTTGAAATACCTTTTAGGATAGACTTTAGTTTCTGCTGAGAGGCATCATATTTGTCCATATCACAATCCATCAAGTTAGGAGGAACATCAAGAATCTTATCCTCATCAAATTTGTTCCACCATTTGACTGCTAATTGCCTGCACAGTCTATGCACACCTGTTCCTACATGCTGAGTAATCACATAGGACCATTTAAAGATCCAAGGAATATCATTTACACAGCAAAAATTAAGTAACGCTTGGTTATCGTTTAGATTAACAGAAGTCTGATAGTATCGATCAAACTTCTCTTCAACTTTAGGGGGAAAAATCTGTGGAACTGGGCCCCAAAAGTAAAACCATGACTGAAACCAAGCAGGGAAATCCTGAGCTTTGACTGGTTTAAGGAATTTGGGATGGAGAAACCAACTGTGAGTATAGTGCTCATTTTGATAAAATAAGAATTTCTCCCATGCAAGCGAATAATCAAAATAATTGTAGTATTTTGGAATCATAGATTTATTCTCAAAATATTTGTGGGTTCGAAGATCACCCACCCAGTCAGAAGGACGTAAGACCTTTAAGATCTTAACTGTGGAGAAAGCCAGATTATATTTATCACGCGGCTTATGAGAAACTTTGATAGAACCGGTTTCAACTAGAATCTTTTCAAAAAACTCCCTTGTTTTAGGGAGGTAAACTGGTAGATCATGAGAATAGGACAGATAGAGGTCTGCTATCTGCTCAGGAGATCTAACCGCGTCTACATCTTCAATGTCAGTAACCTCTCTGATTAAGGTTTCAATGTACTGAGTTTCAGCTTGAGCTTTAAGCTCGGGGGCTTTACCTTTATTTTGCTGCTTCTGGGAACCTGAAGACTGTCCTTTAAGGTAGTCCGAATTGGGTCTTTCCATAGCTGGTTTGGCTGATCTTCTTGGAGACCTAACAAGATTTAACACACAAAGGTTAGGAGTATCTTGTAAGAATTCTCTGGTTAAGAAATCTGGCAAAGAATTAGAATCTCCTTTGATAAATTCAATATCAAAATCAAAGGCTGATAATAAAGCCTGCCAACGAGCAAAGATCTGTTTAGAAGCTATATTTTTAACATCTTTTTCCAGAACTTCTTTAGCAGATTTGCAGTCAATTCTAAGAAGAAATCTCTGATTTAAGAGATCTCCTTGGAATTTATTAATGCACAAAACTATTGAACATATTTCTTTTTTAATAGTGGAATAATTCTTTTGTGCATTATTCCATTTTCCCGAAACAAAACAAACTAAGACTTCTTTAGAGTCTTTAATCTGTTTAAGAATTCCTCCGTATCCTTCATCCGAGGCATCGGTCTCTACAATCTTAGGGACATCAGGATCAGTAAAATGTAAACATGGCAGGGACTTAACCCTAGATTTTATGTTTATAATAGCCTGAGTACATTCCTCAGACCATGGTGAAGGCTTCTTATTTAGCCTTTTGTACAAAGGAGCAGCATCAACTGCTAGATCTTCGTAGAAGTCTCTAATATAATTAACACTTCCCAAAAATCTTTGTAATTGCTTTTGATCTAAAATTTTATTAGGAAACTTATCAGCAAAAGCAATAGCTCTATCAATAGGGATATACTTTCCTTGAGATATTTCAAACCCTAGAAATCTTATCTTGGTTTGAAATAACTGCATCTTGCTAGCTGAGACAACTAGAATCATATATATTCAAATATATATCACAAATCTACAAGCTAATAGCGATGCTCGTGAAGTTGACATAAGTGATCTAAAAAAAGAGATCAAGCAAATTAAGAAAGATATTCGTTGGTTAAAAGGCAAAAATGATAAAGGAAAAGAAAAAATGGAAGATGCTAGCCCATCGATTATCACAGAAGAAAGCGAAGATGAAGGTGATGAGGTGTTTGAGTTTTCTACTCAAGATCATAGAATTATCCCCATTGAGTCACAAAGTCTAAAAGAGTTTAGCACGAAAGGATTAAAAATTAATCTAATCGATAGAATTATCACTCAGAAATGGTATGTTCAGATTACTATCATTATTGATGATGAATTCTCAGTTACCACTGAAGCCTTAATTGATTCAGGCGCAGACTTAAACTGTCTTGCAGAAGGATTAGTTCCTTCAAAATACTATTCCAAAACAGCTCAAATGCTGAGTACGGCTGATGGTACACATCTAAACATTGATTACAAACTATCAAATGCTGTGGTTTGTAACAATGGAGTTTGTTTTGAGTCTCCATTTCTCCTTGTCAAGAATATGGCTCAAGCAGCTATTCTTGGTACACCTTTTATTAGTTTGCTTTTCCCAATTTCCATTGATCACAAGGGAATAAGCACTAATAAGGGGGGGATAGAAGTAAGGTTTGACTTTATTTCTGAACCTCGTTATCAAGGAGTTAACCATTTACTTAAACGTAAAGAAGATTTTTTATTTTTTCTTAAGCAAGAGCTTGAGATTAAAAAGATTGAAGTATATCTTAAAGATGTTAAGTTCAAGCATAAGCTTAAAGCTTATCAAGAGGATTTGGGTAGAGAAATATGCTCTACAGATCCTACAGCTTTCTGGAATCGTAAAAAGCATGTCATCTCCCTTCCGTATATTGAGGGATTTAATGAGAAGCTCATTCCAACTAAAGCGAGGCCCATTCAAATGAATGAAAGGTTTTTAAAGCTTTGTCAGGAAGAAATTAACGATCTCTTAAAAAAGGGATTAATTCGAAAAAGCTACTCTCCCTGGTCTTGTTCGGCTTTCTATGTTGAAAACGCTGCTGAAATAGAACGAGGAGTTCCGAGATTAGTTATTAACTATAAACCTCTAAACAAAGTTTTGAGATGGATTAGGTATCCAATCCCAAACAAGAGGGATTTATTAAATCGATTGCTTAAAGCAAACGTCTTCTCTAAATTTGATATGAAGAGTGGATATTGGCAAATTCAAATTAAAGAGGAAGACAAATATAAAACAGCTTTCACAGTGCCCTTTGGACACTATGAATGGAATGTCCTAGGCTTTGGCCTAAAAAATGCTCCCTCTGAGTTTCAAAACATTATGAATGAGATCTTTAATCCATTTATGGACTTTATGATTGTCTATATTGATGATGTTTTGGTTTTCTCAAAGGATATTGACCAACATTGGAAACACTTAAATGTGTTTAAAACTGCGGTAAAAAGAGAAGGTCTAGTTGTCTCAGCTAGCAAGATGCAGTTATTTCAAACCAAGATAAGATTTCTAGGGTTTGAAATATCTCAAGGAAAGTATATCCCTATTGATAGAGCTATTGCTTTTGCTGATAAGTTTCCTAATAAAATTTTAGATCAAAAGCAATTACAAAGATTTTTGGGAAGTGTTAATTATATTAGAGACTTCTACGAAGATCTAGCAGTTGATGCTGCTCCTTTGTACAAAAGGCTAAATAAGAAGCCTTCACCATGGTCTGAGGAATGTACTCAGGCTATTATAAACATAAAATCTAGGGTTAAGTCCCTGCCATGTTTACATTTTACTGATCCTGATGTCCCTAAGATTGTAGAGACCGATGCCTCGGATGAAGGATACGGAGGAATTCTTAAACAGATTAAAGACTCTAAAGAAGTCTTAGTTTGTTTTGTTTCGGGAAAATGGAATAATGCACAAAAGAATTATTCCACTATTAAAAAAGAAATATGTTCAATAGTTTTGTGCATTAATAAATTCCAAGGAGATCTCTTAAATCAGAGATTTCTTCTTAGAATTGACTGCAAATCTGCTAAAGAAGTTCTGGAAAAAGATGTTAAAAATATAGCTTCTAAACAGATCTTTGCTCGTTGGCAGGCTTTATTATCAGCCTTTGATTTTGATATTGAATTTATCAAAGGAGATTCTAATTCTTTGCCAGATTTCTTAACCAGAGAATTCTTACAAGATACTCCTAACCTTTGTGTGTTAAATCTTGTTAAGTCTCCAAGAAGATCAGCCAAACCAGCTATGGAAAGACCCAATTCGGACTACCTTAAAGGACAGTCTTCAGGTTCCCAGAAGCAGCAAAATAAAGGTAAAGCCCCCGAGCTTAAAGCTCAAGCTGAAACTCAGTACATTGAAACCTTAATCAGAGAGGTTACTGACATTGAAGATGTAGACGCGGTTAGATCTCCTGAGCAGATAGCAGACCTCTATCTGTCCTATTCTCATGATCTACCAGTTTACCTCCCTAAAACAAGGGAGTTTTTTGAAAAGATTCTAGTTGAAACCGGTTCTATCAAAGTTTCTCATAAGCCGCGTGATAAATATAATCTGGCTTTCTCCACAGTTAAGATCTTAAAGGTCTTACGTCCTTCTGACTGGGTGGGTGATCTTCGAACCCACAAATATTTTGAGAATAAATCTATGATTCCAAAATACTACAATTATTTTGATTATTCGCTTGCATGGGAGAAATTCTTATTTTATCAAAATGAGCACTATACTCACAGTTGGTTTCTCCATCCCAAATTCCTTAAACCAGTCAAAGCTCAGGATTTCCCTGCTTGGTTTCAGTCATGGTTTTACTTTTGGGGCCCAGTTCCACAGATTTTTCCCCCTAAAGTTGAAGAGAAGTTTGATCGATACTATCAGACTTCTGTTAATCTAAACGATAACCAAGCGTTACTTAATTTTTGCTGTGTAAATGATATTCCTTGGATCTTTAAATGGTCCTATGTGATTACTCAGCATGTAGGAACAGGTGTGCATAGACTGTGCAGGCAATTAGCAGTCAAATGGTGGAACAAATTTGATGAGGATAAGATTCTTGATGTTCCTCCTAACTTGATGGATTGTGATATGGACAAATATGATGCCTCTCAGCAGAAACTAAAGTCTATCCTAAAAGGTATTTCAAAGGATGAGATTTTAGATTTTTTAAGAAATAATGATGACCCGGCTACTATGGTTGACAGCGATGAAGATAAGGCTTTATCCTCTGATCCATTTGGAGGTCCCTGTGCTCAGCCTAAATAATTGAGGCGTGCTTCCTAAAGTTGTGGTGGTCCCCGCCTTTGCCTTAATAATTCAGGCTTTGGATTCTTATCTCTTTGGGTGGTGTTGGTGGCCAGTTGGCTTACTTTTTCAATAATTCAGTTGCTTTTGGTTTATGCGTTTGCTTTTTTCAATAAAGTTTGTCTGTTGTTATTATTGTGTCGATCCTCAGTTCTATAAGAGGAATGGTCTGTTGTTGTCTTGAGCATCCGAAAAATATTGTAAGAAAAAATTCGAAGTTTCAAGTTTTAAGTTTGCTTCCAGAATTCTTATGTAAGTCTACTTTTTTAATAATATTCCGCTTATAATTTTCATTTTCTGATACCAACTTTCCGACAGGATCATATATAGAATTTCACATGAATTAAACAATCAGAAAATGAAAATTATAAGCGGAATATTATTAAAAAAGTAGACTTACATAAGAATTCTGGAAGCAAACTTAAAACTTGAAACTTCGAATTTTTTCTTACAATATTTTTCGGATGCTCAAGACAACAACAGACCATTCCTCTTATAGAACTGAGGATCGACACAATAATAACAACAGACAAACTTTATTGAAAAAAGCAAACGCATAAACCAAAAGCAACTGAATTATTGAAAAAGTAAGCCAACTGGCCACCAACACCACCCAAAGAGATAAGAATCCAAAGCCTGAATTATTAAGGCAAAGGCGGGGACCACCACAACTTTAGGAAGCACGCCTCAATTATTTAGGCTGAGCACAGGGACCTCCAAATGGATCAGAGGATGAAGCCTTATCTTCATCGCTGTCAACCATAGTAGCCGGGTCATCATTATTTCTTAAAAAATCTAAAATCTCATCCTTTGAAATACCTTTTAGGATAGACTTTAGTTTCTGCTGAGAGGCATCATATTTGTCCATATCACAATCCATCAAGTTAGGAGGAACATCAAGAATCTTATCCTCATCAAATTTGTTCCACCATTTGACTGCTAATTGCCTGCACAGTCTATGCACACCTGTTCCTACATGCTGAGTAATCACATAGGACCATTTAAAGATCCAAGGAATATCATTTACACAGCAAAAATTAAGTAACGCTTGGTTATCGTTTAGATTAACAGAAGTCTGATAGTATCGATCAAACTTCTCTTCAACTTTAGGGGGAAAAATCTGTGGAACTGGGCCCCAAAAGTAAAACCATGACTGAAACCAAGCAGGGAAATCCTGAGCTTTGACTGGTTTAAGGAATTTGGGATGGAGAAACCAACTGTGAGTATAGTGCTCATTTTGATAAAATAAGAATTTCTCCCATGCAAGCGAATAATCAAAATAATTGTAGTATTTTGGAATCATAGATTTATTCTCAAAATATTTGTGGGTTCGAAGATCACCCACCCAGTCAGAAGGACGTAAGACCTTTAAGATCTTAACTGTGGAGAAAGCCAGATTATATTTATCACGCGGCTTATGAGAAACTTTGATAGAACCGGTTTCAACTAGAATCTTTTCAAAAAACTCCCTTGTTTTAGGGAGGTAAACTGGTAGATCATGAGAATAGGACAGATAGAGGTCTGCTATCTGCTCAGGAGATCTAACCGCGTCTACATCTTCAATGTCAGTAACCTCTCTGATTAAGGTTTCAATGTACTGAGTTTCAGCTTGAGCTTTAAGCTCGGGGGCTTTACCTTTATTTTGCTGCTTCTGGGAACCTGAAGACTGTCCTTTAAGGTAGTCCGAATTGGGTCTTTCCATAGCTGGTTTGGCTGATCTTCTTGGAGACCTAACAAGATTTAACACACAAAGGTTAGGAGTATCTTGTAAGAATTCTCTGGTTAAGAAATCTGGCAAAGAATTAGAATCTCCTTTGATAAATTCAATATCAAAATCAAAGGCTGATAATAAAGCCTGCCAACGAGCAAAGATCTGTTTAGAAGCTATATTTTTAACATCTTTTTCCAGAACTTCTTTAGCAGATTTGCAGTCAATTCTAAGAAGAAATCTCTGATTTAAGAGATCTCCTTGGAATTTATTAATGCACAAAACTATTGAACATATTTCTTTTTTAATAGTGGAATAATTCTTTTGTGCATTATTCCATTTTCCCGAAACAAAACAAACTAAGACTTCTTTAGAGTCTTTAATCTGTTTAAGAATTCCTCCGTATCCTTCATCCGAGGCATCGGTCTCTACAATCTTAGGGACATCAGGATCAGTAAAATGTAAACATGGCAGGGACTTAACCCTAGATTTTATGTTTATAATAGCCTGAGTACATTCCTCAGACCATGGTGAAGGCTTCTTATTTAGCCTTTTGTACAAAGGAGCAGCATCAACTGCTAGATCTTCGTAGAAGTCTCTAATATAATTAACACTTCCCAAAAATCTTTGTAATTGCTTTTGATCTAAAATTTTATTAGGAAACTTATCAGCAAAAGCAATAGCTCTATCAATAGGGATATACTTTCCTTGAGATATTTCAAACCCTAGAAATCTTATCTTGGTTTGAAATAACTGCATCTTGCTAGCTGAGACAACTAGACCTTCTCTTTTTACCGCAGTTTTAAACACATTTAAGTGTTTCCAATGTTGGTCAATATCCTTTGAGAAAACCAAAACATCATCAATATAGACAATCATAAAGTCCATAAATGGATTAAAGATCTCATTCATAATGTTTTGAAACTCAGAGGGAGCATTTTTTAGGCCAAAGCCTAGGACATTCCATTCATAGTGTCCAAAGGGCACTGTGAAAGCTGTTTTATATTTGTCTTCCTCTTTAATTTGAATTTGCCAATATCCACTCTTCATATCAAATTTAGAGAAGACGTTTGCTTTAAGCAATCGATTTAATAAATCCCTCTTGTTTGGGATTGGATACCTAATCCATCTCAAAACTTTGTTTAGAGGTTTATAGTTAATAACTAATCTCGGAACTCCTCGTTCTATTTCAGCAGCGTTTTCAACATAGAAAGCCGAACAAGACCAGGGAGAGTAGCTTTTTCGAATTAATCCCTTTTTTAAGAGATCGTTAATTTCTTCCTGACAAAGCTTTAAAAACCTTTCATTCATTTGAATGGGCCTCGCTTTAGTTGGAATGAGCTTCTCATTAAATCCCTCAATATACGGAAGGGAGATGACATGCTTTTTACGATTCCAGAAAGCTGTAGGATCTGTAGAGCATATTTCTCTACCCAAATCCTCTTGATAAGCTTTAAGCTTATGCTTGAACTTAACATCTTTAAGATATACTTCAATCTTTTTAATCTCAAGCTCTTGCTTAAGAAAAAATAAAAAATCTTCTTTACGTTTAAGTAAATGGTTAACTCCTTGATAACGAGGTTCAGAAATAAAGTCAAACCTTACTTCTATCCCCCCCTTATTAGTGCTTATTCCCTTGTGATCAATGGAAATTGGGAAAAGCAAACTAATAAAAGGTGTACCAAGAATAGCTGCTTGAGCCATATTCTTGACAAGGAGAAATGGAGACTCAAAACAAACTCCATTGTTACAAACCACAGCATTTGATAGTTTGTAATCAATGTTTAGATGTGTACCATCAGCCGTACTCAGCATTTGAGCTGTTTTGGAATAGTATTTTGAAGGAACTAATCCTTCTGCAAGACAGTTTAAGTCTGCGCCTGAATCAATTAAGGCTTCAGTGGTAACTGAGAATTCATCATCAATAATGATAGTAATCTGAACATACCATTTCTGAGTGATAATTCTATCGATTAGATTAATTTTTAATCCTTTCGTGCTAAACTCTTTTAGACTTTGTGACTCAATGGGGATAATTCTATGATCTTGAGTAGAAAACTCAAACACCTCATCACCTTCATCTTCGCTTTCTTCTGTGATAATCGATGGGCTAGCATCTTCCATTTTTTCTTTTCCTTTATCATTTTTGCCTTTTAACCAACGAATATCTTTCTTAATTTGCTTGATCTCTTTTTTTAGATCACTTATGTCAACTTCACGAGCATCGCTATTAGCTTGTAGATTTGTGATTAAACCCTGTAACTCTTTAAGAGTTGGTTCCTTATGCCTTTCATTAACCTTATCAAAGATTTTTTGTAAGGAATATTGGCCTGGGTCGAATCGTTCATCTTCACTTGAAGATTTCTTCTTGCTTTTAGCAAGTGAGATATATTTCTCAATCATTTGTCTTTTCGTTGTAAGATCTTCAACCTGATCAATGAGATCTAGTATCAGACTATCTTCTTTAGTTAAGACATTAATTGAGAGGCCATTTAATGCACACAAACAGGCGTCATCATCACACTGACAATCGTCTAATTCGTCACATGAAACTTCAGATTTGTCTGAATTAGAACAACTACTTTCAACACTTGATTCAGAAGAAGAGAATTCTTCTTTATCAGAGTCAATAAAAATTGCAAGCAATTGCCTTTTAAGACCTTCGTCTGTGACCAATTGGTTGATCTTTTTCTTAGTCGTACATTCAGGACTCTTATGACCAATTTTTCCACATTTATAACATGTGGGAGGACTAGAGCCAATCTTCTTGTTTTTAGAAGATTTCTTTCCAGATGACTTTCTATCTTTAGATTTATCATCTCTAGTCTGATATTTAGACTTATTTCGATAATCTCTTCTCTTGGATCTCTTATTAGTTTTATAGCTAGAAGAATCTTTAGAGATTTTTCTTTTTCTTTTATCTTTTGGGATCTCAGCTAAACCATATTGCTCGCAGAAATCTCCTAGAGCACGCTTTCCTCTAGATCTTTCCTCAGCAATTTGTTTCTGAATCTTTAAGATGTTGCATAGGTCAGCTCCTTCAGCTATGACTTCTGACGCTAATTCGCCATAAGTATATTCCTCCCAAGGAATAACTCCATCATTTTTATTCTTCAATCTAGTTTTTACTCTTTGAGAGAATAAAATAGGCAAACCTTCTATAAACTTTTCTTTCCAATAATTGCTGTTACAGTCTCCTCTGTTGAAAACTTTGGAAAAGAAAGTATCTCTATAGAATTTGAATTCCGAGAGCGATTTACACTTTAAGTTACTCAATTGCTCATAAGTTCTAGAGATAATCAGTTGATTATTTCCCACAAAATGCCGCATGATGGTATATAACAGCGTATTGACAGCATCTTCAACAAAAATGGGTTCATTTCTTTCATCAACTCCCTTTTGAACCTGAAAATTAAAGATACTTTCTTTAACTTCACTTGATAGGAGATTATCCCACCATAGTCCGAGTTGACCTACGAATCCGGATGCTAAGGCTTGAGCTATCCTTTTTTCTGAGTTGGCCTTTATTCTAGCCGCCTGGGCGAACATAGTCATTTGCTTGAGGAGGACTATAATTTGATAGTCTGTTAAGCCATCTAAATTCCATTCGCAAATATACTCTCCATTGAATTGGATTCCATCATTGAAGGCTCTATTCTCAAATTGAGCATCAATTGGAGAAGGACGATGATAATATGGTTGATTCTTCACTTTTCCCCACTTTAACCTATTAATTTGAGGATTATCATGATCGTCTTGGGATTGAATATTTTGTAAGATCTCATCAAGATCTAATCCATCATTCTTAAGAACTGATACTGAGGGACCTTGAGATGTTGACCCAACAGAATTGTGTTTAAGCGTCAACTTTTCAAGTCTGTGTTTTAACTCTTCAAACATTTCTGTTGAAGCAGAACCCAGCTTAAATTCTTTTGTAAGCTCAGGAGGTGGTTTAAAGAGAACCACTCCGGGTTTATCTTTTGATACAAGCTTTCCTTCCTTTGAGGAAGTACTAATAACCTCAGCAGGAGAGGGACTAATAGCCAAAGGTTTTACTTTCAAAGTAACTACCTTTTCTATTCTGGTCAATTGCGTTCCTAAGGACTGCAAGAACAAATTGGTGTAATTGTTTTGCTCCAAAACTTGATTGATTCCTTGAATTTCTTCTGACTTTCTCTCAACCTCTTTCTCAAAAACCTTTTTATAAGGAACGGCTCTTGTCTTTCCCGTTCCCACATAAACTGGAACAGACGGTGGATGAATTGATGATACAACATCATTATCGTCTTTATCAGTAGCCAGTCTATAGGGTTTAAAAGAGTTTTCTATCATATTGCAAGAGGTAGGAGCAACACTTTGAGTAGTAGGGTTTACACTTTGAGTAGTAGGGTTTGCCCCCCCAAAAGGGAAGATATATCCTTTTGCTCGACTCCAATGTTTAAGAAAAACAAAGAAATCAACATTTTTCTGTGATTCTTTTAAGAAATCATAATAGATATTACGAATCAGTTCCTGATTCTCGGGAGAATAATGGTTAAAAAACCATTCTCTCTTTTTAATGTTTATATCAGAATTAAACATTGCTTTAAGCAAAGATTTATCAATTGATATACTCTGATTGTTAAGAGTATAAATACATTCAGAGTAACCAAAATCAGACGCTGTAGGGCTCTGAGCTCTCGGTATCTCTGCTTCCGAAGGAGTCTCTACCATATACGTCGGACGACTTACTGGATCTTCAGGGCGGTTTATAACTCCTTTTAAAGAGGACGACGTAGATCGTCGTGATGAGCATGATTCATCAATATTCCTTTGCGGGATAGACGACATACTATGTCTTCGCGGTTGTTCGTCTATATTAAGACGAATAGGTTTACTATCACCAAATCTGATATTTACAGATCCATCTGGGTTTTCTGTAATATCTTCAATCTGCTGATTTGCTCCTCGAACTTGTTTAGGAACTTCATCACTTAAATATTAAATTTACCCTTTATCTAACATACCTTGCATACCCTCTTTAACGAACTCAAAAAAAATTAACACGTTTGTATCAGGATTAACCAAATTAATGAGAAAAAGCAAAGGTTTGACCAAATGACACAAATATGCATTTTTCTGCAAGATGTGTCATTAGAAAGTACTTAGCAGTTATATATGTGCGCCATACACAAGGATATTAATATATGAAGTACTCCATTAAAAACGTAATCACCACCAATTCTTAATTACCCTTTATATGATTAATTATTACTATCATGCATCAAAAGTTTCAAACAATTACCATTAAGATTTAAGAGTTTTTTCTTTTTTTGTAATTAATTAGTCTTCCTTTTTTCAAGTCGAACATATATAATCTAACCTATTAATTGATCCAAATTAAAAGCTAATATATATATGCATTAATGAGGAAAAAACATTAAAAAAAGAAAAGGAAAAAAAAAAGAAAATAAAACTAACCTTGAGTGGTTTGTCTCCTTGTGCAGGCGGTGCTGATTAAAGCCGAACGAGTCAACTCATCAAACACAGATACGGGACTCGGTTGTTCATTAGTAGGAATGTTAACATTGCCATCATCTTCTCCTTCACCTTTTGCCAAATTAACCACCCTCTTTAGTTCTGCCGGCGGTGGCCGCCGCGGCAGTGATCGGCCGATATGCCGTGCAAATTGAACGGTTTGAATGATATCCTTAAGCTCTTTCAAATCTTCATTACACTTGTCTATATCACTCATCAGTTTCCTTCTCTTCTCTGAACTACTACTACTATTACTACTAGTCGAATAGTAATATTCCGTCACTGGACGGTTCCCGCCCGCCGGCACTTCCTGTAGTCCCATCAGACGGGGAACCAGCGCCATCGACGATCGGAAGTTTTCCGGGGATTTTACTGACGCCGATCGCCTGACATCCGGCGGAATTATTGGACTCCTCTGCACAATACCGCATGAGAATCTTCGACGAACATCACGAGATTCTTCTTTCTCTCTCCGCTTGTTGGTAGCATCACGTTTTTCTTGCTTTTTACCTGAAATTAAGTAGGAAAGAAATTAAGGTTTTATATATATGATCATAATAATTAATTTGGTAGATATATACACATTTCGTTTTATGCTTAGAGAGAGAGGGAGGAGAGGGGGGAGAGACCTAAAGTAAGGAATTTCCGGCGGTTTTGGTATTTGGAGAGAAGGTGAAAAATGCCGGACATGCAACCGATGGATTTCGCTGCATGGTGGTTGTGCCGGTGATTGGGCGGATGCGTAGGCGTTTCACGACGACGAGATGAGGATGACAGTATACTGTCTTGTCTGCTCAACATTTAATTAATTTAAATGATATCGAATAAATTTACGTATTTTGATTGAGTTCTAGCTAGATATATCTATATATCTATAGACTAGAGAATTAATTTTCTAGGAGGGTAAACTGTGAAGGATTATATAATTAAAAAGGGGAGAGAAAATACATATATACACATTAAAATTATGATAAATCGTGTACGGGATCCGGAACCCAAATGCAATAATATGGGTGGATAATGACTGGTGGACCAGAAATGAATAGTGATGGCTTTGGCCCAACCGCAGCCCTAACTAGATACCAGTTCATAAGCTGATTATATTAGGGCTTATGGTTTTGTATCTCCAATGGCCTTGAGCAGGTAATTATTTGGGCTTGGCTCGCCTTACTCAGGTGCCCATCTTAATTTTGACCACATGCAACTGCTGTCTGTCCAAAGGATTATTTTTCAAAATTAGATATATAATTTGACTTTTGAGAAATCATATCATATTAAACTTTAAAATTGATATAACTCATAAAAATTTAGAATAAAATAAATTTTTTAATTTATAATTTTTGTTATATACTATACAATTATAATAATTAAATCAATTAAAATTATTTAAAATTTAATATGTATCAAAAATCAAGTTGTATTTTTAATTTCAAAAAAAATAGAGTTGATCAAATAAAATATAAATATAAGTTAGTTTATGGATACTAAAAGATTAAAGAAGTAACCCAATACAATATTTGACAGAATGTCATATCATATAATTTAAAATCACAACTTCAATCAATCATAATTCCGTTGTCTGACTTGACTTTGTTTAAACAAAGTCTTTTTACCTTTGATTTTAAGTACTTTTTGTTGGCATAGTCTCTCACATTTCGTTATAACTTTTGACTTCCCTTTCTTTATAGCTTGCTTTTGAAGGAAGGAGAATTATTGATTTGTCTTCGTTTTCCCTCCTTAACAACTACAAATACCAATTCCCTTCTTTTATTCCACCCTCCTAACTCTTAACTACTGCTTAATTCAATTATTATAGTTACAGTTATAATATATTTATTTATAAGGATTATAATTTATGTATTAAGTTATTTTATAATTTTTAAATTAATAATTTAAAGTTTAAAATTAAACAATTGATATCAACTAAAACTGGAAAATGATATGATGATTATACATGCTTTGTTGAGTTGATCAAACTAACCCCCACTAGCGACCTAGTGGTAAAACAATTACTCCTGCTCCACTAACATTTAATCTAAACCTTGCCAAATGAAAATGAAATTCAACACAAATGCATCACAATAAATACTACTCCATCCTATTCAAATTAAATAACGTTTTAGAGTTAAGCACACTTATTAAAAAATAACACAAAATATCTTTTATATCCCTATTAATTATTTTTCTCTCCACAATGAATAAAAAAGGTAAGTCAAAGATGAAGACAATTAATGGGTTATTGAAACTTTGGTTTTATATGTGATAAAATGGTTCATAGAATAATATTTATTAAACATATTAAATAGCGGGATAAATTAAGAAAAAATAGTGTAATATTGTATAGAAATTTTAAAATAATATTTATATAAAATAAAATTAAACTTTTTAAAACGTTATTTATTTAGAATAAGAGGATAAGAGGGAGTACTAGTTTATGAATTCCATTTGACCAAATGATCAATCTTGACTAACCACAAAACATTGCCAAACAAAAAGAGAAAGGAAAAGGAAAAAAGAAAATCCATAACCCAATACAACAACTACAAGTACACACCACCATTCATATCAAATCTAATGGACTCAAAACTTTTATAACATTACTTTAATCGATCACTCTTTAAACCAAAAAAATAAATTAAAAGGAGAAGAAAAAAGATTCCTCTTTCCTCTTGTCATTCCCCAAACCAAACCGATCATTTCCCCTCAAAATTCTCTCAGCTAAGCCAGGAAGAAGAAGAAGAAATTAGCCATGGCGGGTGGGTTTAGCACCTTAGGAGGTGTAGTGGTAGCCCTAACAATAATTATAACAGTGGCAAGTGGGAATTCAGAAGGAGATGCACTCTACGCGCTGCGGCGTAGCTTGACGGATCCGGATAACGTACTCCAGAGCTGGGATCCTAACCTTGTTAGCCCTTGCACCTGGTTTCATATCACCTGCAACCAAGATAACCACGTCACTCGCGTGTAACCTACTACACTTAACTCAACCTCAATTATTATTATTATTATTATTATTATTTTCTCTCTCTCAGTCTATGTATTGAAATACCTTGTTCTTCAACTAAGGTTTTCGATTGTCTTTATTTAGTTATGATTGTAAGCTCTTTTTAGCTAAATTATTGGGTATTGGTGGCTTGGGTCCTATTACTAAATTTATTTAGATTGGGCTACAAAGAGGGTACCTTACTGACTTAATGAGGCATACATCAGGGATGTTGTTAGAAGGGTAGATCATACTTAAATATGGATGTAAATTAATTGAGTTTGTATTAGGTTTCTACTTGGCAATTTTAACAACAGCATGCCTAATGAAAGAGCTACATTAAAAATTGAAAATTGGGATGGGCAGGCATTAATCCATAGTTTGAAGGGTATGGTTCTATATATGTGTAATTAATTTGGATCCTTTTCAAATTTCTCTGCTTTTTGAGATTGAATTCGGGTTATTGCTCTTTCAGTAGACTATTTGGTTATGTATTTGTAGATGTTCTGATAAAATGAATTAGTATCACCATTAAGAGTAAAATTTTAAGTTTCTTATAAATATCTTGTCTTTTATGGTGTTTTACAACTAATGTCATGTAAAACTAGCCGTGCTGGTCTTTTACTTGAGATTTTTGAAGTTTTATATAAATAGCTTGTCAGTTTTAGTTCTAATATTTGAAGCTATAATGATTTTGTAGAAAGCTCAGATGATGTCCGCATGTTTGACTTGGTCAATTTACTTTTCAAGATTGTGGTCGTTTGATGAATCCAAATGGAGAGCTTACTTTCAATGTTTTTATCATTTGAAGGATTTGTATAGTTCCTGCTAATTGATACCTGCAAATTGAGCATTAAGAAAATTACTCCTGGAATAAACTTGATGTACATGTTACATAATGGTTATAATGTACGCAGGACATCTCTATATGCATTTTGTCAAAGTTTCTTTCATGAAAATGTTTGTGGTCTTTAAACATTGGTTTAATGTCATGGTTTCTGTGATTCTCGGTGTAGTGGTCACAATCCTTTTCTTTGTGTTCCATTTGCACTTGAGTTTTGTGAAATTTCTTGAAATTATTTGAGTTATAGTCTTATAGATGTGTATTTTACAGACCACTGGTAGATCTTTCTGAGAGAGACTGTGAACAGTTGTATATAGCAATTGGTATTTTTTTGTGCGCTAAAAGATGCAATATGTGCTGAAAGATGGCACTTAGTTGGTATCTTCTACCGCTGAAATTCAAATTTCCAGACCTAGTCTATTTGGTAATGTTTTTGAAAGAAATTGTGGATACAACTTTATTACATGGAGGAGATATGTTACCATTAGGATCATTCCAGATAGTTTGACAATTTTATTTCTAGCTTGCAAAGTAATGACGGTGTGCTATGTAGTGTAATCAGGTTATTTCTATTTTCTACCTCTTGTAATAAGGTTTAACTATTTTCCGCTCCCTCCGTCTCCATGAGTTTTACGCTTTCCTTATTTCAATGTCAAATTGAGTGTCTTTTGCAAAGCCAGTGCAATATTATTGCAAATGGACTATACACCCTCTTAAAGTAGATCATATTTGGGGAATCCATCGTGTGATTTGCAAATTAGGGGAGGGCATATTAAAACTAAGTTGGTCATACTTTTTTAATCCATAAACTAAGTTTTATTTTTTTCGTGATACTCAAATTGGTATAGAGGGAGTATCTGAAACAACCCAGGTCAAATCCCGAGTTCAGAACAAATTTCGGGTCAAATTCTAAGTCCGAATCAAATCAAATTCATCCAAATAAGACTTTAAATCATTGACCCAATATTATCTTATTGGGTCATCTTAACCCACCACAGGCTCACCCAAAAGGTCATGACTGAAGGTATTATTGGTAGTAATTTAATTCCTTAAGTACAAACAAATTTTTTTCCATATCTTTCGATGTGGGATTGGGGTGTTACAAACTCACCCACTTAAATTTTTGACGTCTTCGTCAGAACCAATTACACACACGGTCTATAGGTCTCTCTAGCCATAGTGGGATAATATCGGTTGGTTTCATGTTCCTATCTCCGTACCTCCTCTCCATTGTGGGATAATACCACCAACCTTCGTGTCCCCACCTCTGGATACCCGATTGAATAACCCGACACGAGCTTTCGAGAGTTGCTCTGATACCATATAAAACAATCCGGGTCAAATCTCGAGTTCAGAACAAATCTTGAGTCAAATCTCAAGTTCGAATCTAATCAAATTCATTCAAATAAGGCAGGCTTTAAACCACTGACCCAATAGTATCTTCTTGAGTCATCATAGCCCACCACAGATTCACCTAAAAGGTCATGACTGAAGGTACTATTGGTAGTAACTTAATTCTTTAAGTAAAGACAAAATTTTCCCATATCTTTCGATGTGGGGTGTTGCAGTATCTCTCAAAGTGTCGTGGTTGTTTCTGATTTGGAAGTTGCATAGTTCTGTATCTTCCTTTCATTGCCATCATTTTAGGATTATAAATTGGATAACCTAGTTGTTGTTTATTATTTCAAAGTCTTCTTGTTTTCTGTTTCTTTTATCAATCTACTTTTTTGCGTTGTTTATCATAAATATAATATGTCATATTATGATTCTTTTTCTGTAGGGATCTTGGCAACTCAAATTTGTCTGGTCATTTAGTACCTGATCTTGGGAGACTTGAACATCTGCAGTATCTGTGAGTATTTTGTGATTTTTTGTTTCACTGTGTCTATGTGATAATAATAGATGGATAATTGGTCAAATGTTAAGGCCTACCGTTATGAACATTTTCCACCTGATCTGTAGTTAGCTGTGACATTTTTTTTTTCTTTTTTGATGTAGTTAACAGTAAGAACAGATACTTCAACGACTTTAAAAGTAATCCAACTTTGTTATTGATGCAGAGAACTTTACAAAAATAACATTCAAGGTACTATTCCCATTGAGCTTGGTAACTTGAAGAGTCTAATAAGCCTGGACTTGTACAACAACAATATCTCTGGGACCATTCCTCCTTCACTAGGGAAGCTGAAATCTCTAGTGTTCTTGTGAGTTGACCTTATTATATTGCTTTCTTTCATTACTTATTACTTGTGAATTGTAAATATTTATTACTTTTGATACCTTATCCAAGAAGAAGAATGCTAATTTGTAGAAAAAATACTTAGGTCCTAGACTATTAGTGGATACGTCTCTCTCTATCATACGGATGCAACCCATTTATTAAGTGAGCATCTTCATCTTCTTTGGCAGGCGTCTTAATGATAATCATTTGGTCGGGAAAATTCCAAGGGAACTTGTTGGTATTTCCAGCCTGAAAGTTGTGTAAGTGCTCAAAATAATTGTTCGACTTAAATTTGTAACTGTACGTACTAAATGAATGTTCTATGTTACTATAATTATTTGCATGTGTTTTCCAGGGATGTCTCAAGCAACAACTTGTGTGGAACAATCCCTACTATGGGTCCATTTGAGCACATTCCATTGACAAAGTAAGACTTCCTTGAAATATATCCTTTGCATCTTTTATTCTCACTTTCTAATTTAGGTATTTCCCCATCCAATTCATATAATGAGTTGATATAATATCCCCTTTTTACCTTTTACGGTTCAAATTTATCGAGAGGTTAAATATGGACTACCTAGGCACTTTCTTAAGGACCAAAAAGAATTTTTAAGTCTTCTATTAAAAAATCTTCCTGCATCAGAGGCATATTTGGTGCTCTTTTTCCCTACTTGCTGCCAATACATTATTTATTCTATATTGGTGTCCTTTAGTCTTCTTAGTAAGTTGAACTTTTGAACCTTGTACATCGTGCATTCTGCCACCTTCTGGCATCTACTGTAACTTGGACACTGCATATTTCGAAGTGGTGATAAGGATCTTTGAACTTTCTTATCTGGTTGGGTCTGAGAATCTATCCAGAGGCACCTCTTCCAAGTACTTGGCTTATGTGACTCCTGATCTGACTGAAAGCATGCTTACCTGGAATTGCATTTTTTTCTTTGTTTGAAGTTCAGCTACTTTGGGTTGCTCCATTTTTCTTGTATTTCAATTTGGAAGAAAGTTCTGATTAATGTGAAGAGAGAGATTATGATTAAGGAGAAATTAAACTCAAAAAGTTTTCAGAAAAGGCTAAAGAATTATCTCATTGATAGAGTAGAGCCCTCTTGCGATGCTTCTCCTCCAGATAAACTGACAATGGGACTCAAAAGAACACCTCGATTATATAGTAGTTCAGAAGGGAATTAAGGTTCCTTAAAAATTTAGCCTTTTGGTTTCTCTAAGTGAACCAAATGATGGCAAACTTTACTCGTGCTCAAACATGTTGTTCCCCATCTGAAATTCTCCAAAACTAATAGAATTGTGTAACGATCTATTTTGCTTATTATATATACATCAAAATGGAGAAAGGCTTACATCAAGATGCCACATCGACAATGATTCGAGAATGGTTGACCAAGAATAAGCGCTGTAGCTGGTATGAAAATGGGAAGAATGGGGATTTGACGATGGAATATGCAATTCAAATAAATACTAGTAAAAATTAGCAACTGAATTCGCATCAGAGTGCCTTTGGATAATAAGGGCTTTGCTTAGTTTACTCTTGAACTCAAATAGTGTGTAATCCTACATTGTTCTTCTCCCACTCTCATTTAACTTTTAGGTACAATGCATAACTATTTTGTTTATTGGTGAATTGTGCGTGCAGCTTTGAGAATAATCGTCGACTTGAAGGCCCAGAGCTGCAGGGACTTGCAAGTTATGATACGAACTGCACATGAGATCAGATGCAGAAAGTTGCAACTGTTCCTTTATGTTTATTTAATACTTGGATTTCATAAAGATATTAGTTTTGTGTGGTGTTTCCTTAAGATGTACCTTCTAGTGTGTTATTATTGTAATGGTATTAGGTACATGTATGTAGTAAGGGATTTGCATTATTATTATTATTATTACTGAATATGAAACTTGGATTGTGGCTTAGCAAAAGCTATTAAGATTGCAAAAATAAATAAAACAATAATAATAATAACAAGAAGTAGCAGCACAGCAGTTTGTTTTATCATTCTGAAGAGTAAGCTTGAATTTAATAATAATAATAATAATAATAATAATAATAATAATAATAATAATTATTATTATTATTTTAATACCGGTGGACTTAACATCACGAATCTCTGAATTACAAAATGTCATAAAACATATTGATGAGAATACAAAGTTTGTACAATAGCATGAAAATAAAATTTCACAATAATAAATAAATAAAATTCCTTAAAAATACGAAAGGAAATGCAAACATGTACAATTGATAGATAGAGAATCAAATATGAGTCTATGTAACGAGGGTGTTTGATAAAATTTGAATGAATTAGAATATCAATAAAAAAAGTTGTTTGATAATTGACATGTCTAAAACATCTGTATAACATATTTTTATTATTTTACCTTTCTAAAAAAATTTAAAATTGTTATAAATGTATTTAATATTACTTAATATAATAATTAATATTGTAAAAAAAAAACTTCACCCGGTTAAAAAAATGACACTAAACCATTCAGCCCAAATCGTCTGAATGGCTGACTGATTCAGTTATTCAGATGATTTTTTTTTCAAAACAAAGACATTTAATGACTAATTGATTCAGCCATTCAAACCTAAACAAATAACCACTAAAACTTCATTAACAAGCTTAACTCTGTTTAGATTGTGGAATTTATTCTCTCCCTCCCACCCACAGAGAAAGATTCCAAAAAAAAAATTCGAAATTGGGTTGAAGAAGTCCTAATGCAATGCAAGTGCTTTATAAAGGATGAGAGAGAGAGAGAGAGAGAGAGAGAGAGAAGGAGAGGGGGAGAGGGAAAGGGTGAGGATAAGGGTGAGTGTGGGGGTTGGAGTTCTCTGTTTGAAAAACTCAAAAAAATAAAGTGAGGTTCGAATTTATTAATAATATAATCCAAATCTAGGCATAACAAATAGTTTGAAGCGAATTGGTTTTGAGTTAGATAGGTTGATATCTTTGTATACTACTTTGGATAAGATCTAACAATTTTAGTTGAGTCTCAGTATTAGATAATAGATATTTATTCTTATACTCTGATTACTAATATCTTTTTCCATTGTACCAGGCTTTGGTCTGCTAATCTTTCAGCTGTTTCTGTACCCCTTAGTAGAGAGAATTGTTGGGCTTTCTCGCATCGGAGCTGTATGCCTCTAAAGAAACTTTGATATTCCACCCCTATTTACTTCCACGTCTTTTACTTTCTTTGTTATTGTGTTAATACTTTGTGGTTCTGTTTGAAGGTTGTAACCATACCTTTGCTGTCAAGTTATCCATATATAGCTATGTTGTCTGGGCTCTACCTTTCGCTAGCGCTTGATTGTGCATCTGTGCCGAAGAATGTGTTGTCCGTAAGTAAATACTGACCCAACACACTCTTTTACTACCCCACTTACCATAAAGTGTGGATCCTTATTTAGCTGATGGATGGGAGGAGGCTGTTACTTAAATTCAGTCATTGGACAATTGTGCTAATTTTCTAATGCTTCAGAGCTAAGTGCTCTTCTTCTTCCTCTTCTAATTTCTACTAACTCCTGATCTAAGACATTTTCCTTCTCATTCTATATTTTTCTTCATCTAATTAACTGGATATATAGATAATCCAAAATCATTAGGACTATGGTTATTATTATTCTGTAACCTTTTCAGGCATGAGCATAAATAGTAAAGTATTGTTGCCCAAGTACCAACCCGCCATAAGGTTCGTGGGCTCTGGCTGGGTTAGGTGGTCTTGGGCGGGCAACAATTAAAAAAATTAAAGCTATAATAAATTTCTCTGACAATTCCCTGAACTTGAACTTAATATCACTTGTATCAATTTTTATTAGATGTTTCTCTGGCATGATTTTTTAAGCATAACCAGGTATCAATTACGACAGGATTGTTCCTTCTTCAAAATAGGGCCGTGGTAAGTGTTACCAATTCAGTAATATATCTCTATTTTACCTTGCTTTTTTAAGTAATAGTAAGCTTCTGTTGACAACTTGATCTCAACTTCAGTCCTGAGAAGTGAGAACAACTGCAAATGGTATTGCCATGCCATGTCAGCTATGTCTCTTTTTAAAGCAATTGGTCCGGCTGGTGGAGGTACACTCTGAGTTTTCTTCTTAAGATATATTGAGTTTTCATTTAAAATTTTCTGCTGCTACCAGTGTTTACAATAACTACAAGTTGATTTTAAGCCAAACTGTGAAACTTAATCAAGAAGATTCTAAACCAAACTGTGAAACTAGATCTCTGATACCATGTTGAACTTAATTCAGAGAATGCGTCCAATAAATGCAAACCAAATGTTCTATCTTACCACTTAGAGTTCCACATTACTTGCAATTCAACTTGGTCATAAATTTGTTGACATATGAATCATTTCCCTTCCAAGTATGTTCACTTAAAACAGAATTAGCTTTGCTGGTGCAAAAAAGTATCTGGACATGCTTATGGAGTTTTCCTTTCTATAGAATGAGCAGGGCCGTCAAGCCTTAAAATATGTAATTCATATATTAATAGATTTGAGCCACATCAAATTTGTGCATCAAGACATTATTCTCTGCCCCAGAAGAATTGAGATTTGAGTTTGATTATTGCTTTAAGTTTTCCTTTTTTATTATAAAAAGAAGATTTTATTTCAAAATGATAAATGGAGGATGAGAATTTTCCTAAAATAGAAAAGGGAAAAGGTATTAAGCCCTACAAATCCTAATAAAATTACCCACCGAGAACCACTAAGAAATCAGAAAATAACTGTCCCAAAGGACATGAATTGGCTGCTAAAAATCAAGCATTCCTCGTTTTTTGTCCAAATACTGCAGGGAGTAACAAAAGTAAATACTATGTCACAACACCTTACCATTTTTTTTCTTACAAAAACCTTGAAACTTGGTGACAAGAGACTATTCCATTCCCAGTGGACAAACTCAAGATTCACCAAAAACTCCAAAATAACAAACACCACAACTTTCATGCCTCAGGGGCAATGGAGAGCAAATGTGAGTTATCCTGGTTAGCTTTAATACACACCACAAAAATGTCCGAGACAAACAAAACTCTGCTTAGTGTATGCATATCATAAGAGTATTGAACCTATCAAGGACCAACAACCAAACAAAACCTTTAATTACAAAGGGAACTTCTGGCTTTTGAAAATAAAGACCAACAAAGTAAGGGAACTAAAACAATCAATAAAAAATCTTAGATGAATCAATAGTCCTATCAGACGAAGTTAATTGGTAAACAACATGACTCAAGTAAGAGTAGGAAGCAGCCAAATCAATAATTTCACCATCATTTAATTACGAGAGAAATGTAGTTACAAGACTCTTCATCCACAGTGGCCAAAAGAAAACTGACCATGGGCTTATTGTGGGGAGATGAAAGATAATATAACTGAGGAAAAGCAATTGAAAAGGAAAATTTCACAACCAAATATCCTCCCAAAAGCCAATAGATTTGCATAACCCTTAGAGAGAAACTTTAAGGGAGTAACAGAATAGGAACATGAATTAGCAAACCCGCCCGTTCTGATACGTTTAATATGCTTTAAGGTATATTTAATCAGCATCTAATTCCACTTTCCTGCATTTTTCTATATAGTTACTATAGATGGATAGTAGTGTCATGTTGACCTCTGCTAGGAAATAGTTGTCAGTTCTTCACTTTTCGTGGGCTCAACATCGCCAGAATGCTTCTATTTTACCAGGTGAAACATTGATAAAAACTAGCAGCTTCCAGCATTATTTTGAAACTCTGTTTTCTAGTAGCTCGTGTAGTGTGTTATTATAATCTTATGTAAATTTGCTATCCAAGTAGTTTGTACGCCCCATTCTTCTTATTAAGAGGCTACTTTTGCGATCACATGGTTTTCTTCATCCTGAACTTGATCGAATTTATAGGCCTGGTTATGACCTTCAAACCTTTTCTTGCCGTACCTACCGACAACCTTTCGAAGTCAAGACATACTGCTCAAGAGGATTACATTTGGAGATTTAAAGATTGAGCTTGGGGGAGGAAACTCTCTTGGTCAAGAGTAAGTTGCTCCTTTAATTAGACTATAATAATTGAATTATGTGGGATTTGCTTAAACCAATTACAACTGCATATGAGTTTATCGAATAGGTAATGAAATAATCCAGAAATGGTTGTAGAATTAAGGGTGAGCCACAGTTTTTTTTGCAAATTGCTCTGTATCCAGGTTGTAGCCTGATGGACAACGCACCCGTATCTTAAATGGGTTTGGGTCGATACCATATTCACCAACATAATAAATAAGTAGATGGATGGATGGATGGATGGATTTTTCTCTTTCTAAAGTACTATTTACATTCAGAAAAAAAATCTCTCTTGAAAAATAGGGCCAAAATTCTATTTATAAACTTGTGCAAAACATGTATGCAATTAATATGTTTTCCTAAGTGAAGAACCTTCCAAGTCTTTACTACTAAAAATTATATCAAGTCTTAATTCATAATGCATTATAACAAAATATAAAACAAACTATAATAAACAAATAACGTTAATTTTAATTTGTGTCTTAAAATTTGGCTTTTCTCCATAACACTTTTTTTCCAAATTTCATTAATTATTTGATCTTAATAATTTTATTAGTACTGATCAAAATATGTTAATAGATAGTTGATGATATTAAGACAAAAAATTAGAATAATAAAAAATATTTTTACCATTAAAAGTTTTTTAAATAAATTTAGCCGTATAAATTTTAATGAAAAATCTATATGTTATATAAAATATTCATCCAACGAGAACATCAGCATCAGCAAGAGATTACGATAACATATATGGGATTGCTAATCGGCCCTAGCAATGAAAACAAATAAGTATTTCGTTAATTACAATCATTAATTATTATTTTTCGAATTTTATTAAAATAATTCATCATTTATTATTATCTGGATATTTGCCACATGTATAGAAATATAGAATAAGTTTAATTTTTTTTTAAAAAAAATTTAATTCAAAATTGAAGTCGTGGATCGGGTTAATCTCGTGCAGCCCATGCGGTGTTTCCGAAGTAGAGAAGTACTACTACTAGATTATATCCACTGCGCAACGCAAAATCAGCAGTTTCAGTTTCAGAGCAGCAAATAGTCTATAAAGAAAAGAGGGGGATCAATCAATCGGGATTCAGGAATATTGATCATGCTAGGGAAGAGAGAGAAAAGATGAATCCACGGCGGAATTCGTATTCCAGCGGCGGCGCCGGAAACCACCAATTACCAATCTCTACGGACAATAATAATCCTCCTTTTCAGGCACAAACCCAAACGTCCACACTCCTCTCTTCACTGAAATTGTTTTTAAAGAAACCCCACGCCTTCCCTTTTCTTCTCTCCATTTTCCTTCTCCTCACTTGGGTTTCTCTCAGACTCCAGCAAAACTCTGCCAACTTTTCTTCACAGAAGCAGCATCCTCAAAAATGGACCATGAAAGAGAATAATGTTGAAGAAGATCGCAAGGCTAATCTTCTTAGATTCCCCTCTTCTGAGACCCTTTCATCGATCACTAAGGACAAGCGTGGGTGGCTGCTCGACCCTATTTCCATTGCTCTCCGATCAGGCATTCCAGGTACTTTTTTGATTGGTTTGAAAAGGGTTATGAAATTTATGTGTTTTAGCTCATAATTTGTTAGAATGAGATCATATAATATGGTTAGACGGCATTGAAGAAGCAATGGGTGTGCGAATTATGATCATTTTGATTCAATGTTTGAAATTATAGATGAAGGACAATGGAAGGAAATATGATTATTTGCAATGGATCAACATGCAAGTGTTTTTATATTATCTCCATTTTTGACATGGAGGAATAGTGAGGGGAAACTAGAGAATGAGATGGCTTTAGCAGGTTTGAGAGTGATAACATTAGGTTCTACTGAGGGACTGGGGAGTGAGAGAAATAGGGAGGGACAAGATTACGAAGTAGGCATGGAAAGAAATTTGAGAAAAACTAGATTAGTAGAAGTTAACTATTTACGTTATCGGAATGTGTTTCATGATTTGTTACTTAATTGGAGTGTGTTTTTGAGGTAATGGCAGGGAGTTTCTGTAATGTGTGAATGACCATTAGACCAAGTATAGTGAGATAATAGTTCTCTTATTTTTTTTAGTAAAGGTATATATATATTTTCTTGAATGAGTGAATTCAATTCACTATAGACGGCCTAAAATGTGGAACCATGAACAAAAGATATACAAACATATACCTAGATTATGCATTGAAAAACTTATACAACCAATACAAAAATATAACACAGGAATTAACCTACAGCAAAATTGCTAGATTTACTTGGAGCTAATGCTCATTTAGAAAAGGAGCTTCATCAAAAGAAACCACTCTTAGAATCAAAAGAATAATTGGCTGAACATCCATTCAGAGCACTCCCTTTTCCTCTTCTCCATAGTGACCACATTAGCTAGTCTCCTCCCAATTGAAGGCTCTTCCAGCTAACTTCGAGAGAGACTTCACGTAAGTCGGCCTTGGCAGTGAAGAAGAATATAGCAACTCCTGCCAATTTTAGTATTTACAATAATCTTGCCTTGTTTCTTCAAACATTTATGGTCACGAGTCAAGTGAAACGCTTTTTTTTTCTTTTTCCTTTTTTTTTTTTGAAAATACGAGTCCAAACCAAGATAGTCGGTTTTCAGAAAGGCCACATCAAAGCCGACCAAGAAGGTGATTTTTTGCGCTCGTTTTAATCAGTGGATCTTGGCCAATTTTTTGTCTCAATGGAGGCATCAACATCTCTTTTGCCACTTCAATATCATAACCTTTATCATAGTCTTCACTACTAATAGTACTCAAATTCGATATCTGCAAAAATAGCAATAGATCCCCTAATGCCCCCAACTTCTCAGATATATTGGCAACAAACTCCACTTCACACATTTCACGTATTCCCGTCTCATAAACCTTAAAAACTACTTAACCATGATTCACAAATTGGCTCCAACTCTTTCAATCCATTGCCATTAAACACCTGTGATATCTTGAGAATTTGTGTTATGTTGGTAAGTAATGGCTTCACTGTCACCGGATACTTTAGTTCTTTGAAAGCATGAGGCAATAAATTTGATCCATAAATCAATACCCGTTTTAGAATACTAAATCACTTTTTCAGTTCACTTACTACTTCAAGAAATTGGTATTCAGTTGAGCCTTTCAATTGCAATGGGTGAATCGGTTGTGATAACTTCTGGGTTTTACAAGTGAATTCGTTCAACTGTTGTTCCATTCTTCGATGTACATTTTGTGAACTTTGGAATTTAGTGGACATTTTTGTTCAATGCTTAGTGCTATCGATCTGAAGACAGAAGTTATAATTATAAGCATAGAGAAGAGAGAGATTAGTTACCAGCTATGAAAACTAGGGTTTTAGTCGGGGGTATAAATGGAATGTAAATTGAAAGTCAGTGGAGAGCAGAGTGGCAGGCATATAAAGAGGTCAGCTTGGTTAAATAAACCTTGTTGTTTTGGACAACCATCCACAAACCAAAATCACCAGTTTCTATCATCAAAACTGCCGACTGAATAAATTGGGTGTTAAAACCGACTGGAATTAGCCTTTCGAGCTCGGCTTGGACGTTTGTTTTTTGGTTTCCTTTACTGCCCACAAGAACCATGGAAGATAATATATCTCACCAAACTATCCTCTCTGTTACGTACTATGCGAAAAAAGTTACTACCTCTGTCTGGAAAAAAGAGACCGTCATTGGAAACTGCAAAGTAGGAGTTTTTCCCCCGACAAAGGGAGTATATTATATTTATTTATTTTTGTTTTAAAAAAATAATAATTAGGAAGAGTTGGACATGCCTAGATATTGAATGGTCTTATTGTCTTCACATAGTAGAATGTAAGTTATAATGGACACCCAGAGTAGTTTCTGGAATTAATAAATTGAATTGGGTTGTCATCAGACTTATCCTATTGGTCTTCTGACCTTTTATTCTTTTAAATGGCATTCTCTAATATTTTTCATATTGATATTTTATGTTTAGCACCTTCAGCATTGAATTGCCATGGACATCAATAAATTTACATATCTTGTTGTGGCGGAAGAGTGGTTAATTTGACACGTTTTATTTTTGTTAAGTGTGGATGTTGTTTATATGTAGGAATTAACAAACACCACAAAAAATGTGAACCCCTCTTGTGCCCATGTACATAAAGGGCCATTAGAAACAAGTACACCTATGTGCTATACAAAAACTATGACCCCCCCTCCTTATTACCGAGCAGGCCTTCAAAAGTTAGATACATTAACAAAAGACATTGCTGATAATAAATAATTAGTGTATGTCCTCTTTGTTCTGAAGTCTTTTTTGCATCTCATTGTTTATGATAAGATAAATCTGTATGCTTTTAGGGGGAGCGCAGATTTGTGCGTCACTTCATGTTGGTGAGATTCGACCTGGTGGTTTGAGGGGAAACCATAGACACCATACTTGTAATGAGTCGTTTCTCATTTGGGGAGCTAAGACAAAATTCAGGGTATGTGTTCTTATTTTATAAATAGGCAAACATAAATTCTCACTTATAGTTCGTTAATGCTTAAACACTTTTTATGTAGACTTTTAAATGTTCTACTTTATAGAACGACTACCTCATAGAGGTATAGAGCTGTTTTGCGTCATCAATCTGCTAAAACAAAATGCTTAATTACCATTTTTATACTATAATTTATCTTACCCTCTGTATCAAAGCATTCAGATCACCCTTTCATTTTCTATTCCCCATCAAAATATCTTCCTCGACTTTGTCGAAAATATTTTATATTTTTTCGAATACCAATACCAAATTGACTGTGAGAATGTAATTCTATATGACAATTTGCCCACAAATACAATGACTCATGTTCTAATGCACAGGAGTGGTCTGAAATCGGTCTTTGAACCATCAAGAAAAAATTGTCAATGCAAATAAGCTAAGATGTCTAGGACATCACATAATTGTATATCCTTGTGCCTTTGATCCTTGGTCTAACTTGGTCAACACATGCAGTTGGAGAACAATGCAGTTGATAAAGGCTATGCTGAGGTAATTGTTGGGGCAGATGAGGTTGCTGTGGCAGTCAGCCCAAGCGGAACAGCACATGCTCTGGTAAATTTGGATCCTGTACAGACTACATTCTTCTTAGGGTGCCAGGACAGTATAATCAATTATAATAGCTCTACTTCTGATTTTAATGTTTGGAAAGATCTTTAGGAATACATGATCCTTCAATCTCCTGTGTAATTTACGTAGCCTTCTGTTATTTAGGGAATTGTTTTTTTTTTCCTTAATATGCAATTCATAATACTAGTGATTTAGAAGATAAAATTTGTTTGATGAGTGGGATTATGAATCTATATCTGAAAATAGTTGCTATCTATCTCATGGCTTAGTATAAAGAAGCTCGAACACATACTATATTGGAACACATTTGTTAGAATTTTCATGGTTCCAATGCAAGCCTTTGAGGCTCGACGACACAAGCAGGATTCTGTTGCGGCTAGCTAGATGCTGGCATTGTGCTTAGCGAAAGTACTTGATACGACTATGTCCGAATAAGAGTGGAGAGAAGAAGGCCAATGGAGCATGCAGTAATGAAGTTCACTTGGTCTTTAGGCTTTGTTGTTAAAGACTGAAGTACTATGACCTTTAGTTGTTAGATTCGATTAGACAAGTTTGTTTATTTTCTACATTTTTTAGAAACTTTGTCTCATATTTTCAAATTATTAAAAAAGACAGTAATATTAAATAAGACATCAAAAGGGCTCTCATAATTTAACAATTGGTTGTATTTTAACTTTTGGTTTGCAAAAACACGTACTGGTATTTTTTTGGTAAAATACTATGAAATAAAATTTAAAAATTATCCCCTTTGTTGTTTTTTAATTAACGTTTTAGGAGAAAATAAGAAATATAATTAATAGTTTGTCAGAATGATCAAAATGGTTATAAAATTATAATATTATTTTTTAAAAATTTATTAAAGACGAATAAGTATTGGATGGAAGGATAGATAATACGAGAAATTAAGAGGAATAAATTTCACTCAAATTAAAAGGAAGGAGTAATATGTTTTTTTTTTTTTGGTTTTAACTTTTGACTTTTGACTTTTTTGTGTTGCATAAAGGGAATATTAAAGAACGTTCAAGGGATTAATATTCACACCATCCCACAACGGTTTCAAACCCGTTGTCCGACCCTGAAAAAAGCCCATATAGTCTACTACTAAAACGTAACAAAATTTTCAGGTTTTGAGGTTGATCGGCGAAACCAAAAATCCCTTATCCAAATTAAGGTGAGATCTTTCTTTTTTCCCCCAAAAAGAAAGTTCTCCGATCATGTTCTTAAGGTCGCCTTGCTCTCTGCTCATTCTCATCGCCACCATCATCACCGCCTTCTGTTTTATCCCTGCCGTCCGATCAGATCAGAATCTGCTTCGATTAAAGTTAGATGACGCAAAATTCTGCTCCAAAAATGCGATGCCGGACTCTTGCCCCATCAATTGCTTTCGGGCCGACCCGGTCTGCGGCGTGGACGGCGTGACCTACTGGTGCGGCTGTCCTGATGCGCACTGCGCGGGGACTAGTGTTGCGAAGTTAGGGGCTTGCGATGGGAACAATAGCTCGGTTTCGGGTCAAGCGCTCCTCTTAATTAACATTGTGTGGCTTATTCTTCTTGCGGCCTTCGTCTTGTTCGGCCTTCTCTGAATGACAATGACTTTCGCTCTCTTCTTCTAGGCTTTGGTGATTTGAATCGTACTTTTCAGAGGTTAGATAGATCCATTGTAGTTACTTCCATTCGTTTGTCCGTTTGTATTATCAATTACGTATGTAAAATTGTATGTTAGAGGAACATTTGGCTAAATTGTTTCTGATATTCTTTTGTATGCTAATTACATAATTAGGTTTCTTTTTGTATGTTTTGATGTATTTATATCAAACAAATTCGAGTGCTATTGATTTTTTTTTTATAATAAATATACTCTATTTTTTCCTTTGACCTTTGCTGGGAAGATTGATTAATAATTCGAGGTGATCAAGTAAAAATTATTTCCTAGTCTTTATTGCGACTAAATAAAGAAGAAATATACATTTTCTAGCAATGTAAGAAAAACAGAATTGAGGCTTAAATGTTTGTGTGATTTGCAGTCTTTCCCCGACTTTCAAGACAGTGTCAACTGTCAAATAATATTAACAAAGCTGTTGCAAATGGTGACATTTCAAGCTTGAATTACTATAGTTAAGGTACACAGGAAGATAAACTCTTTCCAACAATACAAGTAGGAGTTGGAAACATAGGAAGGGACCATATTATGTTCTTATTTACATTATTCTTTTCACATATTTGTTTAGTAACCATAAAATAATGAGTGAAGAAATCGATCAATACTATACCGAAATCCTTTATAACTCTTCGATAGATAATACCAAACATGCATCAGGATACTTGGGAATATAGATAAAATCTACTAACTGAAATCAGCTTAAACAACCAATGGAGCATATCCACTAGGCTCAATTAATTTTCTTAAAACTAACATGCCACTATCAATCTCAATGGTGTCGAGTTCCAAGAGTGCTTAGATCTTCATCTGACATCTGCTCTCCTTTCCCATTATCATTTTTAGCTTTGCTTTATTCTTCACGTGCTCTACTGGCTCAAGTATTTAGAAGGTTAGATGCACAAGCTATGTACAAAAAGATGGAAAGTCACAGATGCATCATGAATTCATGATACATATGCATGTGTGTGTGATCATTATCATTTTGCACATAAATTATTTTGGGGTCAATTTACAAAAATATTGAATATTTTTTATTTGTTACAAAAATACTGAATGAAAGAAAAAAACAACTGAAATCTTAGTAAAATTTGAAAGTGACAAATCAAGGAATTCGAAAGTGGGAGCTGGATCCAAGTTTGAGGAGTTACCAGTTCCATTTGCACCTTGAAGCATTTAAGGTTCATGTCTATAGCTTATAATCGTAGACTGAAGGAATTCCCTGATTCTATCTGCAAGCTTTTGAATCAGCAGATGTTGAATCTCCTATGCTGTGAACAACTTCCTGGATTGCCTAGTGATATTGGAAAATTAGTCGTTCTTGACCATCTTGATTTGACCTCACAGTGAATACGTCTGCTACAGAATGTTTGGAAAGGCCGACTTATCTTTGAACATTGCATTGTTTTGATGCAGTTGCCTAACAGCATTGCCTGAAGGTATATAGCATCTCACAGGCCCATCACACGCTACATATCATAGACTCTCTTCTTCCTAGACCTAGTTGTATAAAATCTCTCTCATAAATTTGTGTACAAGGACTGTCAAGAGCTTGATTTGTTGATTGAAAGCATACAAGGCTTACTAGGCCTCCGATCAGCAGTTATCCCTTGGGACTAATTCAACAAGCTTCTACAACTCTCAAACATTTGTGCATTGATGATTGACCTAGTTTGACAACTTTTCCACAGTGGACATCAAATTTAACTGCTTTAAGGATTTCCAGTTGTGGACTTGTGGACTTGTGGATTTGTGGTTTGTCCTAGTTTGTTCTCTCTGCCTGAAGGATCGGTTTGAGCCACTAATTGCAGTTACTGAACATAAAAGAGTGCCTCATTTGAATGAAGGTTGACAAGGGTGAATATTGGCAAAATGTATCCCAGATTCAGGATATTTATCTGTGTCACCAGGAATATCTGAATCGCCTGAAAAGAAACATGAATAAACTATACTTGCAGTCGTTGAAACTGGTCTTTAGTCATTATTAGTTCATTAAATTAAAAAATTCATCTAATCTGGTCTCTTTGAACAACTCTAAAAGTTAATGCATACCACCAAGCCTACCAGGAGTAAAGAGAGAAATGGAGCTTCAACATTGCACTCATCCTCGTCCTTTAAATATCTGTCAAGAAAAGGGAGTAGGTTGCTTAGGATGTAAGAAAACCATATGGGGTCCGTCTATGGTTGCACCAAGTGCGAATTTTACCTCCATAAATCATGTGCTGAATTGCCTGAAAAGATTCAGCACCCCTTTCACCCTCTACACCTTCTATCTCCCCTCCCTCACACCCCTCTTTAGTTCACAGTTCACAATAGTTTTGGTGCGACGCTTGTTGGAGGACTTGCCAAAGCTTCACTCATCACTGTATGGTCTACACTAATTCCCACCCTGAAATCTGAACTTCATGAGCACCCTCTTGCCTTCTTCAAGAAATTATCTTTCAACAAATAAGTGCTAGTCTGGTGAAATTTGTGATGCCTCGGTCCAATTTGTTTCGAATTTACCATAAACGGTTAAGTTAACATGTCATAGGCATCTCCTGAGCCTCACTGATTCTTTGTTGAAGAAGATGATGATTTGGATGAATATATTGCGATGCATGTGGGCAAGATAAAAATCAGGGTATTCCATGATTTATTTTATTTTAGTTATATGTTCCTGCATATTTTTATTGAACTCAGTTCAGTTGAAAAGATTTACAAAAGTTAGATCAAAATAAGCCTAATCCATCCTCTCTTTTTTATCTAAAAAAGAAAACTGAATCTCTAGATGGTAGCATGTTTCAAGTTCTATTAATATCTATATTTGTAAGAGCCATAAAGAAGAGCAGTCATGACTAGTGACATTGTTTTATGCACCGAAAAGAAATTTGCTAGAATTTATGGTGATAGTAGTGTTCACATAATGTCGTTAAATTTATTCTGTTGATTCCATTTATATGACCAAAATCACTACTCCGTTTCCAGATTTTAGTGAAAGGAAATGAAGAGACTGAAGCTGGAGCCTGCCAGAGTGGTGGTGGAAGCTATCCTTGTCAACTTGGGCAAAGAGATCCAAATACTACAGTTTGATTTCAGTCTTGACGAGAAACGGATGCAGATTCTTGCAACTTAAACGCTGAGGATTACCCGAGCTATAAGCAGAGTACTTGATAATATTAGGAAAAAACAATATAATTAATCTAATCCAGTTTCTTTCATTAGACAATTGTGTATCTTAAATATATAACAAGAAACTTGGTCCATTAATGTGTCTCGTCTTCTCTACAGATTACTAGTATTTACATAAAAGTTTGTTTGCGTTGGAATTGGAGGGGAATTCAACATGAAATTAAGCTGCTTCAGGGTCCAGGACTTTCCCTATTCAACATAATTATCTTAATCTATCAAAATCAACACATGAGAAGGCCAGGCCCTTAGTTATCACCATGCACGTCTTTCTTTCAAGTAATGAGGGGGAGACGCACTGTTATGACCGAGGATGTTATAACGGTTGCAATAATATTTAATCCCAAGCAATACCAGTAATAATATAACTGCATTCAAAACCAACTCACTACAATGAAGTTTGCAATCATTCAAGGTGGCACATCCCCATGCAGCCAGTAGTGGTTTGTAGTGAACCATAACAAGTAAAAGGTCAAACTAACAACTTTATTTATGGTTTCTCAAAGGGTAAAAGGGATACATAGCTATGACCCCATAAACTACTGCCATCTTAGCCAGGAGGCCAGTTCATTTGTCGTCCTCCAATGACGTGAAGGTGAAGATGATAAACAGATTGGCCTGCAAACATTAATAGTTGCCTTAGATTGATTGGGGAAATAACCAGAGTTCACAATTTCAGATTTAGGAGAAATGCAGAAAGATACTAACATCCATTTGGCCCGTCATTGATCACTACTCTGTAGCCCTCTTCAAGACCTTCTTGTTTAGCAACAAGTTTTGCGGTGTAAAGAAGCCTACCAAGAATTTCAATATGGCTCTGCTCAGCCTGGAAAATATGACCATGTAACATTGTAAGCAATGCTCTAAAAAAAAGGAACACACCAAATATTCCTTTTAAGAAAGGACACAAGTGTCCAATGCATGCACGTACTAAACGACAACCCTCACAGCACTCTCAGCCTCTCACCCACATGTTCAATACTTCTCCAATGTGACAATATTTTAAATTAAAAAACTTAACCTCAATAGTGTTTCTAGATAATTTAAAATTAGACTAAATGAACACTTTGAATTTGGGAGTGTATGAGAAAAAAGAAAAGTCATGACTCAATTCCTCCAGACAAGTAAAGCAATCAAGTCATTTTACATTTATGTAAGAAATTATTCGAAGATACCTTAGAGAGGCCACTCAAGCCATCCTTAACTTTTGGAATAATCAAAATGTGTGTAGGAGCTTGTGGAGTTATGTCCCTAAAAGCAAGTACCTTCCAACAAAAAATGTACAAAAATAAAACAGTACAAAATATTCCACCACAGTAACACAGGTTAAAATCAACATAAACAAGAGAATTGGACAAAACTAAATAACATAAGCAAATCATTTTTAATCCCTATTATACCCTCAACATACATACAACAAAATTATTTGTAAAATAGCAATATAAATGTAAAACACAAGTTTTCTTTCATTTTCCTTTATAAATTGAGTTGCAACAATAAAGAAAGCTTGTAAGTTTTCTATTCTTTTATGTTCTATCCTAATTCAAGTGTTCAATTCTTTCTTTTCTGTCCAAAACTCATAAACATAGTGTTAGGCCTCAACAAAATATCCATAATGAAGTCCTCAATCCCAGCATTTTAAGGTTAAGGTAAGATCTCAAACATGAAAGTCACCCACCTCTCGGATACATATATGTATGTATATGAGGCTAAATAATATTTTATGGTCTCACCAGGAACCTTATGCATCTCATTTGGTTGTTCAACAGATAAGAGTTATTCTAACACTAGATCAAAAATGGAACTTTGTTCCTGGAAAAAGTGCATAAAGCAGTACAGCGTTACCTTATCATCCTCAAAAACCACAGTTGCTGGTATTTCCTTGTCAATTATTTTGTCAAATCTGCGCGTTAAACAGTGAGTCAGGAGGCTTAAACAAAGAATCTACAGAACATATTAATGAAAATATTTGGATTGATATCCCAACTGCATACAATCGAAACCATGGAACCGCTCCAACTAAAATAAGTAATACTACCACCATTCCACAAAAAAAAGGTTCATCTTGACTTTTTGAGCAAATTTGAAATACTTTCAAAATCAAAATTGATGCAACATTATTTGGTTTTATTCAACGCAATCATGAATACTATAAACTATTCAAAAGTACAAGTAATTGCAAAATTTGTTGTTTTCAAACATTGAATAAATTTACATCAACTTTAAATTCTAAGATTTTTGCAAATTAAAATTTTGAAGTCAAATTGGGACTCTATTAGTTATTTTGTGCAACTGAGGGAGTAATCATTATTGAAGAGTGAGTATATTCATATATAATATCTCTTTCTCAATCCAACAAACAACTCAAAGTTGCAACTGGAACCTCTTAAATTGTACTTTTAGTTTCAATCTCAAGTTCTCAACATTCGTGAACCTTCTGCAACCAACTCTAATTTATGAAAAAGAAACTTCTACATGATATACATTTATGTGTGTGCGCGCACTGTGTGTATGGTGTTTGATAAGTATCACTCAGCCACCTAGAAAACTAGAAGTTTCATGCTTCCTGAAATATGTCTGCAATTATTGCCAACCACCTAAAAATTAGACATGTCATGCAATATATCTGCTCCTCAGTCGATGAATAAAACTTCCCTTACCTTCAGTCATATCTTCTCTTAAAATGATCATAGCTTAATTATCCTATATTAGAGCAATTGTGGATTGCCCAATGGTTTCCGGAATGTTGTTGTCATGATATAAGTACAATCATGGCTAAAAGTTGCGGTATTGGAAGACGTATGGGATATTCAATTCTTGACGCAGTATCGGGTATCGGGTATCAGTATCGAGCGATACACAACAAAATACTATTTATTGCTTAAAAAATTCAAAAAGAATAATCAAAAATAAGAATAAGTAAAATAACGAATTAAATACATACAAATTTGTCATTTTATTTATATTACATAAGGCATATGATACATAACTGTTTGTTAACATTTCAATGCATCGTAAATTCTTTTAATATCTTCCATATGCTAATATCGTGCAGTAACTTTACGTATCAGCCGAAAACGTTACGTTATGGGCCAATACTTTGAAGTTTAAACCGTGGTTCCAATAGTCAGATTACAAGGTGGGTGCGCAAGAAGAGGGATGGATCTCACTATAAGTTGATCAACATGACAACATAAGTTTGAGAACTTAACCCATTTCTACGATTTTATTATCAATTCTACAAATTTGTCATTTTTCTTTTTCAAACTGTTTTGCTGAGTGGCTGCTGTTGAGTGTGTGATTTGGGTGTCTGAAGATTTAACGTGAATCTTCAATGCAAATTTCATTATTATGAAATGTTGCATTTTTATTTTTGTTATTTACTTCAGCCTTTTCTTTCCCAACTAATTGGTGGACATTAGAATCTACAAACCGTTTTTGAAATATGATTAACAGATTTGTCCTTAGAGATTTTAAAGGTATATGTGACAAAGTTTGCATTTGGCGTCCTCGAGTTTCATATTAATGTCCTTGAGTTTTGTATTTAGTTTGCCATATTCAGCTCTAGCCCATACGTTTAGTCTATCAAACACCTAAGAATTTTTCATGGAACACGTACATTTTTCATGAATATTATCAATGTTCGAAATAGCTTTCGAGGCGTGCGCCTCGTAACGAGGTGGAAGAAAGAGATTGCGAGGCGGGTGCTTATTCTGGAATAGGGGAGACGTGCGCTTTTTTCTGTTGAAGCTTACCCCTCGTGGCCTCGATTTGGCTTAAAAAAAACCTAAGGCTTATTATCAGAAGACTTACCGAAGAGCGAAGACTGCGCGACTACTCGACTGCTTCTTTCTCCTCTTCGCGACTACTGCGACTAAAGACTTCTTCCTCTGGCGTCTCTGTTTTCTTTTTCTTTTCTTGCTTCTTCTTCTTCTCCTCTTCCTCTGGCGTATCTGTTTTATTTTTCTTTTATGCTTTCTTCTATTTTGTTTTCTTCTGAGTTCTGAATGTTGTAGATGGGCGTCTCTGTTTTTTTCTTTTTCCAACAATGTAGTCCTATGTTTTCCTTCCATTCACAATAGTGCTTGACTGCTTGTGATTCGTCTCTGTTTTAAGTTTTACTACTGTTATTGTTATTGACTGCAGGTGATTTTAAGTTTTAAAATTTTTATTAATCCCAAATGTATCACAATAGTGCTTGACTGCTTGTATTGATTTTACCAAACAGTTTTTGTTGTGTACTTGAGAGAATCTTGATGTATTGCTCTGTTTGTGTTTTCACATTTCATTAATTTCTTTTTTAACAAAGATAGTATATGATAATTTCATTTGGTTTTTTAGACTGTCAATAACAATATCATTATTTGTGTACATGAATTGCTAATGTCACCAAAATAATTAGTTAAGACTTAGGATTGGCAAGTTTATAACAGTGGTCTTGATCTTGAACATCATGTTAATGCTGTTGGTGATGCCCTGTGAACCGTTTCCACTGTCTTTCAGTCCCTGAATCACAATCAAACATAAATTTTGTTATCAAAATGTTAACATGAGTACGTGACTAGTGTTGTCCATAATTTTGTTAGCATTTTCTTATAATTTTTTGGAGACTTATACGTCTTCAAAGCCTCGCTCCGCTTCGAAACTTACGCCTCGTCTCATCCGGAGAAAAACTCCTAGTATCGCTTTTAGCTTTTTCGAACATTGGATATTATTGTTACAAGCAGTACCTCTGAATCTTTCATACAAAAAATATCAAGCACCTAGCTCCATTCCTTTCCTGAATCAGTTTAAAAGCCTCAGACTATTCTGGTAGTACATGGTTCTTAGCTAAGGTTCATACTACAAAACTTGGATAATAGAAGGTTAATGGACCAAGACATGAAACCAACGGTGTTATAACCTACTTCAGCAATTTCAGAATTCAGAATTTAACCAAGTAATTTATTTTCTAACATATAACAAAATTGAGAAAGAAAATGGAAAAGTTTTCTGATATGAATTGTTATATATTTAGAAAAAGCATGCAGTAGGGTTCCAACTTCCAACAGAAACAATGTCATCATTGAAAACTCAAAAAGACTTTCCTGGTAGCTAAAATGAACACTAGACTTTCTCAGCCCATTCAACTAGACCCTCAAAAAAATTAATAAATTCTAAAGACTAGAGAACAACAACAAACAACAAAGATATACACAATAAAAAGAAGTATACAATGCGTGATCCAAATTTATCCGTTTCTGTTGTGGCTCAGAAGGATTATGAACTTTTTTATAAATAAAAAAATCTCAAAAAGAAATACGACACATTTTCATCAATCAATAAATACCCCTAAATTGACAGTTGTACCTCAATATGTTTCAGATCTAACACACGTCACATAAATACATAATACAATAAACAAGCATTCATCCATGTATATATTTGTAAGCAGTGATATATGTATGTATGAGAACAATTTACAGAAATTATTAGTAAAATCGTTGCCAATTAGGGTTAAAGCTAAAGAGAGAGTGAGAGAGCAATTACATGGTAGGAGAATCGGAGGGAACAGCAGCGAGAGCAGCTTCTTTTTCGGACGCCATGGAAGGTTTGGGTTGGGCCGGAGACAAATGAGAAGCCAGTATATAAAGTCTACTGCTATCACCGCTTCTTTCTTCAGCGCTCATATCACTGCCCGCCTAACTTTACTTTGTTTATAATATTTTTATTCTCCTCGATATAGATTCGTTAGTCCGAGATTAAAAATATAAAAAGAAAATTAAAAGGAAAATAGATTACAATTAAGAGATGAATGAAAAAAAGTTACTACAATTAATCGACTTTTTAGAATTTAATTATTGCTTCTCGGTTGAGAATTGAGAGGAATGGGCTACTTTTTTTTAAAAAGGCTCACTTTTTGTTTTTTGGGAATACTAAAATTTATAATCAAGTACATCATCGAGAGCAGATCATATGTACTCATTTTTCATGTTCCTCGTGTGAGAGAGAGTATGAATAACTATGATAAATGATGATTTAAAGGTATTATAGACAATTGAGTACTATATTTAATATTTTCTAATTATTATCTTAATTCTTGTGTCCACCTCTAAAACGTCAAATAATTAGGAACGGAGGGAGTATTCAATTGTCTATAATACCCTTAAATCATCATTTATCATAGTTATTCATACTTTCTCCCACACATTTTTTCATAATTATCTCCTAAAAAAACTCTCATGCCTCATTTACTTATTGGTCTCTCTCCATCTATCCCCATGAAAAGCGTATCCAATTCTTTAGAAATTATCCACTCTCTCTCCCTCATAATTATACAGAAGAGTTTTGTTGAGATAAAGACAAGGAGAGAAAGAGTTAAAAGTATCAAAAAAAAATAATGAGGAGTAATTTTAGAAAAATTGTCATTAATTCTCTTAAATTTGAACAAACGTCAAATAATTAAGAACAAATAAAAAATTCTAAAACGTCAAATAATTAGGAAATATAAAAGAGAGAAAAAAATCTCGAGAAATAAACTCACTTAACAAGAACCAATCAAAACTCACTAAAAGTGAAAAAAATCAACCTCACATAAAGAAACATAATTAAAAGAGAAAGAAATAAACTCACAAACAAACACTATGTAGAATCGATAATTATAATGTTAATATGTATATAAAAAATACCGTCAGAACACCTCTCTTCTTAAAAATTGACTGCAAACTAGGAATCAAAATAAATTGAGGGGAGGGGAGGGGAGGGGTCTATTTCTTCCTTGATATGTCAATCAAACCACCCTAAGCAATAAGATAACAAGTTCTGTTCACTAAAAGACCGTGAGAAGAGGGAAAAGGTTATCAGACAAAATAGATGCAAGACAAGAAACAAGGACAATTTGGGAAAAAAAAACTACATTGTTTTAATGTTGAATTATAAAATGTACATACAAGTAAAAAGACTCATGTTGGCAGTCCATGGCCTGATGGCAACTTCTAAGAAACAATAAACCTGGCTATGGAACACTGCAAGCAATACAAGGTACCCCAGCTACTACCTAATGCAAACTAGAATAACATTGACGTACACACATCATCTACATAACCACCCTTCAAACATTTAAAAACAAACAAAAAAAACACTTGTTCAGAAAGTGGCTGAGCTTGTTCTGCGGAGCTGATACTTTGGCTCAGGAGGGGGTACACATGGCAACACCTTCTCTACCTCCTGCAATTACAATCACAATAATCAGAAAAACCGAGCATTATATAAACGTATCTACATACAAAATAAACCATTAAATGGCACTCCATTAAGCAACAGAGAGAAGAAATAATACAGTATATTTTATAAAGTGGCACCCATGCCGAAAATGGCAAGCCCTAGATACTGGTCTCTCCATTGATTGTAATGAGTAGGGATAGGATGACTGTATACTCGATCATCATTACAAGCCAAGAATGCAGTGTTCCTAACTTATAACTAGTAATAAAACCAATGATGGCAGTTCATCATAGAGCATATGACAACTGGTTTGTGTGTTTTCTTATTCATTTTAAAAAAAATTATTTTCTGTTCCATTCTGGATAAGATTTCATGGAAACATCATCTTTACAACACAGTTTAAAAATTAGACCGCCCATAAAGAAGTTTCTCAAATAAAAGTACATGGACATCGACCAAATTATAACTGAAGTATGCGTTGTAGATGGTTCTCAAAACGCATGGACATCTATTAAATGAGAAGAACACAGAAACTAACAACTGAACCCCTTTAACTCTCCATAAAAATGAAACCCATAGTCACATAAGAGAAGGTGGCAAGATGATTACGAAAACTCAAAGAATATTATGCATCTTAAGAACAATACGAACCCATCAAGATGAATTAAGCATGAGTCATCAACTCTGAATCCATCGTGCCGTTGGCTTAAGCTGTTAAGGAATGAGCCAATTAATGTATACCAAGCTCTAAACACCATCCCAAGCGTTCAAGCCTCTCACATATAGAGACGCAAACAAAAAATTGATTCTTGATATTGAAAAGAATTATTACTTGGTATATCAAGATGCACCCAAACCAATTGAAATTAGTTTTTTCTGATAAGTACTAAATGAGATTTAACCTATCCCAGCAAAACATCCGACATTCTATTGGCAATAGCTGTGAGGTCTTTAGGAAAAATATCTATCAAGTCTTCCAAAAATCAGTTGTGGAGTTGCCCAAAAAGCTTTTTAACTATTAGATATGCAATGGACGGCATATAGCAAAATCTCAATACTATCAAAGCCATTTGACGGTCTTGAACATACAGATAAACAGGCAAGAAAATAGAAAGAGCTATAAACAAACTGATAATATGTATGGAAAATAAAATGCTCTTTATTCTTGAACCATTGGGACTGGCTCAAACAACATAAATCAAGCTCTAAGTAAACTGTATCATACAAAGCATATACTTGATTAATTAGCAGAGTGATAATCCACATTCCGCAGAATGGAGGCATACAGAATATTGGTGTTCAATAATGAAAATGAATAAATTTCCTAAGAGAAAGGATGCTACATCACCGAAGACATATTCAGGTACATTCAGAAGTACCCTGCAAAGTATAATACAGTAAACCTCCATATAATAATAAAAAAATTTGGTCCCAACTTGAGCCAGTTATAAATAGGAATAAACTTCATAATGTAATAAGTTATAATTTTTTTAGGTCCCTTCTTAAGAAACTTGCCTCCATATAATAATAATTATCTACATATTGCAAAAAATATATGCTATGTTTCATTAAAGGTTTATAGAATTTATATTGAGAGAAAAATATTAAAAAAAATACAAGATTTTAAACTTTTGAGGTGACTTTGCATATTCCTAACACTACACACACACACACACACACATATATATATATATATATATATATATATGTACAGTTTTTTGAAATTATGTCCATCTCTTTTATCAATGTTTAAACCTTCAATTTGACATACTCTTTTAATTGCTTCTTAATGTAGTGCATGCTTTATCTCTATACCACTTGCACTAAAGAAAACTAAGTCAAATAATAATTTTTATAACTACACCTCTATTAGTTATAACCTCCCTATAGGAATAAAATTAATTTAGTCCCAACACTATGACTAAATAGAGGTTTTACTGTAATATAGTCAAATTTAATATGTAGTATATATTTATCTTTCTAAATAAGGCTGGAAAATATTATGAGTGGACATACAATATTAGGGAGGGAATTCCCAATATAGCAAATACAGCTACAACAACAATGCCAATGAGTAGTCTAACTAAACTATAAATGTCAATAGTGTGAATCATGCATTGTGCATGTCAATAATAATTAATTAAGAAACTATACAACCTAACAAGTAAATAATTTGGGGAAAACACAAAAACACTTTCACAAATGGACGAACAGTTTGTAATCAACACCAGTAATCTAATTCAACACTTAGAGATCAACAACAGAACCTGGACTATTAGGACAAGCTTAAATCACAAGCCCTAGAAATTTGAAATGATCACCAGAGTCCAATGTAAGTTTACAGGCCAACACCAGCCAACTTAGGGTTCTCAAAACAAAGTGAATATGGATTTGTATCTAGTTTTAGGGGCTAGTGCCTGGCTCAAATTGGATGGTCATCCTAAAGTTGTGAGCCTGTGGCCAAAATTAACCACCACAAATGCCAAAAAGTGCCACAACAGTATCATGAGTCCGAGTTTTTTTAAGAAAAATCGAATTCGTCTTCCATTTTGCCACTCAACAGAAATAACAAGCAGTATCTATAAATATCACTACGATCATCTATTTTACTATGAAATAACCGTTCAGATTTCACCTTAGAAAAAACAAGAAATTGCCTCGCAAGAAGTTTTTATTTTTATTTTTTTGTTGATAGAAGTTGATAGAAGCAAAGGGGCAACAAGGAGTCTACCCATCCCATAACAAGTACAAATAAATAGAAATTACCAAAAAAAGAGCAACTCTCCAATCTCTGCATAGATCAGACACAAAAATCCCCTAAAGGTACCCAAATCAAAGTCCCAAAGTGAAGAAAGAAAAATAATCCAATCTTGCAGCGATGTAAATGATAGATAGTTGTCCCTGAAAAGCCAAACATTAAGCTCATTCCACCCCCCAAAGCCTATGAAACAAGTGCGCAACAAATCCTCCACCATAGCAGGACATTCTAACTACTCTCCCAACACACCAAATATAGAGTTCCTCAACCAATGTAACAAATGACAATGCAAAAATAAATGATAGTACATCTTAGCAGTCTGCTTATACATAACATATAAGTCTGGTCTCTTGAGATAAAAACTTGTGGAATTAAGACTCCTAATAAAGATCATTAGCATTTAGTCTTGATGTGAAACTAAATAAATGCCTTGATATTGGATAATACCTTTGCCTTCCATCTGGTGAAGCCAAAAAAAAAAAACTGAACTGAAACACAAGAAAGAGTCAAGAAGGAGATAACTCTTAAAACGGAAGTGTCAGAAGAGTCAAGAGTTCAAACTTGTTTATCAAGATAAATGGAAATCTATATCAAATTTAGCAAATTAAACATAGAACCAACTCACCGGGATCATCATAAGTGAGATTCCTAAAAACTGAAAATCCCAATAGATTGAATACCTTGCAAGAAGTTCTCCTCTGCTTTCATAAATTCATTTCTCTAAAGCTTAAATATCACAACAAAGTTAAGACTTTCCTGCACTTTCAATGCACAAAACTAATGTTCAGATGGCTCCTAAGCAGTTTATTAGCATAGGGTAACATTCCTTTTTTGCTAAATGGGTTATACTAGTGATATACTTGTGAACTTATATCATCATAGCTATGCCGAAAAGGCACATTGTCATTGAACTATTTACTTTCCCTTTTATCCATTAAAAATAGTACACTGCTTAAAGGATTCTACTTCCTAATAACATGTGTTGTAGTAAAAATTATTCAATTGGATAATAAAGAGAGATTATTTTGTTTATGTACTAGCTTGATCTCTTGCAATATAACATGACAGTAATTGACCAGTTCGAATATTGATATTGCTAGTTAACTGAAACTAGCTTATTCTTGCTGGAGCTGCTGGACTACGCCTGACAGGAAATGAAAGAAAATATTTCAAACTAAAGACAGGACAGTATAAGTTCAAATATTCCAGTGGTTTGAACTCTAAATTATATGATAAATAGGTAAGGTTCTGATAGGCTTGGAAGCTTAGTTCTTGATGAAATTTCCCCCAGGTGGTTTAAATTATATGATTTAAAGCATTTAAGACATGATTGTTAACAAGATACAATCCATTAGACATACACCCATAGACCATATCTATGTAGAAGCAGCACAATCAGTGGGATGAAGTACTGGTCAAATACAGCTTAAAAGAGAATACTACCAAAAATAAATGTAAAAGTTATTCAACATACCTTTCGTTTCTTTAGCCTTTCGTTCTCCTCTTCTAGACGCGAAATTTTGTTCTCCAGCTCATGAGTGTAAGCCTGTCAATCAACACAATATCTTATATCTGGGGGATAAAATATAGAAAAAAAAGCCTAACATGCTCAAAATTTGTAATTAACCTGCTTTCTTGCTCGTGACCGAGCAGCAGATTCCCTATTCTTGATCATCCTCTTCTGCCTCCTTTCAACCGTTTTCTCAACCACATCTCCAGAGGCAATCCTTTTCCTCCCAAGTATCTGTGTATCCGAAAGTGTACCCATTAAAGGGGAAGTTGACATAGTCATTTGGGTTTCGGGGTAAGCATCCATAATTGGATTTGCGCTAATAGGAAGAGCTTGTTGAACTGGATTGCTCGGCATAAAAACAGTAAACATATTCTGTTGCTGTTGCTGAGGCTGCTGATGAATGGAGGGAATCTGATAGGGCATCCAATGAGCTTGCTGGGGAACATTTTGTTGAGGCAATGCAATTGGATCAACCCTGAGAAGAGGAACAGAACTCTTTTCTCCTTCAGCAACTACCCCTGCCTTAACCAAGAAGTCCTCCAATGTCATCTCACCAAGAGTAGATTTTCTTTCCCGGGTTTTCCTACCAAGTTTAGTCTTTTTCTGTCCCTGTTGAATATCCTGCCACACCTCATCAACAGTTTTCTTGCTCAGATCCCTGGATAACGTTACATTTGACTGCCCGTGTAAAGAGGAGGCTGAAGCAAGCTCCCCTTGCTGCGTGGCCTCATAATCTAGCCTGCAAAGTCCCTGATTTGCCTCAGCAGTCAAGACACTCTTGAGAAGCTCATCAAGATTCATGCTGCTCAAAGGTTTTCCCAAATCCCCTAATTGGTTCTGAACCTCATCCAAAGTAAGGTTGTACAAGGAGCCTTCCCGAACCAATGAATCCAATTTTGGCTCTTGGGTTCCCCCACCAGCATTACTGTCAACACCACCATAATCACCATGAGATCCCATTGTCTGAGTTCCCATTCACCACCTCTTTGCTCTGTTACACCCCTAATTTACTAGCTCAGAAATCAAAATTAAACCTCTAATCAAGAACCACAAAACTTCATAAATCTGCAATATTAAAAACCCAAATCTTTCATCACAAACGTATCTAATCCATAAGAACCCTAACAAATGTAGTTGCATGAACTCCAACCACAAGCATAACCAAAACAAAGAAATTATATATATATATATATATATATATATATATATATGGGGACCGATTCATAACCAACACTGTAAAGATAAGATTATCTTTACAACAGATCTCAGTCGTCCACCCGCGGATCGAACAGAAAGGAGGATCTCCCATCCACAGTTTAATATGTAGTTGCCTGCGGTATAATACTGCGGATATGATGATTGTCCAAAATAACCAGTTTAATCTTGCGGACGCTAGGTATGACAATTGTTAATCCTTGAAGATGTTTTAGGTCATACGGCCCGTCCGAAGAACTAAACTGCGTACGCTGAGTCTATTGCGTTCTTCACATCATTACTTTTGGATCTCATCTCATTTTGAGAGTAATGATCTGGAACTAGAAGAGTTCTATTTAAAGCTATCAAATTTTCCATTTCTTTTTGCATATTATTGTTCTTACTTATTCATGTGATCCGGGTTGATGAGAAACAGCTAAACATTTGTAAGGATATATACTGTAGTATGTTGTCTCTCATGTTTCATTGTATTATGAGAAAACACTTCACCCCATTACTAGATTCCATTTGTTTAGCCATGCATGTTTCTCATCATCCCAAACATGAATCTGCAATAAGAATATGCAAAAACGACATAATGGAAGATTGATAACTTTAAATCGTACTTTTTTGGTTAGAGGCCTAATCCGCATAACTAAAGTGCGGACTGAAAAAATTTATTTTACCCGTCTGCAAAACTAAAGTGTGGACGGACGGTAGAACAAATCTGGTTACCCTAATTGATCCCCCTTTTCTCTTCTCTTTTCTCGTAAAAGGTTCAATCAACTTAAGAGAGCAGAACAAGTACTGCGCATACTAGATCACTTTTATTTCTTCCTTTCTCACCTGCTCATATGATTGAGAAAGCATAGCCTACTAGCAAGCATACCAGGAAACAAACATCAGCAAAAATCGATAATCTGTAATTTAAGTTTTACAAGAGAATAAGTGATTCATTTGTTTTTCCATGAATTTGTTTGCTAAAGAATCATTTCATTAAATTTCAAGTACTGAGGAAAAATTGCATGATAATTATGATGTAACAAGTCAGTTGATGATACCATTCCTTATGTTGGTCAAATTTTTGATACGTTGGAAGATGCTAAATTTTTTTATAGAAAATATGCGAAATGTGTTGGATTTGAAGTACGAATGAAAACTAGCAGAAAACTTGTGAATTCTAAAGATTTTTGTTCTAGATTGTATCAGTGTCGTCAAGCTGGATATATGGTTGTTAAGAAAAATGAGGTTGTCACTGATGATGAAGATAATAATACTAAGGAAAAAAGGAGGAGGGACTCTGTTGATAGAACAAAATGTAGAGTAAAATTTTATTTTGTGTATGATAAGTGTAAAGATAATTGGTTTGTGTCTACTCTTGAACTGAATCACAATCATGAATTTGTGTCCCCAAGTAAAGTTTCACAAATTCAAACACGAATATTTCAGGAGTTGCTAAGAATTTGATTGAAACCATTAATAATGTTGGATCCAAGTAGGATGATGAATGTTCTAGCTCATTGGGGAGGAGGTATGAGCAATGTTGGGCTCTCTGAAACGGATATGCAAAATATAGTTAGAGATATTAGACGTTATACGATGGATTTGAATGATGCACAGGCTGCAATAGATTACTTGAGAAAGTTGCAGCGTGAGAGCTCGAGTAGATTATATTTTAGTGTCAAACCAAGTGTGGATAATCTATGTGGGTAGATTATCAGTCAATACTTGGTTATCAAAAATTTGGTAACGTTACATTTGATACCACATACCGAAACAAACAAATATTCCATGCCACTTACTCCTTTCACGGGTGTAAATCATCATTACCATTATATATTGTTTGGGTGTGCCTTATTGAGCGATGAGACTGAAGATACATTTGTATGGTTGTTTGAGCAGTGGCTTGAAGCAATGAATTTCAAACATTCCATAACCATTGTAACTGATCTAGATCGTGTTATGTCTAATGCGATTGCTAGGGTTTTTCCTAATACACACCATGCATTGTGTACGTGGCACATTAGCAAATAATATCCTAAAAAACTTGGTCAAGTCTATTCTTCGCAACTATTCTATCTTTTAAAAGTATTCAAGAATTTGAGGACAGATGGTAATTGTTGATGGAAAACTACATTCTGCATAATCTCACATATGGTTGAAATCTCTGTATGAATTAAAAGAAAAATGGATGGAGTTGTATTCAAAAAATTACTTTGCAACGGGAATGACTACCACTTCCAAGAATGAAAGTATGAACAGCTTTTTGCTTTTTTGTACGGGGAATAAAGATTTTGTTTTAAAATCTCAAAAAGCTATTGAGAAACAGTACATCAGAGAGAAACAATATGATTATATTACAATCAATCGTGCAGAAAATTTGTTCTTGGAGATCCGTAAGAGATACATGCAGCTAAAATATATACCAAAAAAATGTTTCGGCGTTTTCAAATTGAACTGACAAAATCGCACAAGTTAACTTTTAAAAAGGTACATGAGATGTCAACTCCTTATTCAAAAAGCTACTTGGTGTTCAAAATCATGGTTTCTGAATCTTGTCGTAAGTATTTCACAGTTGTGCATTATAAGATACCGGGATGGCAAAATGTAATTGCAAAATGTTTAAACGTGTTGATACTATATATCGTCACATTCTCAGGCTACTAATTTCAAAGAACTTTCTTCAGATTCCCGAAGAATTGATACAGAAGTGATAGACTCAAGATGCTAATTAAATCAACGGTGTCCGTATGTTCTGACCTCGGTCACAGATTATGCTGAGACACAAACCGGTCGGTACAATCATTTGTGCAAACGATTTCTGGGTTTTGTGTTGGATGTTTCATATTCTAAAGAAGCCACTAGATAAGTTGATGAAATGCTTGATCGTGAGGGAAAAATTGTGGCCAAAATCCTTCCCGAAGGTGCCAATATAAGACGGGATGACAATGTGCAACTTGTTATCTAGGCCGAGTACGCTATGGAATTGTGTGATGATGATGATACTGAGCCCAGTGATCCTGTTTTTGATCCAATTTGTTTGTAGACAAAATGTCGTAAAAAAGTAACACGATTGAAAAGTGTTGTCAAACAAATCGCAGGACAGAAGCCACTTCGAAAGTGTGCAACATGTGGCTATATATAATTGCATTTTAATAAATTCATGTTTTGACTGTATTCATGTCAAATATAATCACTTGTCGAATGACAAAAGTATTTAAAAATGTTTGAAAATTTGATCATTAATACAAACCATAATAAATTCATGTTGTGATCAAGTTGGTATTTTTTTTTTGACCAAGCCCCTTATGGCTCAATGGTAAAAAAACTACTCATAAGGCTTGAGTGCATGAGGTCTTGTGATCCATTTTTGCCAAAGGCAAGAATGTTAAATTTCAGTCGAATATAGTAAAAAAAAAAAAGTTGGTATTTTTTGTTTCTTAAGTTCACTAGGCTCACTGGATGGGTTCACTAGACTCGGCAATATTAAATTGTAGATGCTAATTTTTTTTTAGGTTCCCAGTATGGATTCAGAGTATTAAACTACGGATGGTAATTTATTTTTTAAGTTCCCTGTATGAATTCAGATTGTAACGCCCCGAAATCCGGTCTATCTTCACACCCGAATTTCGTACGTCACGATACCATCTCTTTCCAAACATACATCATTATATAGTTAAATTTAACAACATACATTCTCAAATCTCAGGTTCTAATACCTTATAACCTCATTCATTATAAATAATGATAATTACATTATTCTTTACATCTTACAAGAGTGACTTTTATTCGCCACCAAGGATACATAACAGTTCATTAAACCAGTCTATAATTTAATTAAACTATTCAACATTACAAGTCTTGGCTTGATCTTCACGCTCATTCACATACTGAATGATACTTCGCCTGGATACCGATCAGCTTGATATTTACGGGATCCTTAAGTTCTTTCTAACATCGTTCACTGAAAATATTTTTATTTAAAGCAAGTGTGAGCATTCAATTGCTCAGCAAGTCATAGCAGTTGAATAAACAACTTCAAGAATTTAAACATTCTTTTAAAACTTCAATAACCGAACAAAAGTTATGAAGCACCTTGAATAATAGGAATAACCTCGATTCCTATCATTTTAAAACTTTAGTCACATTCACTTTGAAATACTTTATTTCTTCTACCTTTTTCATACACATTCTGTCTGGCTAGAATCATTAGCACAAACTTAACAATAACGGTTCATGTATAAACAGAACATTCTCATATTGAACAGTTCAATCACAGAACAGTTCATCTCATAAAAACACAGAAGTGTTAAAATTGTGGCACAAGGCCTCATACATTCTACCACCTTGTACAAATATCGCACATTTGCACATAGACAAAACTTCTCAAGTTCAACATCTGAGAAGTTTAAGAAATTAGCATTCATTTAAAATATGAATGAAGTTAAGAAACTTGCCTTACACACAGCTACAGCTTAAAGTTTACGCTGAACTGTGTACCGCAATCCCAATATAACACATAAGAAAATAGCACATACCAATTAGTCATATACTTGACTTACGCATTGGTTTAAACTTAACTTTATTTCTTAAGGTTCGCGTTCTTGCAATCTAAGTTTACGCGACCAACTCTCTTTATCGCATTACAGCCTCATGACATACGAAGATGTCTTACTCATACGATCATCATCTTTGATCATTTACATTCTTATCTTCTTCTTAAAACCTTTCTTGGACTCGGCACACATCGCGTCTATGCTAGTAATTCATATGGTACTCTGAGTGGTTTCCCACAAACAACCAACAAACAAGTTCTCATCTCATCTACATTGTCTTTCACAGTGAGTTAGATAGGTTGTCAGTTTCGTATATACCTCCGCTCTCTAAAGGAATTGTTTAACCCAGCTCCCATATGTCAACTAAACTTAACTTAACTTAGCCGAACCATTAAACTATAATGTTCGTTAAGTCAAGTTCTCTTTCCTTATGTTTTCCTGGCAACTAAATGACATACCTCAGGATTCATTTCTTATCGTCTAAGTCATACCGTCTTTTGTATACTTATAACGATCCTTCAATGTTAATACTACGCATTCATAGCGCTAAACATTTTACATTACCTTATTCATATCTTATAACGTTTGGTTCATTCGACTCGGAACGTTATCCAAGTTATAATTATTAACTCGGCTTCTTAACGTTATACGTCATTGTCTTTAATTCAATTTCTTCACCATTCACGGGTTTAATCATTAGTCTTCATTACCTTACGGTCAAACCATACACGAGGTGTAGGTTCTACCCGTTTAATATTCGCGTACACTCAACCTTACGTCGGCTAAAGTTTTCAACGCTTACATTTCATTCTAACATTCTCTATCCGACTTATCCTCGGACTTTCATTATTCTTATTATCGTTCGTTATGGCTTTCTTGATAAATCATATCTTACTTACTACCTTCATCAACGTCTAAGTCATACAACCAATGTATACTTAGAACGTTTGCCCGACGCAAATACGATTCACGAGGATCGTTTACGTATTATGTGTTCACGTTGCTCGACTTTTAATCTCTCATTCAACCTTTACCCAAGGTTTTAATCACTCTCATTCGTTATCCATTACATAAACCCCACGTTCATTATTCTTTCTTAATGTCGAAGTCATACAGTTCGTTGTATGCTAAGACCGATCGTTCAACGCAACTACGTTGCGTTCACAACGTCTATACGCTTTAATCTTAACTCTCATTACGACATCATAACATCGAAATGTTCTTCATCATCCTCGTCACTCAAAGTCTAAGGAATAACAATCATAGCAATCCCACACGTTCGTTTTATCGCGACTACGGTCCCCGGATATCGGTTACGTAATCTGCATTTACTTTCTTTATCTTTTAATCTCGTTCAATCTTTCCGTTCAACCTTTACTAAAGGTTTAAATTCACTTGATTAAGTGTTACATTACGTGAACTACATGTTCATTATCTTTCCTTACACTTCCCCCAGGAGTTGAGCAATTAAAAGCTCATCACTGGGCCTTGCCCTGCACCGGCGCTGCGGGACCGGCTCCTTCCTTTCCTCTCGCGCTGCAGCGCGATTAAGCAGTAGTGGACTTCCCGGTTGGCGCTGCAGCGCCGCCTCCCAAGGCTTAACTGGCACTGCAGCGCCAAGCATCAAACTTTGAAATTTTTTTCTAAGTCTTGAACTGGTTTGAGACGCTTACTTAACAATCTCATAACTTCTTCTTTATAGCTCGGAACGAGGTCGTTCTAAAGCCATTCTCTTCCTTATCTTACGTACTTCAACTTTCCTCGGACAAAAATTCATTCTGAATCCGTTAACATGTCATTCAATTGGCTTAATCATCATCATTCGTTCGTTTTACGTTATTAACGTTCTTCGATCGTTAGTCCGTAATTCGGTCATCCGAACTCGGAACTCGTTCGTTCTTGAGTCCATGACCCACGTTTTCTACACTTTCTTACATTCTTATGAAACCCTGCACATTCGGATTCATTTACATACTTTCTATTTCTCGTTCGTCTTTTACAAAATTTTCGTCATAACTTTGTTATAGTTAAATTCAATCCGTTCTTCATGAACGTTTCTATCGTTCCTAACCAAACAATAAGTAACTAACTTATACGTGATAGTTTTAAACTTGTCCATCAACAAGTTATACTACGATGGTTTTAAATTTGTCCATCAACAACGTTCTTCGTGTTCTTCGCGTTCTTCGTTCGTTCTTCAGTTTTAATCGATATTTTGATTACGATTTTACTTTTTCTTGGAATTTGGTGTTATAAAACACCATTCCTTACTAATTTTACCGAATCGTTCATATGATTCATTCGGATCGTTCAAATTTATTACGAAACTTATACTTCCTTAAGAAATTTATAACTAAACTTCTAATTTTTATTTCTTCGTTCTCATGATTTCAACCATATGAAAATCATTCTTAACATTTTTTACTTCTATTCTCATTAAGCTATGTTTTTAACATAGAAAACTTAAAGAAAAATTACATAGAAGTTAGGTTTTGGATTACCTTTCTTCTTTAATCTTCCTCCGTTGGACAAAACTTGCACTCAAGCTAGCTTTTCCTCTTCCTTTTCCTCTTCATCCGACTTCTCTCTCCCTCTCAAGTGTTGATGAATTTTTCATTAACCAACAAATGAGCTTAAGCTCTCCTTTTATAGAAATCCAAGGCTAGGGGCAGAATAGTCATTTTGACCAAAAGTTACTATTCCCACCTCCTTACTAAACCTCCTTACTATTCACGAAGCTTCTTTTGGAAGTTTCGTGCTTCCGTCTTGCGAAATTCGTTCGACAGTTTTAAAAACTGCGATTCTCAAAATCCAAATATTTTTGAATATTTCGCCTTTCCTTTACCTATCAACTTTTACGCTTTCATCGGAACTCCGAAAAACTGAAAAACACTTTTTAATGATAAGTGTTTTCCTTCACGTTTTCCCCTAACGTAGCTAAACGAATGAAAAGTACATAACAATACTTTTCGTCGTTTTTATTTCGTCCAATTGTTGCACGTTTTTCGAAAAAAACTTTTATCGACTTACTTAACTTTTCACGATATATTATCGTCAAATCTTTCGACGGAATGTCATTTCGACATACCGAACTCTTGGAAAGACTTACTTAGGTTATTCAAACTCTAACCCTTAGGGTTTCGTCGGGTGAATAGTGCATATTTCGTCTTTTCCCGAAAATATTTTTATTCTAGGAAAAATTTTATTTTCGTCTTGAAAATTCTTACTCGTTCAGTCTAGCTCGTAGCCAGAATCCTCCCGTCTTATAATCATCATAGGTTCTAGAACGATTAATAAACACATAGCACAGAATATTATTAATAAAAATTTATTTTATTAATAACTAATTCTTTAAACTTAAATTCTGGACAATCCGATTTTTTCGGGTTGTCATAGAGATGATTCCGCAATATTAAACTACGGATGGTAATTTTTTTTTAAAGTTCCTTGTATGGATTTAGATGGCTCCGCAAAATTAACTGCGAATGGTAAATTTTTCTTTTAAGTTACATGTATGGATTCAGACGGCTCCGCAGTATCAAACTGCGGACAATTTTTTTTTTTAAGTTCCCTGTATAGATTCAGCTAGCTCCGCAGTATTAAACTGCGAGTATTAATTTTATTTTTTTTAAGTTACTTGAATGGATTCAACTGGCTCCGCAGTTTAAACTGCGAATGGTAATTTACTACAAAAGAAATTATTTTGGTGCTTATATAACGTACAAACAAAACCTATAAGCGCATCATCACAAACAAATGCAAACACAAGCTGTAAATGGCATATCACAAACAAAACCAACAACTACAAAATCCATTGATCACAAACTGTAAATCCAATATTACATACGACAACATAAAAATAATTCCAAATATACAATGTACAAATTAAGATACATACGTAACTATAGCGTTCATAATGGTAAAATTCATGTCTCTAGCCCCATGTTTACGTAATTCATGGCCAATTATGTATCTAAATAATGAGGCATCTTCCTCGGACTAGTTCACCTTCCCTAAAGACATGTTTTGCACAGCGTAATCAACGTACTTCATCACAGACTCCGTAATCATAACCATTCTTTTGTTTAGGCCACTTGGCCTTGAATGTAAACGCCATTTTTTTCTTCAGAAATTTTTTATTGGAACGCCAAATTCGGAGGGCATTCGCAACAAAATCACATTGTACATTAAACAATCATAATATTATATTAGTAGGACAGTACAACATAAATGCAATTGAAAAATAAAATAGCTAAAAGTGCTAACGTACCACATTCTATCTCTAGTCGATATCGACTATTGATTTTGTGACTTGATACGCGTCAATCGTCTTATTCCATATAAGGTTTCATGGCCTAACCGTTATTACGTCCTTATGTTCCCATATGTACTCATCATCGGGACCTATATGAGGAAATTGTGATTGGTTTATCATATCCAAAAACCAATTGGCATTGAGCCACTCCTCCTATACCTTCAATGGTTTAAGAGGTTCCTTTTTAAACATAGACGTCCACCCATAGCCGCAAAGGAAGAATATTATACACGCCATTCACCCCACTATATGTAGGCTCAGAATGTGATTTAGTAATTGGAGTTTCTTATAGTATTGGAGTCAACTGCATAGCCTAAATTTGTCCCATACTCTCAAATTCACTTAGTATTACTCAGCTAATACATGTAAAGGGGAGGAGGTGTTAACTGCATGTTGGGTTCCTCCTCAACTACAAATGGAGCTCAGACCGTTAGGGGGATCCTTGACTGAATGGATCACAATCAAATTAGGGCATATCTTGGGTGAATTGATCTGGTTGAACATTAAGGATAGTGTCATTAAGATCTTCAAAAAGCCCTCGGTTTACTTCATTAAAACCTCGTATACATAGCGAGGATTGTGTACGCATGGTACTCGCAAGATATTCCACACGAATGCTCGAACCGAATCAAAAATGTACGTTTGATTAGATAATCGTTAAAATATGTTGGTAAAGTTTTAAACAAAATTATCAACCTTAACACTTACAAGGTTCATAGCTTTGTAATGATCAAATACGCCACGTGGAGTGTATGTCTCATTTGGAACAAGTTGTGGTTGGCTAATTCTGGTACGGTCATCTGTCGATACCACTTCAAATAATCAGCCAAAAGTAACGGATTGTCTGGTTGCCACCACAGAGTTCAGAAGAATGTCTTGACCTGCGTACCACATGATAATATAATCTCCTCGCTCCTCGGTATGATTGATTGCACGGATCCCTTCTCGCTCTCGCCTCAGTTCGATTATATTAACCGTGCTTGTAATTCCCCAACTTGTCTCAATACCCGATCTGGCATTTGAAATTCTACAATATCCAGTCAAATTAGGAGAATACCCCACCACACCAAGCTGCTTAATACTCATGTTCTACGAAATGATCAAACCTCGGCATCCAATGTATCATTGTAGCCATCATCAAATCAAATTCGCCACTATAAAAAATTTGATTGTGATGGGGGTAGTCTTCTATTGTATTGTGTTGTGTTTTTATTTCTTCAGTAAGCCCACACTCTTGCACGAGGCAACCACTGCTCAAGACCTTTTGCAAAATTAGGCCTACCGATAAAGAGACGTTCGTAAGTTCGTAAGCCCAAACCTGTATGATAAATTAGCATGTTAAATAATCACAACTAGTTTATGAAATGACAATATGACTACAAGTATAAGTATGGGCAATAAGATACCTGAAGAACGGTTAAACAACCGCCGATGTTCTTTGTGTCGATTCGGGTGGCTTTGTGTAAACTTCCATATAAACACACCAAAACCGCCGCTCCCCATGCATAGGAAGACACTTTATCAACATCTTCGAGAAATAAAAGATATATCGCATACACCACATCGCGGTTTCATATAGGAAATAACATCTTTCCAATAACAAACAATACATAAGCTTTGGTGTAGGTAACCACCATTTTCATGTTTGCATCTTTTGGAAGTTGGCAAAATCTAATACCCAATCATGACAAAATATCCTCCTTCGGTGATAAACCTTATCTCCTTTCTCTATGTATCTCGTAAATTCACTTTGTTCTAAGAGTTGTATTAGGTTTTTAATCAATCCTAAAATTTAAAAAAAACATCTTTTAATGTAATTGTAATATCACTCATGGGGAAGTGAAATGTGTTTGTTTCACTCCGCCAACGCTCCACCAATACTTCTATTAATGAACAAACATTGGTGTTTGCAAATACCCCAAAACACCATTGTTGTAATAATTGTTTTTGGACATCATTTAAAACCCACACATCCAAAGAGTGTCCAATCTCATCAGTTCTTAAAGAACGCGTAAAATGGGGATTATTCCATACAATTGTAGAAATGTAGTTAGCTTGATCCTAGAACAGTGTATTATCGATCGGTCTGAGAATGAAATCCATTTTTTCAAACTAAAACAAAAATAAAAATATATATATCAACAAAAAAAATTGATATTATTATTATTACAACCATACAATACTGAAAATAAAACAACCCTAAATCAAATCAATATATTGAAACATGATAAATGTAAGCAAACAATAATAAAAACTACCCAAAATCATTTATTGATGTATACAACAAATGTTTGTAGCCAACAAGTCTTTGTATACAACTATTTGAAGTGTATTCAACAACGAAGAATACATGCATATATATATATGATATATGGCGAATGTAAAAGACTTGCATGACTTCGATTTAGCAAAGATGTAAGGAAGAAACGCTTGTATTGCTACTTGATTTGGTCGTTGTAAAACTCTCAAAATCGCAGAGGTAGTTTAGATCTATGAGGAAGGAAGAAAGTCGTCCAGTCCATATTCAATTACACTCATAGTCCGCAGTTTAGTTCTACAGACTGGTGGTTCACCAAAAACGGTGCCGTTTGGGTTATATCGTTAATAGACTCCATGTCCGCAGTTTAGTTCTGCGAACAAGCCATATGACCTAAAACAGCATCCGTAGGATTAAACTGCGGTTTGACGACGAGTATTTTGGACAATCATCCTATCCAATGTTCGAAAAAGCTAAAAGACATACGACGCGTTTTTATCCAAACTAGGCGAGGCGGAATCTTCGAGGCGGAGCGAGGCGCAAGTCTCGATTTGAAGACCGAAAAGTCCCCAAAAAATTATAAAATGAGGCGCAAGCCACAGTATCCTTTGAGGATTAAGCCTCGCCATAGCCACTTGCCGCCTCGCTCTGAGGCGCGCCTTGAGGCGTGCGCCTCAAACGCTATTTTGCAACTATTCAAGAATGTTCTATATTTCAGGACCTAGATCAGTTGCCCTAGGGATAAGAGACATAGGGCTAAAGAGAGCAAAAAAAGGATTTTGGTGCTTTTGCACATTTTTGTTAATCCATGAACAAGATCTATACATCTCTAATTAGATTTCTATGGCATAACGGCAAATTCTATAGATATAAATAAAGGTACCAATCAATAAAAATGAGTCTTTCGTCCTATCCGCACTATTAAACTATGGGCACCTGAGGTCCTCTTATGGACGGCTGAGATCTGTTGTAAGGATAATCCTATTCTTATCAGGTTGACTGTGGATCAGTCTCATTTATATATAATAAATAAATATTAAAAAAACCATCAATCAGTTACAATCAATGAAGAAATAACAGAGGATCCGAATGGGAACACAAAATTAAATCCAAGAAATGTAAGAAGAAAAGAAAATGAAACAGCAGACTTACCAGAGCATCAAAACCCAGAAAGGGAATGATGATCGAACTAAATCAATCAGCTTGCATGCAACCCATATATGTCCAACATTCTCCGTTAGAGAACAAAAACCCACAAGTCATGCTGCTGCTGCTGCAAATACCTGAGCTCAATCTCTCTCTCTCTCTCTGATAGACAAAGAAGTGTATCTTACGGTATCTAAGAGACATAGGAAACATATGTCCACATTCTATTCTCCTTTCTCCAGAAGGAATAACTATACGAATATATTTGTTATATATTTATTTTATTACTGAACAGAAAAAAGCCCTAAATTGAAAATTGGGGACAAATTGGAAGAAAAATTCAAGTAGATACATACAACTCGATTCTAACTTTGGGAGTTATTAAAAACAATAATCAGATGCCACAGGAGAGAGTTTATATACCCCGATCTGAATCTAAAAGCAAATTCAAAATCAGAAACCAAGAAATAATATTTTCTGATTTTGGTGGTTTATTAAGCAGTAGGCCAATGATCGATGTAGTAGTAATAATAATTCACGTGCTTGTCAAATACTGTTGTCTCCAGTCAATATATAAACACTTTTATGTTACTAATACCCGCCGTCCGGTAGCAGTATAAATATAGGTGGCTTTAGAATTTTAAATAAGTATTAATTGTTTAATTTTTAGTATTATTTTAAATATTAAATATATTTTTGGTTTTTTTATTATTTTTTGTCTAATAAATAATAATTTCTTATTTCAATACAAGGGTAATATAGATAATTACTCCCTCCGTCCCAAATTAATTGCTCAATTTTGACTTTTTTAAGTCAAATTGACTATTTTTAGAATTAATAATTAAGCATATATAAATATATTTCTAAAATTATAAAAATTGGGGTTAGTAATAAATTGTATATATTTTCTTTTGGTTATAATCTCTTCACCTATATTTTAGTAAAAATAATAAAAAGATTAGTTTTAAAAATGGTCAATTTGACTTTAAAAAGTCAAAACTGAGCAATTAATTTGGGACGGAGGGAGTAATATTATAGGTAATACTATACAATCATTACCTTAATACTTGTGCATAACCTTAAAACGACCTATATTAAGGAACGGAGGGAATAGTATGTAATTAAATAAAATTTGTATATAATTTAAATAAATATTATATTAAAAGTTTTAAAAAAACTGTTTACATCAAATCGGTAATCTGACTTTATATATTAGATATGGTATAAATTGTTACTTTTATTATTTTATTTATCAAAATTTCATATATAATATATACATGTGTGTAATATAAATATATATATGTATATGGAGTCGCCTTAATTATTCTTTACATACTAGATATAACTCCATTGTCCTCTCTTTCTCCTTTTTTAATTGTCATAATTTAATTTTAATTATTAATTATTTGCTTTTTTTAACAATTAAGTTATTCACTTTCAGAATGAAAAAAATTCAGTATATTTGTAATGTAAGTGGAGAGAGCATGACCATAACGATGAATTACATGTAATTTACTAATAAGTCAAAGTTTGTGATATTAAAATTTGGAATAACTATATTTATATTTTATTACATTATCAATAATTAATAGAATAATGATATACTTACTATTCACTTGTAATTGATTCTAAAAAAATAAATTACGATTAATATAATAAACAATTCAATTTGAGACTACAGATTTTGTCATTTGGATAAACCCTAGCCGTAGCATTATTATTCTTAATAATAATAGGAAATTAGGAAAACATCACATAATTCATAGCCGTCAAAGATAAGTAACAGTCATACATTTTTTGCAGACAATTGGCACGACTCCATGGTGCATCTCTTTTTTATTATTTGCTAGTTTTATAATTCGTTGAATACTACATATTGTACGGTACCATTTCATATTTTCTGCAATCTCAGCAGCACGCAACAGCTTTCCCCTTTTGATTTTTTTTCATTTTCCTCTCATTTTTTGGGGAAATGATATTTTTGTTTTTTTTATATTTCCGACCCACTAGTTTGGTTTTAAAATGGGCTCCACATGCTAAAGTATCAATAAAATGTTAGTATTAGGATAATGATATAAGCACTTACAAACTATTTCGGGTGTGACTGAAGTATTTGTAATGTAACAGCTTCCAAGTTCCAATCTTCACTAGTACCGAGGAAATATTGTTGTCATTTTTTTATTTTTTCTTTATGGATGTAATAATACAAGGGGTGCAGTAGAAGATTAGTAGTATTAGGATAGTGATATAAGCGCTTACAAATTACTTATTCATATAGGTCGGATAGTAGCAACTAGCAAGCGGGAAAATAAACGATCGAACTAAAGTGAGGAGTTCTATATTTTACAAAAATATAAAAGACCTTTGTGCAATTGTTTTGTTTTTATATATATATATATATATATATATATATATATATATATATATATATATATATATATATATATAAGCTGTGTTTGGAAACTCAATTGCAAATTTTATGAAATATCAAATGTGTTTGCCAAACATTGCCTTAAAGTGAACCAATAATCTAATGGTAAGTCAGACAATTTGTGCCAACCAAGTTGTGGCCTGAAAGAAATTTTTTGACTCGGTATTCTAAAACTTGGTTTTGATTTCATTTAAATAAGCTGACCTTATCATCATACAACTCGTACTTGGCTCAGGTCCGTAACAATTATAACCACCGTACATGGGTCCTTTGCACCATCTGTGTGCCATTCTACATAAGCGATTTGCCAAGCACGGTAGAACTATAATTTTATGAAGCTCTCAGGCCTCAGCTAAAAACAAATGAGAAAGAAATTGGAAGGGACTACTGCTGCTGCTTTTCACTTTAATCTTTCACCTTTCTTTTATTTTTACTGTCCAACAGTACAATAGTAACAAGATTTTAGGGAAAGAATGATTCGTACCTGAAGAAATTTGCCTCAATGATTTTACATGTTATTTTTATGATATCCCAACATACTACTGTGGATACAAATGCACGCACAAACTTCTCAAGAGAGTGGTGGGGAAAATAAGTTTCAGGATTGTTTATGTGCATGTGTGTGTGTGTGTGTGTGTTATTGTGAGAGAAAGAGAACGGATTCGATAAAACAAGTCAAAGGTAGGAGGAATATTTCAAAGGTATGTTTTGATAATAAAGGTTTCCAAGTTCACCCTAAACAAATGTCTAGTACATAGAGCAAATATTAGATTTCTTGCATACCAAAAACCATCTGACTATAACAGAGCAAAAATGCACTTCACGCCTGCCTATTTGTGCCTTGATTCTGCAAGAAAACATAAAGTTAAGTAGGCAACTAATTAAATTCCAAATACTAGTCAAAAATCATATATAGTTGTAATCATATCCTGGCTGTTAAACATATACCCCTCCATTATGAGATTTATGACCTTGCAATGTAAACTTATGCTGGAGAAATGAATAGTGGTCTAAGTCGCAAAGGAAAACTAAAAGCTGATCTACTACTTAAACTATATTAATTTTCGCACACTTGGTGCCAGGGACTAGACCACCTTGTACACAAGGTGAGGGTCAAGTGCCTATAATATTTTAGGAAAAAAAAAAGCCTTTCTAGGCATGACACTATTTTTTTTTAACAAAAATGCTATTATCACATAAAATAATCACATACCGCTCACATATCGCTGACGTGGCATCCATGGATTTGTTATTAAGTTAAGTGTGTCATATCAACAACAAATCTATAAGTGTCACGTCAGTAGTATGTGAGCGGTATGTGACGTTTTTATATGATAATAGCATTGCTCTTTTTTTAATAGATTGATTCCCGTGACTTAGACTTTTGAGCCTCTTATTCTTGAAAAAAATAACATAGATATTCGATTGCCACCCTCTTAACTAAATTATGAGAAATCTTTTCTTGTTAGATGAAATTTTGTAGAGGAATTTACATTATTGATAACTAATGTTTTGTAGAAGAAAAACCCATACAGCATTTTGTAAAGAAATTGAGTACAATCTATACAAAATATTTTATTTATTTCGGCAAGGTTTTAGTTAAAGTAAAATGCAAAGCAGAATGAAAAGCACCTGCTAGGTTATGCCTGCATTCCACTCCAACATATCAAAGCAGTCTGACCCAACTCTCTAACAACTTTATCTTTCTTCCTTACTAATTGATGATTATTCAAAGATGAAGGCATTGTCTATACCTCAAAGGGAAACAACTATATGACCCACACTCATTACCAGGGGGGCATCTGGTTACATATAGCCCAAAAACCAATACAGAAGCAAAAATTGCAAATAATAATTCTTATGGTTTTCTAATTAGTTAATGAATTAACTATGCTTCCGTTACTTTGCTATAGCAAATGTCCTACCACTCAAAGAAATTTATGGAAAGAAATATTTGTTCGACTGCTGCCAAGCAAGTCCTTTTTTACATTAAAAGCTCTATACCTAGTCCAGTGCCTATCAAAGTTTAATAAAGCCATCAAAAAAGGCAGACAGCAACAATGAACTGGCTTGTGACTCCATAATGAAATATTATACTAATTGATCAAAAAGTGCTCTAGATGCATAAATGGCAGTAAACAAAAATCTTGAAACCCCACAGCACCATTATCCTGCTTTTTTATCCTTTCAAATTGTCTTCTGTAGTTTGTATAATTGTTTTGAGCAAGGGAAATTTGACCAATGAAAGTATTAGGAGCTCTTCCTCCTTTGACTCTAATGACCTCTTCCAGTTCAAGCCTTGAAAAGTAAGGGTAAAAGAAGTTTCTATCAAACCTTCTTCGAGATATTACCAAGTCAATCCCATTATAAGTATATCTTGTTTTCAAATCATTACTAGATTATCTGAAAGTATGTTTGTTTTCATAGCATCACAAGGTTATGAAAGTATAACTTGTTTTCAAATCATCACAAGGTTATGAGATTTTCAGGTAACTCACACTTTCTAAAAGGTGCTTTAAAATTATTTTTAAGGAACTAGATAAATTCAAATTTTCCATTTTGCACTTTATTGTCATACAATTTACCCCATCCTCTGGTCCTACCCCGCAGGTCTAATAGGAAAGGTTTAGGAAGGACATAACTGAAGCAAGCCAGGTTTGCAAAGAAAAAGTTAAACATGGCATGGGTTCACTATGGATCTGAATTTGTGTGACTCTGTCCAGCCAGATATTATTTATTAATAAAACTAAAATGCCAAACCTTTACCCATATATTCAAAGATGCCTTTTATTTACATACGAGTTCTTTTAGGCTTTGGAGCCCTCATTAGGTATGGCAATGAACCTCATCACAAAACGAGTGACAGTGCCATAACTGTTTAACAGTACATGTACTCTTAAGCTGATCTCTTTACGCTATATTTTACCACTGCCATCGAGATGGAAAAAAAAACAATTATATTTTCATTTAACATTTGCTTCCCATTTATAAGTAATTTTTATCCCCATCAATTAACTTTGTCTAGTATCATGATTTCTTATTAGAGACCGGCAATCATAGGCCACAGATTCGTCTCATAGATCCATTAAGTCTCTCTCTTACTTTCTGAACACAAGGAATCCTGACTCTCATTGATTTCCACGCACCAGATTTGTAACAATCACACAAATATAACTCACATATTGGAAGGATATTGTCGCTGTGAAGTAGTGTGAAGTGTGAAATCTTTTCTCAAGCACAATGCCACTACAAAGAAAGTTTTACATATATGACTGTAAATTACAATTAATCTATTCGGAAAGACACTTGCTTTCCTTTTTGAATTAAGCAGAAGAAAACACAATACTAATATGGGACATAAATGTATGATGAACAAAATAACTGACAAGAATCATAACGAGAAAGAAATGTATTTAAGCTTTAATTCAGATTAAGAACAAAAATCAGGAAAATATAAGAAGGAAAAAATAAAAACTTTGAATGGAAGTAAAGTAAAATTACCTAGTGCCCAAAGTAGGAAGGGTATGTTTGTCCTGTGGACCCAAAACCAGCCGATTGAGGCCTTGCCGCCACTGCTGCTGCCGACCCTGCAGAAGAATTCCCCGGCTGAGAACCCTGGTAAGAGCCTAGACCCTGTAAAGCAGCTTGAGAAGCATAACTACCGATCACACTCGGGCTAACAGTATTAATCCCATAATTCCCACTGAACCCGAGAGACTGAGGATTTGCCCCAATAGACGTGGCCAAACCAGTTTGATTCAAAGATGAAACCATCATTGGATTTGCTAACCCAAAGCTAGGATTCTGACCCATCATAAGTGCAGTAGGATTCAAATTAGCTGCATAAAATGCTGGATTAACACCCACATTATAGTTCATACTACCAACTATATCACTCTGGGGAACACCAGCAAAACCAGTAGATGTATTGGTTGATATACGCTGCTGATTCTTATTGTTTTTTAGGCCTTCAACAGCTCGTCGGCACTCTAACCGGCATTTATCAAACAGCTTCACAGGCTCGTCTAGAGCCCTCTTGCACCCCTCAGCTGTCTTATACGTAAAAATAGCAAACCCTTTGAACTTCCCGGTTACAGAATCAAACCCTAGAGGTCCTTCCTCTAATTCCCCAAATTTGGCGAAGAAGCTCCGAAGCAATTCTGGGTTCACGTGGGAACCCACATTGGCCACGAAGATTTTGCGGCCGGAGGAATCGGGAACGGGGTTAGTAGGAACAGGGCCGGCGGATGCCAGCTGGCAAGAGGTCATCCGGTTGCCAATTTTCATCTGGCGGTCTTTGAGGGCTTTCAGGGCAGCAGCTCTGGACTTGAAGAGCACGAAGGCAAACCCTTTGGCTCGGCCAGTGGCTTTGTCAGTAACGACTTTGCAATCTTCAACTTCGCCAAACTGACTGAAGACGGAGAGGACTTGATCGTAGGTGGCGTCCCAGCCTAGGCCGTGGACAAAGAGCTTGCGGTGAGCCGGGTCGGACTCGGCGGACTGGGTGATTCGGGTAAGGAGCTGGGGATCTTCGAGAGCGGCCAATTTGAGGAATTCAATGATTTGGTCTTTGCCGAAGGGTTCGAGGAGTTCTTTTAGAGTATCTCTCTTTGAAGCTTCGTCTTCTTCTTCTTCAGATTCTTCTGATTCAGATAGTTCTACTTCTTCTGATTCAGATTGTTCTACTTCTTCTCCTCCTTGTGATTCCGAGTCGTCGTCGTCGTCGTCGTCTTCTTCTTCTTCGCCGGAGGTTTCTTCATGTTTTGGGACTATTTTCAGTTTCTGTTCTTCTGGCTCAACTTTAGTAGTAACTGCTTTCCTCTTCTTCGCCATTGATACTTGCTCAATGTTCTGCCGCTCCTTACAATACTTGTCGCTAGGGCTTCGTTTTTTGTCGTTTTTATAGTCGAACGTCTAAAGCGTTTATTTTGTAATAAACAATATAAAAAATCATTTTATGTTAGACTAAATTACAAATCTCACCTTCGTATTTGTTTTTGCTATATGTTTGTTTGCAACGACTGTACCTAATATATGAGACATTATAAAATAACTTAATATGAATAATTATTTAATATTATATTTTACATGTTATTTTAATTCCTACTATTTGGGATTAAATTTTTTTAGACAAAATTAACCCCAAACTTTTTATAAAATAATCATAATATTATATCATGTATTTATACTAATAATTGCATGTGCCTGAAGGCACTGCATAACGAAATCCCCCTCCATCCATTTCAACAATCTCACTATTTTCCGTCCAAATCAATTAGAATGAATCTAAAACTTCATTGTATTTTTCTATCTAAATTTAAAATGGGTTCGATCTTATTAATATAAATATTGTTCTACAAATAAACAGTGAATATAACTAAACATTCTCAGCAAAGAATAAAAGTATAATTATACACGTCATTGTAAACTACAAAACAGTATAATTGTACTCTTCTAGTAATTATTTTCATTGGTAAAGTTTTTAAAATATATTACAAAATTATGAACAAAAGTTAAAATTGCTACCAAAATTTTGCTGACGTTGCAAATAAAATTTATTATAGATCTTTCCATGAAAAAATATTTTTAAATTTTGTTCATAATTTTGTAATATATTGTAGTGTTTTTATCCTGATTTTAATAAACCTATTTACTATTTAGTACTTACTAATTACTAAATATATATTTATATTTTTGTAATATAAAAAACACTAAAAATATATTTTATAAAAATATAAAATATATTTCAGTTTTTGTGACGCCCCCAAAATTAGGTATACATCACCCATCTTGGGTCGTCAGATACATAGTACAGAATACAAATACAACTTACTAATACAACTGTCGTGTACAATACGACAAAACATAAACTGTGAGTTTGAATACAAATATTATCTTCTAGAGAGTATTCATACTCAAAAGGAGTCCTCGTTACATTTATTAACACACCATTACATAGAATAGTGAGGACTACTAACTAATATTATCATTCGGACCATCACTCCGTTCCCCGACTTGCCCCAGCTACGTTCTCATTTTCTGAAGAGAACAGTGAAAGAAAGGGTGAGCTCAACTAGCCGAGTAAGAAATATTATGACTAAGATAATGCAGAATAAATTATCATTAGCCTTCAACAATGTTAAACTGATAAAATATAATAGACATCAAGTTTAACTGCAGCGGAACAAGCAATCCATTACAAGAGTCAAGTAGAAAATAAACTCTACTATCTTTTTTGATTTAAAAGGTTTTTCAACACTGTGATCGCTGGGACTCAGCTTAATAAAATAATCCACATCATCGAATCACCCATGCACTACGGCCAATGATATTCGTGTATTCATTAATGGTCATGATCATGCCAACAACTGTCCATCAATGCACTACGGGCCAATGAGGACTTTTACCACATCATTGGTAACATTACGGTCATGATTATACCAAATAATCCCTGGTCATAATCATACCAAGTCCATCTATGCACTACAGGCCACAGATGACTTTCAATATTTTATAAACATGAGGATGATGACAATGATATAAGAATTCAATAAAACAAGTTCAAGAATTAATTTATCTAAGAATTAACAACGTCCAAATTGTCAACATGATACTGCTTTGTGGAGTAAAATTCAAGAATGCTTAGAAGAATATTTTCATGAAAAGATACTGGATGAACCGTAATTATCAAGGATATTCCACAAATTTCATAGAGTATAGAAGTCAAAACTTAACCAACTGAGTATAATAAAGAATGGAATAACAAAAGAAATCACCATGCATGCGATAGACCGCACAGACAGGTTATTCCAACAGAATAATAAATAATGGAACCAGGTCCGGCATAAACGCACGGACAGGATATTCCGACAGAATAATAAATAATGGAACCAGGTCCGGCGTAAACGCACATACAGGATATTCCGACAGAATAATAAATAATGGAACCATGTCCGGTGTAAAACACACAGACAGGATGTTCCAACAGAATAATAATAAAAACGGAACCAGGTCCGGTGTAAAACACACAGACAGGATGTTCCAACAGAATAATAATAAAAACGGAACCAAGTCCGGTGTAAAACACACAGACAGGATGTTCCAATAGAATAATAGAAGAATGTCACCAAGTATAGGGTAGACAGCGTATACAGGTTATTCCAACAGAATAATAATAAATGAAATAACAACAGTTCTCTTCATGAATAAGAAAGAATAACACCCCTTACCGTTTTAAAGAAGAGCTGAAATAAGGAAGTAGTTAAGTAGCAGAATACTCTTCTTCTCTCTCTATAGTTTCTCTCTATAGTTTCTCTCTCTAGAGTTCAGTGAATTCGTAAGAAATAATGAAGGAATGAGATGTTATTTATAGAAAAATAGAATGCATAGTAACTAATACATGAACAGTCCAGATCGATTACTTTAATCTGACGGTCCATATTTAAAGAAAAATCTTTTAAATAAAATATAATATATTCTATTTATAGAATAACTTTAATAAAGTATTCTGTTTTATATAAAAAGATGCTTCTGTTTTATTACGTTAATAATACGAATAAAACAAAACGTCATTATCGCTAAATAATTCATATTATTAACTGACAATAATTGAATCAACTGAGTGACTTCTCACATAAGTATTATTAATCAATACCGTATGCTACTATGCAACCACACGTATTACTGTACTTTTACTACCGAGTAGTTCAACAGTATCAATGGTAAAACTTCCGCCACTATTTTTAATAAAATATTTTTGTCGTTTTTTCAATTCGACAATAATTCCGTTGTGGGGTCCACCAATGATTGTGCCGTTGTACGAATATTCCCTGTTAAAACGAATATTCCCCGACCAATCGAATATTATATAACAACTTGCGTACTTTGCAAAATTTATAAATATTACCCACAACTATAACATTATATCAAATTAACTCCATAATATTCAAAAATGATATTTATAGAAAATTCATCTTTATTTATAAAAGTTGGGGTCTTACAACCTCCCCTTCTTATGAAATTTCGCCCTCGAAATTAGGGTACGTACCTGGTATGTCGAAGAGGTAAGGATACCTTGATTTCATTTCAGATTCTAACTCCCAAGTCATTTCCTCAACATCGTGGTTTCTCCACAAAACTTTGACTTGAGGTATAACCTTGGAGCGTAGAATATGTTCCTTCTTATCCAAGATTTGAACAGGAACTTCTTCATACGTCAAATCCTCCGCTATTTCGTCCGATTCTAACTCAATAATGTGGTTCGGGTCTTCCACATATTTGCGTAACATGGATATGTGAAAAACGTTATGAACACGAGACATACTTGGCGGTAAAGCGAGTCTATAAGCCACAGTTCCTACTCGATCGAGGATTAAAAATGGACCGATGAATCGAGGATTGAGCTTTTCTCTTTTTCCAAATCTCGTAACTCCTTTCCATGGAGCAACACGTAAGAACACATGATCTCCTATATCAAATTCCACGTCCTTTCGATGAAGATCAACATAACTCTTTTGTCGATCTTGTGAGATTTTTATACGTTGTCGGATCGTTTGAATCTTTTCTGTAGTCATACGTACCAACTCCGGTCCCAACAACGTTGCTTCACCCACCTCATCCCAGCATACTGGAGAACGACATTTTCTTCCATACAATGCTTCGAATGGAGCCATGCCAATACTTGCTTGATAACTGTTGTTGTAGGAAAACTCCACCAATGGTAAGAACTTGTCTCAACTTCCCTTGAAGTCAAAGACACAGAGTCTTAATAAATCTTCTAGAGTTTGAATAGTCCTCTCTGATTGTCCATTCGTCTGAGGATGATATGCCGAACTAAATCGTAAATCTGTGCCCATAACTTTTTGTAAACTAACCCAAAATCGTGAAGTGAATCTTGGGTCTCGATCAGAAACTATGGATACTGGCATACCATTCAGTCTTACAATCTCGTTTATGTACATACGAGCAAGACGTTCAAGTGTATAAGTTTCTCGTATCGGTAAGAAATGAGCAGACTTGGTCAATCTATCAACAATGACCCAAATCGCATCTATACCTTGAGAAACCTTAGGAAGACCGGTAACGAAATCCATGGTAATGTGCTCCCACTTCCATTCTGGAATTTCAAGTGGTTGCAATGGACCTTTTGGTACTTGATGCTCCGCTTTGACTCGTTGACAAGTTAGACACCTTGAGATAAACAACGCTATCTCTCTCTTCATATTGCTCCACCAAAATGTATGACGAAGATCATGATACATTTTGGTACTTCCAAGATGGATTGTAAACGGTGTGTTGTGCACCTCTATCATGATTTCATACTTTAAATCAGGGTTGTTAGGAACACAAAGTCTGGAGTTGACTCGAAGTATTCCTTCATCATCGATTCTTGCTTCCGGCATAGCACCTTCTTGCACTTTTTTCCTCATACGCATTAGCTCCAGGTCTGTAGCTTGAGCAACTTTAACTTTATCGATTAAAGTTGGTTCTACTCGTATATTCGCCATCATCACATGGGTCCCTGGAGTCTTTAACTCTATCTCCATCCTTTGCAAGTCACACAAAATGGGCCTTTGTGTTGACAATATTGCACTCTTACTTGCATATGATCTTCAACTCAATGCGTCAGCTACCACGTTCGCTTTTTCAGGATGGTATTGAATGGTATGATCATAATCTTTCAACAGTTCAAGCCAACGTCGTTGTCGCATGTTGAGTTCCTTTTGAGTGAAGAAATATTTGAGGCTTTTATGATCCGTAAAGATCTCCACCTTCTCCCCATACAAGTAATGCCTCCAAATTTTAAGTGCAAAGACAACAGCTGCCAACTCTAGATCATGAGTAGGATAATTCCCTCATATTCCTTGAGTTGTCTTGATGCATAGGCTATGACTTTTCCATGTTGCATGAGAACGCATCCCAACCCTTTGCTCGAAGCATCACTGTAGATGACAAATCCCTCCGAGCCAGATGGTATTGTTAGAACAGGTGCTGAAATGAGTCTCCTCTTGAGTTCTTGAAAACTCTGCTCACATTCTTCGCTCCAACCGAACTTTGTATCTTTCCGAGTCAGCTGAGTTAATGGAGTAGCGATTCGAGAAAATCCTTCAACGAATCTCCGATAATAACCAGCTAAACCAAGAAAGCTACGTACTTCGGTCACTGATTTAGGTTGCTCCCAGCTTTGAATAGCTTCAATCTTTGCCGGGTCAACCGATATTCCACGACTTGATACTACGTGCCCAAGGAATGCTACCTCCTCCAGCCAGAACTCGCATTTCTTCAACTTGGCATAAAGCTTGTATTCACGAAGCTTTTGGAGTACCAGCCTCAAGTGTTGCTCATGATCTTCACGGCTTTTGGAATAAATAAGGATGTCATCAATAAAGACGACCACAAAGTGATCCAAATATTCCTTGAATACCCGGTTCATCATATCCATGAAGGCAGCAGGAGCATTAGTCAATCCAAAGGACATGACTAGGAATTCATAATGCCCGTACCGAGTTCTAAAAGCCATCTTTGGAATATCCTCAGTTCTAACCTTCAGCTGATGATATCCAGAACGAAGATCGATCTTTGAAAAGAATTGTGCTCCTTGCAACTGGTCAAACAGGTCATCAATACGTGGCAATGGGTACCTGTTTTTGATGGTGACATGATTCAACTCCCGATAATCAATACAAAGTCGCATACTTCCATCTTTCTTCTTCACGAATAGCACAGGAGCACCCCAAGGAGAAGTACTAGGACGAATAAAGCCAATGTCTAACAATTCCTGCAGTTGGATCTTTAACTCCTGAAGTTCAATAGGAGCCATTCGATATGGGGCTTTGGAAATGGGTTTTGTACCGGGTTCAAGGTCGATACAAAATTCAATTTCACGCTCTGGGGGTAGGCCAGGAAGTTCTTCAGGGAATACGTCAGGGAATTTATTAACAATAGAAATATCATTCAAAACTGACGTATTTTTGTTTAGATCCGTGACATGAGCTAAGAAAGCTTGACATCCATTTTTCAATAAACGAATAGCTTTATGGCTTGAGATGACAGCGATTGATTTTAATGGTTTGGTTGCTTGAATTCGCATAATAGGTCGATTAGGAATATGAAAGCTAACAACCTTACGAAAACAATCAATTTTTGCATGATGAGTAGTTAACCAATCAATCCCTAGAATCACGTCAAATGCAAGTATTTTTAATGAAATCAGATCGACAGGTAATGTGTGGGTACCAACTTGAACCAAACAAGACTTATAAACCGTGGATGTAATGAAGGTTTCTCCCAATGGAGTTTCAACAGATAAATCAAAGTCTAATTTCTCCGGAGTCAAATTTAATCGATGAGCGCAAGTAGGAGAAATAAAAGAATGGGTAGAACCGGTATCAAATAAAGTATAAACTTCGTTAGAGTTTATGATAAGCTTACCCGTGATGACCTCATTCGGGTTCCTTGCTTTCTGGGAGGTCACAACAAACGCTCTCCCTTGCACTACCGGTTTTGACTTTTCTGGGACGGCCTTTGGTGTCTCCATCTTGGCTGAACTTGTTTTTGGTAAACGACAAAATCGAGCTAAATGACCTTCTCTTCCACAATTATAACATGCTTTAGACGGCATCGCGCAGTTTGGACTGATGTGCCCCTCCCCTCCGCATTTGAAACATATGATAGGTGGTCGTTCTCCTTCCTTAACAACGGGTGCTGGTGCTGACGTCTTTCCATCATTGTTGAATCTCCTCTTCTTGAAATGACCATTCTTATTGTTTTGGCCCTGATTACCACCGAAGTGGTTACCATTTCTGGCCTGTTGATTCCCTCCACGCTTGTTGTCACCGCTTCGATGACTGCTCTCACTGGTATTATCATTTTGCCGACTGCTCTCTTTTGGTTGCGTTGACTCGTTATCGCGCTCCACTAACTGAGCCCTATTCACAACATCTGAATACAAACACAATTTATGAGAAATAAGATGTTGACGTATCTCAGGTTTCAAACCTCGCAAAAACATTTGCGTCATTCGCTCTTCATTATCCACCAAGTGGGACGCAAACCGGGACAACTCAGCAAATTTAGCCTCATACTGCGACACGGTCATATTATTCTGCTCCAATTTGATGAACTCCACCTCCTTCATGTGACGAACACTTTCGGGAAAGTATTTGTCATTGAACAGCTCTTGGAACTTCTCCCAAGACATCTTCAGTGCGGCAGGTTGAGTACGCTTAATCGATTCCCACCAGTAATCTGCCTCTCCTCGCAATAAAAAGGCGGCAAAGGGAACCTTTTGCTCCTCGGAGCATCCCAAGACATCAAATATCTTGGTAATCTGCTTTATCCATGTTTTCGCTATAAGTGGTTTTGGCTCTCCCTTAAACTCTGGTGGTCCCAGCTCCTTGAACTGTTTAGCGGTGACCGTCCGAGAGTTTTCAGTGTTTCCACCTATATTTTGGACAGGAGCCGCTCTCGCCTGCTGTTGCATGAACTGCATAAAGTTTCTGAACATTCCATCATTCATCATCTGGTCAGTGTTGTTGTTTGCATGAGGATTGTCACCTTCCTGATGCACATTATCCTGATTATTGATATGTGGTGAATCAACAGTCGCCTGTGCTCCATTGCTATTCTCAACATTCTCAGATGCCATTTTCAGATACTGCCACAAAATAAAAGTTAATTGATATGTCATATATTATCCTTATATTATGACCGACCAATTAAATACCATGCAAATAAACTTAGGTAGGTCATACTAGCGAAGGAATTCCCCGTCTCTCCCCTCCTAGTTCTATTCTCACATCTTAGCCAGGGATCATATCCCTAAGCTCTGATACCAACTGTGACGCCCCCAAAATTAGGTATACATCACCCATCTTGGGTCGTCAGATACATAGTACAGAATACAAATACAACTTACTAATACAACTGTCGTGTACAATACGACAAAACATAAACTGTGAGTTTGAATACAAATATTATCTTCTAGAGAGTATTCATACTCAAAAGGAGTCCTCATTACATTTATTAACACACCATTACATAGAATAGTGAGGACTACTAACTAATACTATCATTCGGACCATCACTCCGTTCCCCGACTTGCCCCAGCTACGTTCTCATTTCCTGAAGAGAACAGTGAAAGAAAGGGTGAGCTCAACTAGCCCAGTAAGAAATATTATGACTAAGATAATGCAGAATAAATTATCATTAGCCTTCAACAATGTTAAACTGATAAAATATAATAGACATCAAGTTTAACTGTAGCGGAACAAGCAATCCATTAAAAGAGTCAAGTAGAAAATAAACTCTACTATCTTTTATGATTTAAAAAGTTTTTCAACACTGTGATCGCTGGGACTCAGCTTAATAAAATAATCCACATCATCGAATCACCCCTGCACTACGGCCAAGGATATTCGTGTATTCATTAATGGTCATGATCATGCCAACAACTGTCCATCAATGCACTACGGGCCAATGAGGACTTTTACCACATCATTTGTAACATTACGGTCATGATTATACCGAATAATCCCTGGTCATAATCATACCAAGTCCATCTATGCACTACAGGCCACAGATGACTTTCAACATTTTATAAACATGAGGATGATGACAATGATATAAGAATTCAATAAAACAAGTTCAAGAATTAATTTATCCAAGAATTAACAACGTCCAAATTGTCAACATGATACTGCTTTGTGGAGTAAAATTCAAGAATGCTTAGAAGAATATTTTCATGAAAAGATACTGGATGAACCGCAATTATCAAGGATATTCCACAAATTTCATGGAGTATAGAAGTCAAAACTTAACCAACTGAGTATAATAAAGAATGGAATAACAAAAGAAATCACCATGCATGCGATAGACCGCACAGACAGGTTATTCCAATAGAATAATAAATAATAGAACCAGGTCCGGCATAAACGCACAGACAGGATATTCCGACAGAATAATAAATAATGGAACCAGGTCCGGCGTAAACGCACAGACAGGATATTCCGACAGAATAATAAATAATGGAACCAGGTCCGGTGTAAAACACACAGACAGGATGTTCCAACAGAATAATAATAAAAACGGAACCAGGTCCGGTGTAAAACACACAGACAGGATGTTCCAACAGAATAATAATAAAAACGGAACCAGGTCCGGTGTAAAACACACAGACAGGATGTTCCAACAGAATAATAGAAGAATGTCACCAAGTATAGGGTAGACCGCGTATACAGGTTATTCCAACAGAATAATAATAAATGAAATAACAACAGTTCTCTTCATGAATAAGAAAGAATAACACCCCTTACCGTTTTAAAGAAGAGCTGAAATAAGGAAGTAGTTAAGTAGCAGAATACTCTTCTTCTCTCTCTATAGTTTCTCTCTATAGTTTCTCTCTCTAGAGTTCAGTGAATTCGTAAGAAATAATGAAGGAATGAGCTGCTATTTATAGAAAAATAGAATGCATAGTAACTAATCCATGAACGGTCCAGATCGATTACTTTAATCTGACGGTCCATATTTAAAGAAAAATCTTTTAAATAAAATATAATATATTCTATTTATAGAATAACTTTAATAAAGTATTCTGTTTTATATAAAAAGATGCTTCTGTTTTATTACGTTAATAATACGAATAAAACAAAACGTCATTATCGCTAAATAATTCATATTATTAACTGACAATAATTGAATCAACTGAGTGACTTCTCACATAAGCATTAATAATCAATACCGTATGCTACTATGCAACCACACGTATTACTGTACTTTTACTACCGAGTAGTTCAACAGTATCAATGGTAAAACTTCTGCCGTTATTTTTAATAAAATATTTTTGTCGTTTTCTCAATCCGACAATAATTCCGTTGTGGGGTCCACCAATGATTGTGCCGTTGTACGAATATTCCCTGTTAAAACGAATATTCCCCGATCAATCGAATATTATATAACAACTTGCGTACTTTGCAAAATTTATAAATATTACCCACAACTATAACATTATATCAAATTAACTCCATAATATTCAAAAATGATATTTATAGAAAATTCATCTTTATTTATAAAAGTTGGGGTCTTACAGTTTTAACTTTTGTTCATAATTTTGTAATATATTTTTATTTTTTGTAATTAGTACAATTATACTAATTAATCAATTATATATTTGTAATTTTGTTATTTGATTTAATTACTTAAATTATAAACTACATTCTCCCCAACTATTGAACACTAATTACGTTCTGTTTCTGAGTTTTAAAATGGACAGAAAAGAAAAGAAATAGACGGAAAATTTAAGTTTTCTTTTCAATTCTTATGTTTCTGAGTTTTTTAATAAACGGAAAAGAAAAGAAATTGATAGAAAACTTGTTCACTTTTCCGGTTAAAGTTTTTCGTCCAAAATTGACCTGATTTGGACGAAAAATAAATTAGAATAAGTAATATTTTTATAATTCTCATATTATCCTCAACTTTTAATATAATAAATTTTAAATTACAACTCATGTCCTCAATTTTAAATTTTCTATTCTTTTCTATTAAAACCTAAGAAACAACACAAAAGAAAACTTCAAGTTTTCTATTCTTTTTTTTTCTGTTTTAATTTAAGTTTTCTATTCTTTTCTTTTCTGTTCAAAATTCAGAAACAGAGCGTTAGCATTAACAACAATTTTTCTAATCAACTCTCTATCTCTAATTTTGAAGAATATATCAAAAAATCATTATTCAAAAGTTTCTTAATCCTTATTTGACTCTCTATTTTAATCCTTATATAAGATTTTACTCCCCAGTGCGAGGGAATCAAAAGGTCATTCTCTATATTTACAAACTAATATTTCACACCCTCATTTAAGTGGACAATTCATCAATCATACACACCTTGATATTTTTTTACTACATTTTTAAATTATATACTTAATATTGAATTTAAAAAAAAATAATTTCAAACGTATTCAAATTTAAAATTGATATAAATTTATTTAATTTATGTCAATATAATTATAAATATTATAAAAGTAATATTAATTATAAATTTTATTATTTTCAAAATTTAAATGAATCAAATTAAATTTAAATTTAAAAATATCTCAAAATAACTTTTTAAATTTTAATATTGATCTTATGTACATTTGTAACTACAATACATTCAATACTCACTCCATAAATTACTTAAAATTTAAAATAAAATAAAAATTATTTTACAGTGAAATATAATTGATAAATACTCTCTCTTTTAATTATAAATTATAAAATTATTATTAAATTAATGTTTTGACTGTTGGAACTTTTAAATTTCAAATTTTATTATTTAAGGAATCAATATAAGGAACCTGTTGGGTACATAGTGAAAAAATTAAATTTATATTTTGTAGAATGACTCAATAACACTGTAGAGTAGGGACTGTGACGCCCCTAAAATAGGTATACATCACCTATTCTAAGTCGTCAAATACATGGTACAGAATACAAATATAATCTTAAATATACAACATGAGCTGTGAGTTTTAATACACATATTTTCTTCTAGACAGTATTCAAACTCAAAATAAGTCTTCAATACATTTATTATCACACTATTTTATAAAATAGTGAAGACTACTAATGCTATCATCTGGACCGTCACTCCGTTCCTCGACTAGTTCCTGCTACGTTCTCATTTTCCGAAGAGAACAATGAAAGTAAAAGGGTGAGCTCAACTAGCCCAGTAAGAAATTTTATGACTAAAATAATGCAGAATAAATTATCGTTAGCCTTCAACAGTGTTAAACTGATACAATATAACAACATCAAGTTTAACTGCAGCGGAACAAGCAATCCATTAAAAGAGTCAAGTAGAGAATAAAATCTACTGTCTTTTATGATTTAAAAGGTTTTTCATCACTTTTATCGCTGAGACTCAGCTTAATAAATAATTCACATCATCCCTGCTCTACGGGCCAATGATATTCATTAGTATCATGACCACAAATTATCCATGCACTACGGGTCAAGGATATTTGTGTATTCATCAATGGTCATGATCATACCAATAACTGTCCATCAATGCACTACGACCAATGAGAATTTTTACCACATCATTTGCAACATTATGATCATGATTATACCGAATAATCCCTGGTCATAATCATACCAAATCCATCTATTCACTACAGGCCACAGATGACTTTCAACATATTATAAACATGAGGATGATGACAATTCAATAAAACAAGTTCAATAATAAATTTTAAAGATTTATAAGTTAATTTATCCTGAACTCAATAACGTCTAAATTGTCAACATGATACTGCTTTGTGGAATAAAATTCAAGGATGCTCCGAAGAATATTTTCATGAAAAGATACTGGATGAAACGCAAATATCAAGGATATTCCACTAATTTCATGGAGTATAGAAATCAAAAACCTTTAACCAACTGAGTATAATAAAGAATGGAATAACAAAAGAAATCACCAAGTATGCGATAGACCGCACAGATAGGTTATTCCAACAGAATAATAAATAACAGAACCAGGTCATGCGTAAACGCACAGACATGATATTCTAACAGAATAATAAATAATGGAACCAAGTCATGCGTAAATGCACAGACATGATATTCTAATAGAATAATAAATAATAGAACCAGGTCATGCGTAAACGCACAGACAGGATATTCCAACAGAATAATAAATAATTGAACCAGGTTGTGAAACCCCAAATTTTATGAATAAAAATTTAAATTTCTCGAAATATTTTTTGATATTATGGTGTGGATTTGATATAATGTTATAGTTGTGGGTAATATTTATAAATTTTACAAAGTAAGCAAGTTGTTATATAATATTCGATTGGTCGGGAAATATTCGTTTTAACAGGGAATATTCGTACGACGACACAATCATTGGTGGACCCCACAACAGAAGTATTGTCGTAGTAAGAAAACGATAGAATTATTTTTTTATAAAAATAACGGCGGAAGTGTTACCGTTAAAACTGTTGACCTACCCGGTAGTAAAAGTACAGTAATACGCGTGGTTGCATAGTAGCACACGGTATTAGTTATTTATGCTTACGTAAGAAGTCACTTAGTTATACTCAATTATTGCTATAGTAATTGTTGTATCATATCTCTAATATTATTGATTCCATTATTGTTACAGTATCATCTGTATAATATGTTATATTATTAAATCAATAATTGAGACGACAAAGTTATTCATATTATTAAAATGCAATATTTACAATGTCTAGAAGTTCTGTCAAGGAGAGGTTTGGTCACCTAATTATGCGCCAATATGGAGAAATCCTTATTGGAAAGCCCCCTCTTTCCTGGGAACGACCTGGTTGTTAAATATTGTGAGTTATAATATTAATGATGAATAAGTTCGTGTTGATTAAAGATGAATTTGATAGTTCCATTGTGTTAAAATTATTTGTGTTAGTGGAAATCGATATTTATTTTAATAATAATTGATGTCTGGAGGTTATAGTGTTCAATCGGGTATTCGGATCATTTTTCACGTCGGAGTACTATTCACGAGTTACTATTCACGGGGTACTATTTACCCGAAAGATATATTTCTTTTCGGTCCAAATTATTTTTGGGTACAATATTATTCTATGAGGAGATGTACTAATTTTCAGACCGTTGGTTGAAATTATAATAGTAAATCAATATGGATCGTTGATTTAAAGTTTAAATAGTAACTTGTCCCTTCAGTTTTTCAAGAGTTATTTGTCCCTTCAGTTCTTTAAGAGTTATTTGTCCCTTCGGTGTTTCAATAATTAATTGCCCCTTCGTAAATAGTTGTTGTCTCTTCAATATTACCAAGAGTCATTTTGACCCTTCATTAAGACCAAGAGCCACTTTCAGTTCTTCTATAAATAGAAGCTCATTGCTTTATTATTTCTTACGAATTCACTGAAACTCTAGAGGGAGAAACTATAGAGAGAAAGAAGAAAAGTATTCTGCTACTTCACTTTTCCAATATCCAGTTTCTTCTAAGGTAAGGGGTATTATTTCTTTCGTATTCATGAAGAGAATTTCTATTATTTCATTCTTATTATTCTGTTGGAATAACCTGTATACGTGGACTACCGTATACATGATAAAATTCTTCTGTTATTCCATTCCTCATTATTATGTTGGAATAACCTGTTTATGCGAAGTACCGCATATATGATGAAATTCTTCTGTTATTCCATTCTTTATTATTCTGTTGGAATAACCTGTCTATGCGGTCTATCGCATGCCTGGTGAATTCTGTTGATATTCCATTTTTTATTATTATGTTGGAATAAATTGTATATGTGAAGTACCGCATACATGGTGAAATTCTTCTGTTATTCCATTCCTTATTATTCTGTTGGAATAACCTATTTATGTGAAGTACCGCATACATGGTGAAAATTTTCTATTATTCCGTTCTTTATTTTTCTGTCGGAATATCCTGTTTGTGCATTTACGTCGGACCTGCACTACTACAAAACAGTAAATAAACAACGCAGAAAAAACGTTGTGGTTTCAGTCAGAAAAACGTCGTGGTTAAGGGTGTTATCTATTTGACACCCTTACACAACGTTTTTAAAATGTTGTAGTTAAGCACATTACACAACGTTTTTAAGAAAAAAACGTTGTAGATTTGTTATCCATAAATTAGCAGATGCTTAAAAACATTGTAGAAGGTATGATTCCACAACGTATTCTGGATAAAAACGTTATAGAAGGTATGATTACACAACATTTTTAAAATGTTGTAGATTAAAAAAAAAGTTAGTTCACTTACATTACCAATGCACCTGCAATATGCTAATGTCATGATATATAGCTAAAAGATCTAAATTCTCATTTAAATTTAAAGTCAAAATGTATCAACCATTCAAAATACATTCCAATAATACCATTCGTGTAATTAAAATTACTACATCCACAAAATATATACCAAATTATCATATATACTCTACATGTAGCTGCTCACATACGTTGCCCGCTCATCCCGTACTTCGTCAAAGTATCATATATGCCTTCAAAACTATCATCTTTCATGCAAATCAGGAAGCAGCTACTCAACTGCCAAAAATAGCAAGAGAGCTATATCAGCAGGCTGTTAAAAATTATATCATATCAGTCCATGAACCACATAAGAAAGTAATACTGAAACTCACTCACTTTTGACAGTCTTTACTATTTGACACTGTCATTTGACTCATTTCTGTCTCTAATTACAAGCAACAGACACAAACACACAAGGATATATTACTTGAACAATCACATGTTTCCTCTATCCAATCAATCATGATAGCAGTTATATAAATAACACAGTAAATCTTCCCAATAAAAGAACATTTTGACAGTCTCAAGTCATATGTAGGTAAACAGAAGCCGAAATATCATTAAGATAATCATCAATAAGTACTAGCTATTTCTCAAATGAGCTACAAGTAGAAGACCTTAAGGTACCTGAATAGGTGCCAGCTTTGGGGGAAGCATTAAACCATCATCATCTCCATGTGTCATAATGATACCACTGACAAAACAGGTGCTGACAGAAATGTAGTGCACCTCAGTTAGCTAAGCACAACAAAGCAGTAAGCCCTTGACCTGTGTCCCGAAAGCACGAGAGAAGTTTTGTCCAAGGTTGTGGCTTATCCCAGCCTGCAAGTCCTTACGGTCACCCATCATAGCTTCAATTGTATACGTCTTGGCAGCACCAGCAAACGTCTCAACCTTGGATCTTTGACTGCATTCTAAATAATCTGAAGAAATATCAAATTCTGCACTTATACCTGCAAAAACCATGTCGTTGCAAAGGGTCCACAAAAACCCAGCACATGAGTGTTTCATATGCACTGCTTGAACTGTGACATAATTCAGATATTACAACTAACTAAAGATAGTAAAATTATGGGAATTACAGATATCTAAACACATCATTACACCTCCGCTAATCAGAAAAATAAGATCCAAAATCAATCAATTAATAGATGAACAACACAATTCAATCAGGTTATGTGACGCCCTCAAAATTAGGTATACATCACCCATCTTGGGTCGTCAGATACATAGTACAGAATACAAATACAACTTACTAATACAACTGTCGTGTACAATACGACAAAACATAAACTGTGAGTTTGAATACAAATATTATCTTCTAGAGAGTATTCATACTCAAAAGGAGTCCTCATTACATTTATTAACACACCATTACATAGAATAATGAGGACTACTAACTAATACTATCATTCGGACCATCACTCCGTTCCCCGACTTGCCCCAGCTACGTTTTCATTTCCTGAAGAGAACAATGAAAGAAAGGGTGAGCTCAACTAGCCCAGTATGAAATATTATGACTAAGATAATGCAGAATAAATTATCATTAGCCTTCAACGATGTTAAACTGATAAAATATAATAGACATCAAGTTTAACTGCAGCGGAACAAGCAATCCATTACAAGAGTCAAGTAGAAAATAAACTCTACTATCTTTTATGATTTAAAAGATTTTTCAACACTGTGATCGCTGGGACTCAGCTTAATAAAATAATCCACGTCATCGAATCACCCCTGCACTACGGCCAAGGATATTCGTGTATTCATTAATGGTCATGATCATGTTAACAACTGTCTATCAATGCACTATGGGCCAATGCGGACTTTTACCATATCATTTGTAACATTACGGTCATGATTATACCGAATAATCCCTAGTCATAATCATACCAAGTCCATCTATGCACTACAGGCCACAGATGACTTTCAACATTTTATAAACATGAGGATGATAACAATGATATAAGAATTCAATAAAACAAGTTCAAGAATTAATTTATCCAAGAATTAACAACGTCCAAATTGTCAACATGATACTGCTTTGTGGAGTAAAATTCAAGAATACTTAGAAGAATATTTTCATGAAAAGATACTGGATGAACCGCAATTATCAAGGATATTCCACAAATTTCATGGAGTATAGAAGTCAAAACTTAACCAACTGAGTATAATAAAGAATGAAATAACAAAAGAAATCACCCGGCATACGATAGACCGCACAGACAGGTTATTCAAACAGAATAATAAATAATAGAACCAGGTCCGGCGTAAAACGCACAGACAGGATATTCCAACAGAATAATAATAAAGACGGAACCAGGTCCGGTGTAAAATACACAGACATGATATTCCAACAGAATAATAATAAAAACGGAACCAGGTCCGGTGTAAAACACACAGACAGGATGTTCCAACAGAATAATAATAAAAACGGAACCAGGTCCGGTGTAAAACACACAGACAGGATGTTCCAACAGAATAATAGAAGAATGTCACCAAGTATAGGGTAGACCGCGTATACAGGTTATTCCAACAGAATAATAAGAAATAGAATAACAACAGTTCTCTTCATGAATAAGAAAGAATAACACCCCTTACTGTTTTAAAGAATAATTTCTCTCTCTAGAGTTCAGTGAATTCGTAAGAAATAATGAAGGAATGAGCTGCTATTTATAAAAAAAATAGAATGTATAGTAACTAATCCATGAACGGTCGAGATTGATTACTTTAATCTGATGGTCCATATTTAAAGAAAAATCTTTTAAATAAAATATAATATATTCTATTTATAGAATAACTTTAATAAAGTATTCTGTTTTATATAAAAAGATGTTTCTGTTTTATTACGTTAATAATACGAATAAAACAAAACGTCATTATCGCTAAATAATTCATATTATTAACTGACAATAATTGAATCAAACTGAGTGACTTCTCACATAAGCATTAATAATCAATACCGTGTGTTACTATGCAACCACACGTATTACTGTACTTTTACTACCGAGTAGTTCAACAGTATCAATGGTAAAACTTCCGCCGTTATTTTTAATAAAATATTTTTGTCGTTTTCTCAATCCGACAATAATTCCGTTGTGGGGTCCACCAATGATTGTGCCGTTGTACGAATATTTCCTGTTAAAACGAATATTTCCCGACCAATCGAATATTATATAACAACTTGCGTACTTTGCAAAATTTATAAATATTACCCACAACTATAACATTATATCAAATTAACTCCATAATATTCAAAAATGATATTTATAGAAAATTTATCTTTATTTATAAAAGTTGGGGTCTTACAGGTTACACATTAAAACTAACCATAATTTAGAGGTTATCCAAATCTCTTCACGCTTCACTACCCCTGTGGAAAATAGTTCTTTCAAAGCCACCCCTATCTATACATAATTAACCATAACATGCAGAAAACATCATCATCATCATCCAAATATACAACTTAATTGTCATTATAATTACACTGAACATAACAAGTTGAATCAATTTATTAACAAGGAAATTCTACCTCTTTCTCATTGTCATAAACTTTAGCACAGTCAATGTGCCTATAACCAGCCTGCACAAATTCAGAATTTTCAAAATTAAATAGAGTCAACTAATCTGAAAGTAAAGTAATTAAGATTTGGTTAGAGCGAGCTAGCTAGCTAGAACCTTGACTGCAGTGATGACAACTTCACCAACAACACCTGCCAGAGCTTTCCACGTCCCAAGGCCAACTGTCGGCATCTTGGTTCCGGTATTAAGTTCAAAGTAGTGAGGCCCGTTTCCGTTTTCAGTATCCATGACTGACTCAGGTCCCAATTCATGTCTTTCAATACATTAACACTAAGGCAAGGCTCCCTGCAAAGAAGAATAACAACACTCTCTGCCTTGGCAGAAATGAATCCAAGAAGAAAAACATTTCAACATCCACAATTATAACACTCATTAATTGATAAGAGAAACACCAGAACAACAAAATTCAAAAGGGAATCAGAAAATCCAGAAGTTGAACCTAGAGATAATAGAGCAAATTGAAAATAGTAATAGAAATGGAAAAATCTAAACAAAATCATACAATGAAAATACATATAAGATCTATAACCTTAACTACAGATCACCTTAATTTAAACATAAACTAACTACAAAAGAGTATTTAGAATTGAGTGATATTTACATTCTAATGGTGGAAAGAGAACATGGAGAAGATATTAATTACCTTGGCAACATCGCGATTGAGCTTCTTAACCTCATTAGACAGCGAAGCGTTCTCCTTCAATAATTTCTCCTACACGATTCAATTCAAGGTTTATATCATCTTTCATATGAATTTGTATGAATTGAACCGGGTTAGACAGGTGAACCAGACCTTTTCTCGGTCGGCCTGGGAGAGTTTATCGGCGGTGTCGGAGAGAAAAGAATCTAGGGATTGCAGCTGGGCTTGGAGGTCGGTGATGAGAGCGTCCTTCTCGGTGAGCTTGGCGCTGAGAGAACGTTTTCTGATCTAATCTCAGAGAGAGCGTCAGCCATAGCAAAAACCCTAGAATTTTATGTTTGACCGAACCCGACCAGTCGATACCAGTAGTCAAAGGCGTTTTCTGATCTTCTCTAGCTCGAATCGAAATATCTCCGACTGAAACATCGTATGTGCCTCCTCAGCTGATGGCCATAGTGGTAGCCGAAGTTTGGATCGTAGGAGAATAGGAGAGTACGGCACCCACTTCGTAGAGAGAGAAAGTACACATATAGGAGAGAAGAAAGTAGATTTATGTTAATTTCAACTTTTCATTTCTGCGTCTTTTTTTTAGCTCCGTGTTTTTCTTGATAGACAACGTTTTTAAAAAAAATGTTATCTAGTTAAAACCAAAAAAATGTCCTTTTAAATAGATAACGTTTTTGCATATATATCTACAACAATTTTTTAAAAAACGTTGTAAAAAAAATTTACAACGTTTTTTTAAAAAACGTTGTGGTTTAAGTGTTGTCTATTAGGTACTTTGTACTGGTGTTGGTTCTATTATTTATTATTCTGTCAGAATATCATGTCTGTGCGTTTACGTTGGACCTGATTCTATTATTTATTATTCTGTCGGAATATCCTGTCTGTGCGTTACGCATGACCTGGTTCCATTATTTATTATTCTGTTGGGAATAACTTGTCTGTGCAGTCTATCACACTCATGGCGAATCCTTCTGTTATTCCATTCTTTATTATTCTGTTGGAATAACATGTCTATGTGGATTACCACATGCATGGTGAATGATCCTTTGTATTCATTCCTTATTAAATTGTGAAAATGATTTGTATATGTGGATTATCGCATGGCGGGTGAAAATCCATTTGCAGTTTCATACATTCTATTATACTCAGTTGGTTAAAGTTTTGGCTTCTATATTCCTTGAAATTAGTGGAATATCCTGGATATTTGCGCTTCATCCAGTATCTTTTCGTGGAAATATTTTTTTGAGCATTCTTGAATTTTACTCCACAAAGCAGTATCATGTTGACAATTTAGACGTTATTGAGTTTAGGATAAATTAACTTATTAATCTTTAAAATTTATTCTTGAACTTGTTTTATTGAATTATTATGTCATTATCATCATCCTCATGCTTATATTGTAATGAATGTCATCTTTAGCTTACGTGCATAGATGAACTTAGTATGATTATGACCAGGGATCATTCGGTATAATCATGACCTGTAATGTTATAAATGATGTGGTAAAAATCCTCAGTGGCCTGTAATGCATTGATGGACAGTTTTTGGTATGATTATGACTAGGAATTATTCGGTATAGTCATGACCATTGATGATTTAATGAATATTCTTGGCCCGTAGTGCAGGGATGATTCGATGATGTGGTTTATTTATTAAGCTGAGTCTCAGCGATAAAAGTGATGAAAAAACCTTTTTAAATCATAAAAGATAGTAGATTTTATTCTCTACTTAACTCTTCTAATGGATTGCTTATTCCGCTGCAGTTAAACTTGATGTCTATTGTATTTTATCAGTTTAACATTGTTGAAAACTATTGATAATTTATTCTGCATTATCTTAGTCATAATATTTCTTACTGGGCTAGTTGAGCTCACCCTTTCTTTAACTGTTCTCTTCAGGAAATGAGAATATAGCTGGGACGAGTCAGGAAAAGGAGTGACGGTCCAGATGATATCATTAGTAGTCTTCACTATTCTGTTAAATAGTGTAACAATAAATATAATGAGTACTCCTTTGAGTGTGAATATTATCTAGATGACAATATTCCTATTAAAACTCTCAGTTTATATATTATCGTATATTACACGACGGTTGTATAATTAAGTTTGTATTTATATTTTGTACCATATATTTGGCGACTCAAGATGGGTGATAAATACCTATTTTGGGGGCTTCACAGTTGGTATCAAGGCTTAGGGATATGATCCCAGGCTAAGATGTAAGACAAGAACTAGGAGGGGAGAGAAGGGGAATTTCTTCGCTAGTATGACCTACCTAAGTTTATTTGGTATTTAATTGGTCAGTCAGAGTATAGGAATAATATGTGATATGTCAATTAACCCTTATTTTGTGATATGTGACATTTGTGTATAATCAAGTCCAGCTGGGACGGTGGCACCAAAGGCGGATACGGACAAAACAAAGTCGGTGGTTTCAGGAAGAGCGTTTTTCGTGACTTTTCAAAAAGCGAGTAACCCGAACGAAGTTAGCACGGGTTAGTTAATTATAAATTATTACGAAGTCTATACCTTATTAGATACCGGTTCTATCCATTCTTTTATCTCTCTTCCTTGCGCTCAACGTTTAAATTTAACTCAGGAGAAGTTAGACTTTGACTTATTGGTTGAAACTTCATTAGCAGAAGCCTTCGTTACCTCCACCGTTTATAAATCTTGTTGATTCAAATTGACACTTTCACGTTACCTGTCGATCTTATCTCTTTGAAAATACTTTCCTTTGATGTGATTTTAGGAATCGATTGGTTAACTACTCATCATGCTTTTCGTAAGGTTGTTAACTTTCATATTCTTAATCAACCTGTTATGCGAATTCAAGCAACCAAACCACTAAAGTCAATCACTGTCATATCAAGCCATAAGTAAAGAGCCCCAAGCCTTTTGCTGGTGACTTCCTTTGTGGAATGCACCGAAGCCGGACTTTCCATAGGGGATGTTGTGAATGACGATGACAAGTTGATAGGTATCAATGTGACGAACTATCCAAGTCTTGGATGAGAGTCACATTTTTGAATAATATTTATATTGTTAATAAATTTCCTAACGTATTCTTGAAAACTTCTTAGTCTACCCCTAGAGCGTGAAATTGAATTTTGTATTGACCCTAGTACAAAACCTATTTCTAAAACCCTTAAATATTTCTTCAACCAAAATGAACGTATAATGTGCCAAGGATGTTGGCTCGAGCTGTTAAAGATTACGATCGTACCATTCAATACCATCGTGGAAAAGCGAACGTGGTAGCTGACGCGTTGAGTATAAGATCGTATTCGTTTACGAGTGCGATGTTGTTAACACAAAAATGCATTTTGTATGACTTGCAAATGATGGAGATAGAGTTAAAGACTCCAGTGACCCATGTGATGATAGCGAATATACGAGTAGAATCGACTTTAATCGATAAAGTTAAAGCTACTCAAGCTACACACCCGAATCAGATGAATGTGAAGAAGAAGGTTCAAGATAGCGTTATTCTTAGGGGTGTAAATCGAACCAAGTAGTTCGATACTCGATTCGAGATCGGCTCGAAAATATGATCCAAAGCTCGAATTCGAAGTTGATCCGAGTCGAATCTGATCCATACTCGTTTTCTGTTTAATGATACACGAGTCGAATTCGAGCATACTAGTGTTCGCTCAGATTAGGGTTCGAGTATTTCATTTTTTCTCGAACCAGACTCGATACCTGCTCGATGGATCATATTCGAGTATTGGTTTGATCCATTCTATTAAGCTAAATATGTGATATTTGTATCAATCTTTATAATTTATAAAGTGTAGTATAAAATTGTGTAAACTTGTACTTGAATAAATCAATGAATTGAATGTCAATTTTTATTACATTCTTTATAATTTCAATACATAAATAAAAGTGAAAAAGTTTTATATATAAATATTAGTTAAGTAACCAATTTAGTATGCAGTGGTTCAGTTTTAAGTGAAATGGTTCATATTCGAAATTCGATTTGAAGGCTCGTGAGTAACTCGCTTTGTAAACGAGTCGAGTACTTACGAGCCGAGTAGGTCCGAGTAATGATCCGAGTCGAATCTGGCGCAAAAATATAAATCTCTTATCGAATCCGAGTCGAATTCGAGCTCAATTTTTTCGAGTCGAGCCGAATCTGAGCATGAAGGTGTTCGCTGAGATTCGACTCGTTTACACCCCTAGTTATTCTAGAAGCAAGAATCGACGAAGAGAGGAAATCTCAACCCTCGATTTAATTGGCCTATTTAAAATCCTCGATCGAGTAAGAATTGTGGCATATAGACTCATTTTACCACCAAGTTGGTCGCGTGTTCATAACGTTCTTTTTCACGTATCGATGTTAAGTAAATATGTGGACGACCCGAACCACATTATTGAACTGAAATTAGACGAGATAGCAAAAGATTTAACGTATGAGGAGATACGTGTTAAAATCTTGGATAAGAAGGATTATATTCGACACTCAAAGGTTATACCTCAAGAGTTAGAATTTGAAGTGAAGTCAAGGTATCATCGCCTATTCGCCATACCAGGTACGTATGTAAATTTCGAGGGCGAAATTTAATAAGGAGGGAAGATTGTGAGACCCCAAATTTTATGAATAAAGATTTAATTTTTTCAAAATATTTTTTTTAATATTATGGTGTGGATTTGAGATAGTGTTATAGTTGTGGGTAGTATTTATAAATTTTACAAAATAAGCAAGTTGTTATATAATATTCGATTGGTCGGGAAATATTCGTTTTAATAGGGAATATTTGTACGACGGCACAATCATTGGTGGACCCCACAACAGAAGTATTGTCGTAGTAAGAAAACGATAGAATTATCTTTTTATAAAAATAACGGCGGAAGTGTTACCGTTAAAACTGTTGAACTACCCAATAGTAAAAGTACAGTAATACGCGTGGTTGCATAGTAGCACATGGTATTGGTTATTGATGCTTACGTAAGAAGTCACTTAGTTATACTTAATTATTACTATAGTAATTGTTGCATCATATCTATCATATTATTGATTCGGTTATTGTCACAGTATCATCTGTAAGACCCCAAATTTTATGAAATAAAAGTATTCAATTTTTCTATTTAGTAAATGGTTAAATTGATAAAAAGTTAAAGTTAAGGGTGTTATATGAATATTTTTCAAAATAAGCAAGTGGTTATAAAATATTCATTTTGTCGGGAAATATTCGTTTGATCGTGGAATATTCTTTCTGTCGGGGAATATTCGTACGACGACGCAGCTATTTATGGGCCCCATAACGGAAAGCGATTGGATGAAGAAAACGATAAAATTGAGTTTTTATAAATAACGGCGTAGTTGTTACCGTTAACACTGTTGGAATACCTGGTGGTTAAAATACAATAATACGCATAGTTGCACAGTAGCACACGGTATTGCACAGTATTTTTTTCAATTATTAATTCTTACGTAAGAAGACACTACTCAATAATTGTTACAGTAGTTACTGTTTAATATTTTATTTTATTGATTCAATAATTGCTGCGTTGATATTTTATATTATTGTTGTTTCAATAATTGTTGCTGCACAGTATTTTCCATTATCAGATCAATAATTCATATTATTTAAATAATATTATTAGATAGCATTAATGGCAATGTCTAGAAAGTTCTGTCTAAGGAGAGGTTTGGTCATCTAATTGCGCGCTAGTAAGGAGAAATCCTTATTGAAAAGCCCCCTCTTTCCTGGGAACGGCCTGGTTGTCATAATGTGATTCTGTAATATTATTTGTGAATAATTAATTATTGATTCATATGATAAAAAAATATTTATTTTATGTGGATATAAATGAGGAATATATTTTTGTAGTTAAAAATGAAGGAGTTAATGTTGAGGTTTTTATCAGTATTTTTGTCGGAATGGAGGTATTAAAAATCAGGATTTTTGAGATATTTTGCGAGGGTTATAATTTTTAATCCGACCGTTGGATCGTGGTAATTTTTGGATATGTTATACATATATGAGTTGAGTATATGTCCATAAATTTTGAACAGTTAAAAATGAACGTATGATTTGTTATGAATTTTACGAGATGACTGGTTCAGAAATTGTTGAATTTTTAGAGTTTATCATTTTGATGGAAAATTCTAGAATTGATGGGCCCCACTCTTGGTTGGTGAAGAAATGTGCTGAGATTTTTATTCAAATGTGGTGGGTGGGAATAGTAGCAGGTAAAGCCATCAGGTTACAGGTTAAGTCTGCTTCGGCGTGCTAACATTTTCCTATAAATAGAGGGCTAAGTTAGAATTGAAAATCACACCAGAAACATAAGCTTTCTCTCTTTCTCTCTCTATATTATGAAGCATATTTTGTGAGTATTTAGATACTTTGAGAGTTGCTATTCAGTGCAAGTTTCCTTCGGCTTTGCATTCCAGTCAGAAATACTGCACTTTTGAGGTAAGGGATAGTAAGGGATTTTAAGGGTTGTTATGTTTTTCAGTTTCGTAATTTTTCTGACCTTCAAAATTCTAAAAAAATTTGAAATGATATTTTGATGAGTTTTTTTGATTGTGTCCAAAAATGGTGATTTTTGGATGTATAGATTGAGAGTTATGAATTTTATGAGAAAAGACTATTTTAAAAGTAACCGCTTATAACTCCTTGTGGTTAACTCTAAAATTGATAAAATTTTTATTGAAAGTATATCTATATAATATTAGTGTACTCTGTGAATTTCAGAATTTTTGGATAAAAATATAATTTATGATAAATGTCTAAATATTCGACGGTTTTGGCCATATGAAAAATAGTAAATGAGTTTTAAAAATTCTGAGAAAAATATATGTTCAATATGGGACTATATTCTGATAAATCCCAGAAAAAAAATATTTTTGGAACTGATTTGGTATTTTTAATAAAAATAGACTAGTTATGAATAATTAAATTAAATATGTTATGTGAAGGAAGAAAATTGGAAAATATGATTTTATGGCTTGATAATCATATATGTGGTATAAGAAGATTTTTGATGAGGGTTTTGGTGATTGATGATGAAATCTTATGAGTTTGGCATTTTATAATGATTAAATGCATTATTTAGTAAAGTATAAACAATTAAAATAAATTGTTTATAAGCTTAAGAAATATTATTCTTTCATTATCATTATATCGAAATATTGGTATGTATTTTATTATAGAATTTCTATATTTTTGTGTCGAGTTTATTATTCATGAGTTACTATTCACGAGTTACTATTCATGAATTACTATTCACGAATTACTATTCACGACAAAATTGGTTTCTTTTTCTAACCAAATTATAGTTTGTTTATGAATATTACTCTTGAGATTAAATCTATATGTTGATTATATTGATTTTATTATCATATATAACATTTTTATAACCCTAATGATGATATTTCTCTTTGACTTGAGTGTAAAGATGGGTAGATTACTGGTATGATCATGACTTTGGGTTCTCTTTGGCCAGTAGTGTAAAGTTGAATTATTGACTAGTATGATCATGACCATTGAATTTATAATTGAATATCTTCAGCTTAAGTGCAAAGGTGAAATGATCAACATGGTTATAATTATTGTTTATATAAATGATTATATATTTCTTTGAGATATTAATATATTTGGCCTGTAGTGAAAATATGAACCGTTGATGAATATATTTAGCCGTAGTGCAAATATGAACTGTTGAGGAATATATTTGGCCTGTAGTGCAAAGATGAAATATTGATGAATATCTTTGGCCTGTAGTGCAAAGATGAATTGTTGATGAATATCTTTGGCCCGTAGTGCAAAGATGACATGTTGTTGAATATCTTTGGCTAGTAGTGCAAAGATGAACAGATGTTGAGATAAACATGACCAACTGGTGATACAAATAAATATCTTTGGCCGTAGTGCAAAGATGAAGTTATTAGTATGATTATGAACAGGAAATGTGATTTGGTGTAACCATAATCTTTGATGTTTCAGGTAAAGATAGGTGATAAAAATTATCTTCATCCTGGATGAGAAGAGGAATTTAGAACTACAGTTATGATTATGAGTTATTCATATGATTGTGGACCAGAATTGTTGATTGATGTTACAGGGATAAAATATTGTTGGTGGATTTTTAACATGGAGAAGATAATAGACTTTATAGTCTATTTGACTCTTCTAATGGATTGCTCGTTCCGCTGCAACTATGGTTAAAATTTTTATCATCTACCATATGTTCTAAATCTCTGATTTATTACTGATGAAGACTATTGATAATTTATTTATCTTTAGTCATGATATTCTTTACTGGGCTAGTTGTGCTCACCCTTCTGTTCACAATTCCTTTCAGGTAATAAGAGTGTAGCTAGGTCGAGCGGGGGTAACAGGGGAATAGAACGGTGGTCATCATTTAGGAGTTATATTTGGTGAATCATCTTGGGTGAAGCGAACCCAACGTTGGAAGGGTGTTTTGCCACTATCATACAAGATGTCTAACGACATACAACCTCGTGTCATCATAAGACAGGATTGTGCACATCCGCTTGCCGAGTATATCTACAAGCACTACCTATATAATCTTGGTGTTTGTTTGAAGTATAGTTCTCAGTTAGATACAGTGGAGATAATGATAAGCCAAGAGAAGACTCACCATTGGGAAGAATATGATAGTAATCTTCTTATTTTTCTTTGGTGTCTATTGGGTCAACCAAGGATAATTCTGTGGCCATATGATATCTATCATAACCTAGACGCATGGCCTCCCATGTACGAAGGTTTCCTTGACTACTTCCCAAAGATTCTAATTTCTAAAACACTTTTTGACTATACCTTTATGTAAGGTGTCATTGTGAGGTGCTGTCCACGGTTGGGACATGAGTCACATTTGGTATATATTTGTATCCAAACTCACAGCATATGTGTTGTTGTATTTTGCACGACAATTGTTGTAATAAAGTTGTAGTTATTTTCTGTACCATGTATTTGGCAACTCAGAATAGGTTGGATGGAATTAACCTATTTTGGGGTTGTCACATCATCTGCATAATATGTTATATTATTAAATCAATAATTGAGACGACAAAGTTATTCATATTATTAAATTGCAATATTTACAATGTCTAGAAGTTCTGTCAATGAGAGGTTTGATCACCTAATTACGCGCCAATAGGGAGAAATCCTTATTGGAAAGCCCCCTCTTTCCTGGGAACGACCTGGTTGTTAAATATTGTGAGTTATAATATTAATGATGAATAAGTTCGTGTTGATTAAAGATGAATTTGATAGTTCCATTGTGTTGAAATTATTTGTGTTAGTGGAAATCGACATTTATTTCGATACTAATTGATGTCTGGAAGTTATAGTGTTCAATCGGGTATTCGGATCACTTTTCGTGTCGGAGTACTATTCACGAGTTACTATTCACGCGAAAGATATATTTTTTTTCGGTCCAAATTATTTTTGGGTACAATATTATTCTATGAGGAGATGTGCTAATTTTCAGACCGTTGGTTGAAATTATAATAGTAAATCAATATGGATCGTTGATTTAAAGTTTAAATAGTAACTTGTACCTTCAGTTTTTCAAGAGTTATTTGTCCCTTCAATTTTTCAAGAGTTATTTGTTCCTTCAGTGTTTCAAGAGTTAATTGCCCCTTCGTAAATAGTAGTTGTCTCTTCAATATTACCAAGAGTCATTTTGACCATTCGTTAAGACCAAGAGCCACTTTCAGTTCTTCTATAAATAGAAGCTCATCATTATTTCTTACGAATTCACTGAAACTCTAGAAAGAGAAACTATAGAGAGAAAGAAGAAAAGAATTCTGCTACTTCAGTTTTTCAATATCCAGTTTCTTCTAAGGTAAGGGGTATTATTTCTTTCGTATTCATGAAGAGAACTTCTGTTATTCCATTCTTATTATTCTGTTGGAATAACCTGTATACGTGGACTACCGTATACATTGTGAAATTCTTCTATTATTCTATTCCTCATTATTATGTTGGAATAACTTGTTTATGCGAAGTACCGCATACATGGTGAAATTATTCTGTTATTCTATTCTTTATTATTCTGTTGGAATAACCTGTCTGTGCGGTCTATCGCATGCCTGGTGAATTCTGTTGATATTCCATTCTTTATTATTAAGTTGGAATAACCTGTATATGCGAAGTACCGCATACATGGTAAAATTCTTCTGTTATTCCATTCTTTATTATTCTGTTGGAATAACTTAGTTATGCAAAGTGCCGCATACATGGTGAAATTCTTCTATTATTCCGTTCTTTATTTTTCTGTCAGAATATCTTGTCTGTGCGTTTACGCCGGTCCTGGTTCCATTATTTATTATTCTGTCAGAATATCCTGTCTGTGCGTTTACGCCGGACCTGGTTCCATTATTTATTATTCTGTCGGAATATCATGTCTGTACGTTACACATGACCTGGTTCCATTATTTATTATTCTGTCAGAATATCCTGTCTGTGCGTTTACGCCGGACCTGGTTCCATTATTTATTATTCTGTCGAAATATCATGTTTGTACGTTATGCATGACTTGGTTCCATTATTTATTATTCTGTTGGGAATAACTTGTCTGTGCAGTCTATCACACGCATTGTGAATCATTCTGTTATTCCATTCTTTATTATTCTGTTGGAATAACATGTCTATGTGGATTACCACATGCATGGTGAATGACCATTTGTATTCATTCCTTATTAAATTGTGGAAATGGTCTGTATACGTGGATTACCGCATGGCGGGTGAAAATCCATTTGCAGTTTTATACATTCTATTATACTCAGTTGGTTAAAGTTTTAGCTTCTATATTCCTTGAAATTAGTGGAATATCCTGGATATTTGCGTTTCATCCAGTATCTTTTCATGGAAATATTCTTTTGAGCATTCTTGAATTTTACTCCACAAAGCAGTATCATGTTGACAATTTGGACGTTATTGAGTTCAGGATAAATTAACTTATTAATCTTTAAAATTTATTCTTGAACTTGTTTTATTGAATTATTATGTCATTGTCATCATCCTCATGCTTATATTGTAATGAATGTCATCTTTAGCTTACGTGCATAGATGAACTTAGTATGATTATGACCAGGGATCATTCGGTATAATCATGACTTGTAATGTTATAAATGATGTGGTAAAAGTCATCAGTGGCCTGTAATGCATTGATGGACAGTTTTTGGTATGATTATGACTAGGAATTATTCGGTATAGTCATGACCATTGATGATTTAATGAATATTCTTGGCCCGTAGTGCAGGGATGATTCGATGATGTGGTTTATTTATTAAGCTGAGTCTCAGCGATAAAAGTGATGAAAAAACCTTTTTAAATCATAAAAGATAGTAGATTTTATTCTCTACTTAACTTTTCTAATGGATTGCTTATTCCGCTGCAGTTAAACTTGATGTCTATTGTATTTTATCAGTTTAACATTGTTGAAGACTATTGATAATTTATTCTGCATTATCTTAGTCATAATATTTCTTACTGGGCTAGTTGAGCTCACCCTTTCTTTAACTGTTCTCTTCAGGAAATGAGAATATAGCTGGGACGAGTCGAGAAAAGGAGTGACGGTTCAGATGATATCATTAGTAGTCCTCACTATTCTGTTAAATAGTGTAACAATAAATATAATGAGGACTCCTTTGAGTGTGAATATTATCTAGATGACAATATTCTTATTAAAACTCTCAGTTTATATATTGTCATAAATTACACGACGGTTGTATAATTAAGTTTGTATTTATATTCTGTACCATGTATTTGGCGACTCAAGATGGGTGATGTATACCTATTTTGGGGGCGTCACAACGGTCATGATTATACCGAATAATCCATTGTCATAATCATACCAAGTCCATCTATGCACTACAGGCCACAGATGACTTTCAACATATTATAAACATGAGGATGATGACAATTCAATAAAACAAGTTCAAGAATAAATTTTAAAGATTTATAAGTTAATTTATCCTGAACTCAATAACGTCCAAATTGTCAACATGATACTGCTTTGTGGAATAAAATTCAAGGATGTTCAGAAGAATATTTCCATAAAAAGATACTGGATGAAACGCAAATATCAAGGATATTTCACTAATTTCATGAAGTATAGAAGTCAAAACTTTAACCAACTGAGTATAATAAAGAATGGAATAACAAAAGAAATCATCAAGCTTGCGATAGACCGCACAGATAGGTTATTCCAACGGAATAATAAATAACGGAACCAGGTCATGCGTAAACGCACAGATAGGATATTCCAACAGAATAATAAATAATGGAACCAGGTCATGCGTAAACGCACAGACAGGATATTCCAACAGAATAATAAATAGAATAATAAATAATGGAACCAGGTCATGCGTAAACGCACAGACATGATATTTTAACAGAATAATAAATAATGGAACCAGGTCATGCGTAAACGCACAGACAGGATGTTCTAACAGAATAATAAAGAATGGAATAACAGAAGTTTTTTTCATGAATAAGAAAGAAATAATACCCCTTACCTTAGAAGAAACTGGATATAGGAAAAGAGAGGTAGCAGACTTCTCTTCTTCTTTCTCTCTATAACTTTCTCTCTCTAGAGTTTTAATGAATTCGTAAGAAATAATGAAGGAATGAGCTTCTATTTATAGGAGAATGGAAAGGCACTGTGTAAGGATTTTTCTCACGGACGAAATAATTCATCAACTTACGGACATCATACGCAATATTCATTTTACAAGAATTCAATAAATTCAACTAATAAAACAAAATATAATATATATACCCACATGTTGGTTTGAAAAACTCCTTCTCCCGTGAAAAATTTTCAAGATTCCCCCCCCCCCCATTTTTTTCTTCCAACGTGGGTCCCACGTGTCCCCCTCCCACCAACATCTCATAATCACAAGTGGTCCCATTATAAATATACTGAATAACTTTCTACCGATTATTTTAAAAATGGGCAAATGGGGGTCCATAAAATATGTAAAACTTCATAAAAATCACCTTAATAATTTTAACAAAATTTATCTCCTTTATTATAATTCACAATATTAATCGACCATGTCGTTTCCAGGAAAGAGGGGGCTTTCCAATAAGGATTTCTCCCTATTAGCGCGCAATTAGGTGACCAACCCTCTCATTGACAGAACTTCTAGACATCGTTAATATTGTAAATGATAATATTAATAACTTTGTCATCTCAATTATTGATTTAATAATATATAAAATATTGACAATAATTGAATCAAATAACGTGAGATACTATGCAGCAATTACTGCAGCAATAATTGAATAAAACTGAGTGACTTCTAACGTAAGCATCAATAATCAATATTGTGTGCTACTATGCGACCACACATATTACTGTACTTTTAACACCGGGTGTTTCAACAGTTAACGGTAAAACTTTCGCCGTTATTTTCATAAAATATTTTTGTCGTTTTCTCAATCCGATAATAATTCTGTTGTGGGGTCCACCAATGATTGTGTCATTGTACGAATATTTCCTATTAAAATGAATATTCTCTGACCAATCGAATATTATATAACAACTTGCGTACTTTACAAAATTTATAAATATTACCCACAACTATAACATTATATCAAATTCATTCCCTAATATTCAAAAATGATATTTATAGAAAATTCATCTTTATTCATAAAAGTTGAGGTCTTACAATAAAAATATGAAAACTGTTGTGAATGCTCTAACAAGATCAGGATAAAAAGCATTATTGCAAGGGACACTTCATAATCAACAGCCCTCCAATTTAACACAAGTGGCATGACAAATGAATCCAATTCCAAATATTTCATATCATGTATACGTATGACTAGATAATTAGTATTACTTGTGTACTACATAAATTATTTCGACAAAATTATAACTTTATTTAAAATTACATTATATAATTAGTACCACTAAGCATTTGATTAAATAATATAACCACTTATTTTAAAATTTATAACTAATTGTTCATCATTTTTTGATGTATAAACAAGTTTAAATTATAGTTTAAAATATGTTATTATTGGTAAGGATATAATGGTCCAAACGATATTTTTTAATTCAATCCTTTAATTAATCTCGAAAAAAATAAACATAACATGAGATTATTTTAAGTTATCTCATAAAACAAATATGTGACCAAGACTATTTAATCATAGAATTAATAGCTTGGGATTATAATCCTTACAAACAAACATGACCAATTTTTTTAGCATAATTATTTCTCATAAATGCATTAGTTATGCAAAAATGTTCTTTCAATTTTTGTTCACCTCTTAAAAATTGTTTTTTTTTTGGCTAAATTTAAATTGATTTCCTCTCTCCTCATTTTTTTTATTTTTAAAAATTGTGTAAAAAGTGTAATCTTCTTCTTCTTTTTATTTTTTTTTATATTGACCTTTTGAATTCTATATGAAATATCTCTAAATTCTAAATTTAGTATAAATTAATTACATTTAGACAATATAATTATCAAAGTTATAAACCTTACTATTTTGTTTTTTTTATTTAAATGATATTAATAACTATATGATTTATTGTTTTTAAAGGTTAAATCATGTGCAATAATTTTAAAATTGAATATATCAATTTTATTTAAACAAATCAAACTTGATCCTATATTTTGAACAAAAAATATAAGTTTGAAAATATTTTTTAAATTTTCAACATACGACTATTATTAAAAGTTGAACTCATTATTTTTAAAGACAAACAAAGAAAAAAATATCTTAATTTAATACCTTTATTCTAAATTATAAATTTTAATAAAGTCAATAATAATTTAACCTTTGAAAACAATAAATCATACAATTATGAGTGTAGATAAAAAAATAGCAAGGTTTATAATTTTGGTAATCATGTTGTCTAAAATTAATTAATTTATACTAATTTTGAATTCATAGATATTTCATATTGAATTCAAAAGGTCCGTATAAAAATAAATAAATAAAAAGAAGAAAAGAGTACACTTTTTACACAAACTTTAAAAATAAAAAATAAAAAAAGTGAGGAGAGAGGAAATCAATTTTTAATAGAGGAAGAAAAATTGGAAGAACACATTTGCATAACTGATGCATCTATGAGAAACAATTAATTTAAAAAAAATTAGGGAACAGATTAGTAAAAACATAATAAATAAGAGGTCAGATTTGTAATTTAATATCTTATGGAATATAAATATAAACTATTTGGTTTAGAATTTAACTAAAACTCTAACTTAAATGGGGATAAAGTTATAGCCCGTTCCGCGACGACTTGTTTTAAAATGACTTAAAATTAAAATATAAGTTAATTTATAAATTGTTTTAAGTTGTGAATTATAAGTAAAAGCGTTCAGCATCAATTTGACTTATAAGTCAGAAATCAAGTTAAAATATTTGGCTCATAATGATTTATAATTTAAAATCATATGTAAAGATTACTAAAAATAACATTAATAAAAATGGGAGCAAAATAGAAGAAAGACAAAATAAACATTACATTTGGTCAAACTAACTTATTTTAAAATAGCTTATAAATCATTTTAAAATAAGTTACAAATACTTACTTATTTTTTGGACTTAAATATCAACTTATAAGTAGAAAAAATAAATCATTGCCAAATAGAAGAATAGTAGCAAATGACTTATAAGTTGGGTTGACCAACTTATAAGTCATTGCCTAACAAGCTCTTAGTATTAACTTCCTTCTATTCTGAACTAAAGAATTACACTCCTTGGCGATCTCACTTTTGAATTAAAGATATTGTGTTTCAATACAAAATACCATTAAACCAGCAGTAAAACGAATTCATTGAACTGGAATCCATTGTCGTATATAGTTTCATCAATATAGTTTGTCGACGTCAGAATTTTTTATTTTATTTTATTTTAAAGATTGTGAATTTTAAGGGTGATTTTTGAAAACCAACATAAATGTTGACGGGGTTTGAAATGTTGATTTTAAAGTGGATCAATTAGATAGAGTCGTCAGTTGGTAAGGATTTAAATGGATATACCAACTCATCTGAATCTTTAGGTTTTGATAATCGAGATGACCAATCGTGTAATTTTGTAAAATTGGTTCGTAACCGAGATTCATAGAGTTTGGGGGCTTGTTTAAGCAAGAGAAATGTGTTAGGCACCATCTGACTTCCGTGAATATACAGTTACCGTTTTTTTAATCTTTTCCTTAAAAGATTAATCGTATTGTCTTGAGAAATGTCAAGTGTATGTTTGTGTTACGTGCCTATATAAATTGTGTCGTTGGGGAATGTTTAGGGCATCGTCTCTTAGAGTCGATTGAATTGAATCGTGAAGCGTAAGGTATTATCTCTTATGTCGTCTAAGCCGAAATCTAGGATATCGTCTCCTAGAGTCAAGTCATGAAATGTAAATAACCTATGAGTCGTCACTAGGTCAAGTCGTGAAATCTAGGGTGTTGTCTCTTAGAATCATAAAGATTTTGGTGGGTGCATTATCTTGGAAGCAACTTTGAGACTCTTTGAACCTATACACGAAAGATTTGACTTGAAAGAAAGGTTTCATTTTAATTTTGCTTGATGAGAAATTTAAAGTGTCGTTGAGGAAAAATATTTATTTTACAAACCCTTCGTCAAATAGGAATCGATACTCTCTATTATTTCCAATTTCAACAAAGAAGTAATTGAATAACCTAATTTAATTCATTTTTAAAAGATTTTTGCAATTTTGTTTGAAAAGCGTTTTCATAAATCGAAAGAAAAAATCAAGGATCAAAAATAAGGTTGGAGCTACCCGTGGGCATGGATGTCATCTAAATAACTTCAAGCACCTCAACATAAAAAAAGCCACTATCAAGTGGCCTTAAACTCAATTTATGTGGGGATGAAATTCTCGATACCGTTTTAAGGCCCGAATTACATTGACAATTATCGAATCACAAAATTACAATCGTTTAACTATGTCCATCGTGGGAATATCCTTCAATTCCCATTAAACATGAGGTTTAAAGGCCTTGAATCCATTCATAAGCTCACATTATTCGTAATCATACCCAACAACGCATCGAGGTCCATAAATGGAGTTTAGAGTTTAGGAAAGGATCTCCGTAAACCCTAAATCCATAGATCGCACAACAAATCAACAATATCGAGGTCTAATCGAAAGTATATCCTAGATTGGCTATAAGGGGATTCTATTATTGAGAATTTCTCGTTGGCCAAAAGAAAGGATCCCCTTGCCACTAAATATTAATCTAGGATATTTGGGTGACCTAGAAATCAGTAAAAAACAACTCCCAAGCAAAAATAATCGATAAAAAAGAGTCGAATCGAAGTTAAAATCAATAAATTACTAAAACAATATCCTCAAATAGTTAGAAGTAGATTCCATCTGTGATAAATCCTCTCTAACCATCCATAATCCCAAAAATAAAATAACACCTCTTAATATGATCTAGGATACTAGGAAAACCTTAAATAAAGAAAAAACCTTAAACAAACAAAGCCTATGTGACGCCCCCAAAATTAGGTATACATCACCCATCTTGGGTCGTCAGATACATAGTACAGAATACAAATACAACTTAATAATACAACTGTCGTGTACAATACGACAAAACATAAACTGTGAGTTTGAATACAAATATTATCTTCTAGAGAGTATTCATACTCAAAAGGAGTCCTCGTTACATTTATTAACACACCATTACATAGAATAGTGAGGACTACTAACTAATACTATCATTCGGACCATCACTCCGTACCCCGACTTGTCCCAGCTACGTTCTCATTTCCTGAAGAGAACAGTGAAAGAAAGGGTGAGCTCAACTAGCCCAGTAAGAAATATTATGACTAAGATAATGCAGAATAAATTATCATTAGCCTTCAACAATGTTAAACTGATAAAATATAATAGACATCAAGTTTAACTGCAGCGGAACAAGCAATCCATTAAAAGAGTCAAGTAGAAAATAAACTCTACTATCTTTTATGATTTAAAAGGTTTTTCAACACTGCGATCGCTGAGACTCAGCTTAATAAAATAATCCACATCATCGAATCACCCCTGCACTACGGCCAAGGATATTCGTGTATTCATTAATGGTCATGATCATGCCAACAACTGTCCATCAATGCACTACGGGCCAATGAGGACTTTTACCACATCATTTGTAACATTACGGTCATGATTATACCGAATAATCCCTGGTCATAATCATACCAAGTCCATCTATGCACTACATGCCACAGATGACTTTCAACATTTTATAAACATGAGGATGATGACAATGATATAAGAATTCAATAAAACAAGTTCAAGAATTAATTTATCCAGGAATTAACAACGTCCAAATTGTCAACATGATACTGCATTGTGGAGTAAAATTCAAGAATGCTTAGAAGAATATTTTCTTGAAAAGATACTGGATGAAACGCAACTATCAAGGATATTCCACAAATTTCATGGAGTATAGAAGTCAAAACTTAACCAACTGAGTACAATAAAGAATGGAATAACAAAAGAAATCACCATGCATGCGATAGACCGCACAGACAGGTTATTCCAATAGAATAATAAATAATGGAACCAGGTCCGGCGTAAACGCACAGACAGGATATTCCGACAGAATAATAAATAATGGAACCAGGTCCGGTGTAAAACACACAGACAGGATATTCCAACAGAATAATAATAAAACGGAACCAGGTCCGGTGTAAAACACACAGACAGGATGTTCCAACAGAATAATAAACGGAACCAGGTCCGGTGTAAAACACACAGACAGGATGTTCCAACAGAATAATAGAAGAATGTCACCAAGTATAGGGTAGACCGCGTATACTGGTTATTCCAACAGAATAATAACAAATGGAATAACAGAAGTTCTCTTCATGAATATAAAAGAAATAATATTCCCTACCTTAAAAGAACTGGATATTGGAAAAGTGATGTAGCAGAATACTTTTAGTCTCTCTCTCTCTTATTCTCTCTATACTTTCTCTCTCTATAGCTTGAATGAATTCGTGAAAAATAATGAAGCCCTAGGCCTCTATTTATAGAAAAACTGAGGGTGGCTCTTGGTCTTAACGAAGGGTCAAATGACTCTTGGTAATATTGAAGGGACAACTACTATTGACGAAAGTAATTACTATTGACCAAGGTAAATACTATTGACGAAGGTAATTACTATTGACCAAGGTAAATACTATTGACGAAGGTAATTACTATTGACCAAGGTAAATACTATTGACGACGGTAATTACTATTGACGACGGTAATTACTATTGACGAAGAGACTCTTAGATGATGACATATGGCCCCCCATAAAATAACCAAACTTACCACAACGTCTCAATTATTGTTTTAATAATATAACATATTATACAGATGATACTATGACAATAATTTAAGAGATATGATGCAGCAATTACTGTAGCAATAATTGAGTATAGCTGAGTGACTTCTCACGTAAGCATCAATAATCAATACCGTGTGCTACTATGCAACCACGCGTATTACTGTACTTTTACTACCGAGTAGTTCAACAGTTTTAACGATTTTAATGGTAACACCTCAGCCGTTATTTTTATAGAAAGATAATTCTGTCGTTTTCTCAATCCGACAATAATTCCGTTGTGGGGTCCACCAATGATTGTGCCGTCGTACGAATATTCCCGACAAAAAGAATATTCTCCGACCAAACGAATATTTTATAACAACTTGCTTACTTTGCAAAATTTATAAATATTACCCACAACTATAACATTATATCAAATTAACTCCATAATATTCAAAAATGATATTTATAGAAAATTCATCTTTATTTATAAAAATTGGGGTCTTACAACCTCCCCTTCTTATGAAATTTCGCCCTCGAAATTAGGGTACGTACCTGGTATGTCGAAGAGGTAAGGATACCTTGATTTCATTTCTGATTCTAACTCCCAAGTCATTTCCTCAACATCGTGGTTTCTCCACAAAACTTTGACTTGAGGTATAACCTTGGAGCGTAGAATATGTTCCTTCTTATCCAAGATTTGAACAGGAACTTCTTCATACGTCAAATCCTCCGCTATTTCGTCCGGTTCTAACTCAATAATGTGGTTCGGGTCTTCCACATATTTGCGTAACATGGATATGTGGAAAACGTTATGAACACGAGACATACTTGGCGGTAAAGCGAGTCTATAAGCCACAGTTCCTACTCGATCGAGGATTAAAAATGGACCGATGAATCGAGGATTTAGCTTTCCTCTCTTTCCAAATCTCGTAACTCCTTTCCATGGAGCAACACGTAAGAACACATGATCTCCTACATCAAATTCCACGTCCTTTCGATGAAGATCAGCATAACTCTTTTGTCGATCTTGTGAGGTTTTTATACGTTGTCGGATCGTTTGAATCTTTTCTGTAGTCATACGTACCAACTCCGGTCCCAACAACGTTGCTTCGCCCACCTCATCCCAGCATACTGGAGAACGACATTTTCTTCCATACAATGCTTCGAATGGAGCCATGCCAATACTTGCTTGATAACTGTTGTTGTAGGAAAACTCCACCAATGGTAAGAACTTGTCCCAACTTCCCTTGAAGTCAAAGACACAGAGTCTTAATAGATCTTCAAGAGTTTGAATAGTCCTCTCTGATTGTCCGTCCGTCTGAGGATGATATGCTGAACTAAATCGTAACTCCGTGCCCATAGCTTTTTGTAAACTAACCCAAAATCGTGAAGTGAATCTTGGGTCTCGATCAGAAACTATGGATACTGGCATACCATGCAGTCTTACAATCTCGTTTATGTACATACGAGCAAGACGTTCAAGTGTATAAGTTTCTCGTATCGGTAAGAAATGAGCAGACTTGGTCAATCTATCAACAATGACCCAAATCGCATCAATACCTTGAGAAACCCTAGGAAGACCGGTAACGAAATCCATGGTAATGTGCTCCCACTTCCATTCTGGAATTTCAAGTGGTTGCAATGGACCTTTTGGTACTTGATGCTCCGCTTTGACTCGTTGACAAGTTAGACACCTTGAGATAAACAACGCTATCTCTCTCTTCATATTGCTCCACCAAAATGTATGACGAAGATCATGATACATTTTGGTACTTCCAGGATGGATTGCAAACGGTGTGTTGTGCGCCTCCATCATGATTTCATACTTTAAATCAGGGTTGTTAGGAACACAAAGTCTGGAGTTGACTCGAAGTATTCCTTCTTCATCGATTCTTGCTTCCGGCATAGAACCTTCTTGCACTTTCTTCCTCATACGCATCAGCTCCAGGTCTGTAGCTTGAGCAGCTTTAACTTTATCGATTAAAGTCGGTTCTACTCGTATATTCGCCATCATCACATGGGTCCCTGGAGTCTTCAACTCTATCTCCATCCTTTGCAAGTCACACAAAATGGGCCTTTGCGTTGTTAATATTGCACTTGTACCCGCATATGATCTTCTACTCAATGCGTCAGCTACCACGTTCGCTTTTCCAGGATGGTATTGAATGGTATGATCATAATCTTTCAACAGTTCAAGCCAACGTCGTTGTCGCATGTTGAGTTCCTTTTGAGTGAAGAAATATTTGAGGCTTTTATGATCCGTAAAGATCTCCACTTTCTCCCCATACAAGTAATGCCTCCAAATTTTAAGTGCAAAGACAACAGCTGCCAACTCTAGATCATGAGTAGGATAATTCCTCTCATATTCCTTGAGTTGTCTTGATGCATAGGCTATGACTTTTCCATGTTGCATGAGAACGCATCCCAACCCTTTGCTCGAAGCATCACTGTAGATGACAAATCCCTCCGAGCCAGATGGTATTGTTAGAACAGGTGCTGAAATGAGTCTCCTCTTGAGTTCTTGAAAACTCTGCTCACATTCTTCGCTCCAACCAAACTTTGTATCTTTCCGAGTCAGCTGAGTTAATGGAGTAGCGATTCGAGAAAATCCTTCCACGAATCTCCGATAATAACCAGCTAAACCAAGAAAGCTACGTACCTCGGTCACTGATTTAGGTTGCTCCCAGCTTTGAATAGCTTCAATCTTTGCCGGGTCAACCGATATTCCACGACTTGATACTACGTGCCCAAGGAATGCTACCTCTTCCAGCCAGAACTCGCATTTCTTCAACTTGGCATAAAGTTTGTATTCACGAAGCTTTTGGAGTACCAGCCTCAAGTGTTGCTCATGATCTTCACGGCTTTTGGAATAAACAAGGATGTCATCGATAAAGACGACCACAAAGTGATCCAAATATTCCTTAAATACCCTGTTCATCATATCCATGAAGGCAGCAGGAGCATTAGTCAATCCAAAAGACATAACTAAGAATTCATAATGCCCGTACCGAGTTCTAAAAGCCGTCTTTGGAATATCCTCAGTTCTAACCTTCAGCTGATGATATCCAGAACGAAGATCGATCTTTGAAAAGAATTGTGCTCCTTGCAACTGGTCAAACAGGTCATCAATACGTGGCAATGGGTACCTATTTTTGATGGTGACATGATTCAACTCCCGATAATCAATACAAAGTCGCATACTCCCATCTTTCTTCTTCACGAACAGAACAGGAGCACCCCAAGGAGAAGTACTAGGACGAATAAAACCAATGTCTAACAATTCCTGCAGTTGGGTCTTTAACTCCTGAAGTTCAATAGGAGCCATTCGATATGGGGCTTTGGAAATGGGTTTTGTACCGGGTTCAAGGTCGATACAAAATTCAATTTCACGCTCTGGGGGTAGGCCAGGAAGTTCTTCGGGAAATACGTCAGGAAATTTATTAACAACAGAAATATCATTCAAAGCTGACGTATTTTTGTTTAGATCTGTGACATGAGCTAAGAAAGCTTGACATCCGTTTTTCAATAAACGAATAGCTTTATGGCTTGAGATGACAGCGATTGATTTTAATGGTTTGGTTGCTTGAATTCGCATAATAGGTCGATTAGGAATATGAAAGCTAACAACCTTACGAAAACAATCAATTTTTGCATGATGAGTAGTTAACCAATCAATCCCTAGAATCACGTCAAATGCAAGTATTTTTAATGAAATAAGATCGACAGGTAATGTGTGGGTACCAACTTGAACCAAACAAGACTTATAAACCGTGGATGTAATGAAGGTTTCTCCCAATGGAGTTTCAACAGCTAAGTCAAAGTCTAATTTCTCCGGAATCAAATTTAATCGATGAGCGCAAGTAGGAGAAATAAAAGAATGGGTTGAACCGGTATCAAATAAAGTATAGACTTCGTTAGAGTTTATGATAAGCTTACCCGTGATGACCTCATTCGGGTTCCTTGCTTCTGGGAGGTCACAACAAACGCTCTCCCTTGCACAACCGGTTTTGACTTTTCTGGGACGGCCTTTGGTGCCTCCATCCTAGCTGAATTTGTCTTCGGTAAACGACAAAATCGGGCTAAATGACCTTCTCTTCCACAATTATAACATGCTTTGGACGGCATCGCGCAGTTTGGACTGATGTGCCCCTCCCCTCCGCATTTGAAACATATGATAGGTGGTCGTTCTCCTTCCTTAACGACAGGTGCTGGTGCTGACGTCTTTCCATCATTGTTGAATCTCCTCTTCTTGAAATGTCCATTCTTATTGTTTTGGCCCTGATTACCACCGAAGTGGTTACCATTTCTGGCCTGTTGATTCCCTCCACGCTTGTTGTCACCGCTTCGATGACTGCTCTCACTGGTATTATCATTTTGCCGGCTGCTCTCTTTTGGTTGCGTTGTCTCGTTATCGCGCTCCACCAACTGAGCCCTATTTACAACATCTGAATACAAACACAGTTTATGAGAAACAAGATGTTGACGTATCTCCGGCTTCAAACCTCTTAAAAACATCCGCGTCATTCTTTCTTCATTATCCACCAGGTGGGACGCAAACCGGGATAACTCCGCAAATTTTGCCTCGTACTGCGACACGGTCATATTATTCTGCTCCAATTTGATGAACTCCACCTCCTTCATGTGACGAATACTCTCGGGAAAGTATTTGTCGTTAAACAGCTCTTGGAACTTCTCCCAAGACATCTTCAGTGCGGCAGGTTGAGTACGCTTTATCGATTCCCACCAGTAATCTGCCTCTCCTCGCAACATAAAGGCGGCAAAGGGAACCTTTTGCTCCTCGGAGCAACCCAAGACATCAAATATCTTGGTGATCTGCTTTATCCATGTTTCAGCTACAAGTGGTTTGGGTTCTCCCTTAAACTCCGGTGGTCCCAGCTCCTTAAACTGTTTAGCGGTGACCGCCTGAGAGTTTCCAGTATTTCCACCTACGTTGTGGACAGGAGCCGCTTTCACCTGTTGTTGCATGAATTGCATAAAGCCTCTGAACATTTGATCATTCATCATTTGGTCAGTGTTGTTGTTTGCATGAGGATTGACACCTTCCTGATGCACATTATCCTGATTATTGATATGTGGTGAATCAACAGTCGTCTGTGCTCCATTGCTATTCTCAACATTCTCAGATGCCATTTTCAGATACTGCCACAAAATAAAAATTAATTGATATGTCATATATTATCCTTATATTATGACCGACCAATTAAATACCATGCAAATAAACTTAGGTATGTCATACTAGCGAAGGAATTCCCCGTCTCTCCCCTCCTAGTTCTATTCTCACATCTTAGCCAGGGATCATATCCCTAAGCTCTGATACCAACTGTGACGCCCCCAAAATTAGGTATACATCACCCATCTTGGGTCGTCAGATACATAGTACAGAATACAAATACAACTTAATAATACAACTGTCGTGTACAATACGACAAAACATAAACTGTGAGTTTGAATACAAATATTATCTTCTAGAGAGTATTCATACTCAAAAGGAGTCCTCATTACATTTATTAACACACCATTACATAGAATAGTGAGGACTACTAACTAATACTATCATTCGGACCATCACTCCGTACCCCGACTTGTCCCAGCTACGTTCTCATTTCCTGAAGAGAACAGTGAAAGAAAGGGTGAGCTCAACTAGCCCAGTAAGAAATATTATGACTAAGATAATGCAGAATAAATTATCATTAGCCTTCAACAATGTTAAACTGATAAAATATAATAGACATCAAGTTTAACTGCAGCGGAACAAGCAATCCATTAAAAGAGTCAAGTAGAAAATAAACTCTACTATCTTTTATGATTTAAAAGGTTTTTCAACACTGCGATCGCTGAGACTCAGCTTAATAAAATAATCCACATCATCGAATCACCCCTGCACTACGGCCAAGGATATTCGTGTATTCATTAATGGTCATGATCATGCCAACAACTGTCCATCAATGCACTACGGGCCAATGAGGACTTTTACCACATCATTTGTAACATTACGGTCATGATTATACCGAATAATCCCTGGTCATAATCATACCAAGTCCATCTATGCACTACATGCCACAGATGACTTTCAACATTTTATAAACATGAGGATGATGACAATGATATAAGAATTCAATAAAACAAGTTCAAGAATTAATTTATCCAGGAATTAACAACGTCCAAATTGTCAACATGATACTGCATTGTGGAGTAAAATTCAAGAATGCTTAGAAGAATATTTTCTTGAAAAGATACTGGATGAAACGCATCTATCAAGGATATTCCACAAATTTCATGGAGTATAGAAGTCAAAACTTAACCAACTGAGTACAATAAAGAATGGAATAACAAAAGAAATCACCATGCATGCGATAGACCGCACAGACAGGTTATTCCAATAGAATAATAAATAATGGAACCAGGTCCGGCGTAAACGCACAGACAGGATATTCCGACAGAATAATAAATAATGGAACCAGGTCCGGTGTAAAACACACAGACAGGATATTCCAACAGAATAATAATAAAACGGAACCAGGTCCGGTGTAAAACACACAGACAGGATGTTCCAACAGAATAATAAACGGAACCAGGTCCGGTGTAAAACACACAGACAGGATGTTCCAACAGAATAATAGAAGAATGTCACCAAGTATAGGGTAGACCGCGTATACTGGTTATTCCAACAGAATAATAACAAATGGAATAACAGAAGTTCTCTTCATGAATATAAAAGAAATAATATTCCCTACCTTAAAAGAACTGGATATTGGAAAAGTGATGTAGCAGAATACTTTTAGTCTCTCTCTCTCTTATTCTCTCTATACTTTCTCTCTCTATAGCTTGAATGAATTCGTGAAAAATAATGAAGCCCTAGGCCTCTATTTATAGAAAAACTGAGGGTGGCTCTTGGTCTTAACGAAGGGTCAAATGACTCTTGGTCTTAACGAAGGGTCAAATGACTCTTGGTAATATTGAAGGGACAACTACTATTGACGAAAGTAATTACTATTGACCAAGGTAAATACTATTGACGAAGGTAATTACTATTGACCAAGGTAAATACTATTGACGAAGGTAATTACTATTGACCAAGGTAAATACTATTGACGACGGTAATTACTATTGACGACGGTAATTACTATTGACGAAGGGACTCTTAGATGATGACATATGGCCCCCCATAAAATAACCAAACTTACCACAACGTCTCAATTATTGTTTTAATAATATAACATATTATACAGATGATACTATGACAATAATTTAAGAGATATGATGCAGCAATTACTGTAGCAATAATTGAGTATAGCTGAGTGACTTTTCACGTAAGCATCAATAATCAATACCGTGTGCTACTATGCAACCACGCGTATTACTGTACTTTTACTACCGAGTAGTTCAACAGTTTTAACGGTTTTAATGGTAACACCTCAGCCGTTATTTTTATAGAAAGATAATTCTGTCGTTTTCTCAATCCGACAATAATTCCGTTGTGGGGTCCACCAATGATTGTGCCGTCGTACGAATATTCTCCGACAAAAAGAATATTCTCCGACCAAACGAATATTTTATAACAACTTGCTTACTTTGCAAAATTTATAAATATTACCCACAACTATAACATTATATCAAATTAACTCCATAATATTCAAAAATGATATTTATAGAAAATTCATCTTTATTTATAAAAATTGGGGTCTTACAGCCTAAGCACAATAATTGACAAAATAAGCTAGATCTAAGCTATATTTAGTATAAAAATGAGAAATGGACATTGGGAGTAGTAGTTTTTTCCTCCTTAAGCTTTGTATGAATGGCTTGACTATAGATTGGTGGGAGATTCGATGAGAAATACTACATCTAGCTTGGATTTAAAGAGATTTTTCTTTTATTCTCTATATTTCTCTCTATAGATAACACATTTTCTCTCTAAAATGTTTTATACCCCCAAAAAATGAGCCCTAGGGCGAGGTCGCTTGCGTCGGTTTTTGTGTCGCACAGTCATTTTTTTGTGTCGTGTAGGAAAAACGTCTATAACTTTCAAACCGAAAAAAGTAAGAAAATGTGTCATACCAATCTGAAAAGTTTTTTTCGAGAGCTATAAAATGACATCAAATTTGATTAATCTTGGATTCGGGGAGAGAGAAAAAGGGCAAAAATAATATAAACGCAAACTCCAAATAATCATTCTGAGTTAATCTTTGTTTTGACATCTTTGCCTTCAGGTAAAATGACATTATTACCCTCATGTCATTGTTAGGGAAAACATGTGCAAATTTTGGGTGTTATTGTTGGCAAAAACATGTGCAAATTTAATATACATATATTTTGTGCATTATTAATTTTAAGAAGTAAAATTTAACTTAAAGGGATAAAATAAAGTATTACTGCAAACTTTTTAAGTTAAAGGACTTGCGTTTTGGAAGTACGTCGTTGGGTGAACAACAAGGGTTAACCGGTTAAGACGAGCGGAGAATTATGGGTTGGGGGGCGGTCCGGTGCACTTTTTATTTTTTTTAACCACAATTATGAGAATAATAAATAAAAAATAATAGAACAAGTTTAAATAAAAAACTGTAAAAAAAAATATATTTTTATTGAAAAAACACTGTAAACTGTTTACGGTGGTTTACAGTATTTTTTTAATAAAAAATATACTTTGTTTTATAATTTTTTATTCAAACTTGCTCTATTATTTTTTATTTATTATTCTCATAATTGTGGTTTAAAAGAAAGAAAAAAAAAAAAGTGCACCGGACGTACCGGTCAATAACTGCACCGGACGCCCCCCAATTTGAGAATTATAATCTTTAATATTAAAGAGCCAAGATGTAAGAGAATACACTAGCAAGCATAAGATAGATATCATTAAAACTAACAGCATATCGTAATACACTAACAGTAGGCACAAAACATATACTTACTACTAGGTGCTACGCATGTAATGTACATAGCAAACCGGGCTATCCAGAAGTCTTGTTCACTTGCTACTACTAATAAAGAGCATAACTAGAGTACCATTGATTCCACTGCACTTCACTTCAACAAAAGAACATCGAGCAACAAACTTTTTTGTGCAACTTGGGGAGTTCAGGTACAGACGGTCCTCCAACAGAAGTAAGACCTCCATGGCTAGATGATGTTTCTGACATTTCGTCGAACTTCATGAACTGGGATACCTGGGTAGCCGCTAAGTGTGCATACCTTACTGGAGCAACTGTGGGAATAAAAAAACAAGCAAATTAAGACGAATGTACAATTTTGCAAACAGAGGTATACATTTACCCATTCTATATACACGAAAGGTAAACCTGTTTGGAAAAAATACTCCTGAACAGAGTCTCATTTGTCACAAAAAGATGACAAAAAGAAAATTGTTCCGCCAAATGAGTCGTTTTATTGATAGTAGTATAAAATGGCTGGATGTTTTGAAGTTTATCATCATAATTTCGACAACATGCCACCACTACTAAAATAACAACTTATTATCTTTAGGCGTAAACATGGCACAAAGATACATCCTTAATATTGTCGAATTTTGAAAATGGGACTTTTCTGGTACAGAGGTTATAAACTTGGGTTTTGAGCTAATAAAACTCAAAATGTATCAGTTGTAGAAGACAATGATTACCTATGGATATGGCATTATTGCTTCTCTGGTACCTGCAAAAACATAAGAATGAGAACAGCTGTAAGTAATTTATTGCATCTCCAACCTTTACTATGGACAACTATACAAAAAAGATCAACTTACACATAGGACAGAGAATGAACGAGTTCTTGCAGATCATCAGCTGAAAATCCAATCTCATCAAATAGAACATGGTAATGAGTTGGCCTTGTCGTCCCCTAAACAGATAAAAACAAACAACATTTTAATATAGGAGATAACAAAGGGAAGTTAAAGGTGAAGCATCATTACAGTAGAACAAATCAAAACATCACAAAACCAAATAGAAACAAAACGTCAGGGTTGGGAGGGCTCATGCAGCCACCGACATTTAGCGATGGAGCATTTCATACAACAGCTATGAGAAATCAAAAAATCAGAAGGCTTTTTAGAACAAGATTTAAAAAAAAATAACCAAGAAATAAATAAAGAGAAAGAAAATAGGTAAATCAGTAATCTCTAATTCAAACTGATTTCCTCCAAGGTTTTATGATTTATCACTCACACTCCTATAGAAAAGTAGAACTGACAACCACAAAGTTTGTAGACTGTTGAAACCAGGATTAATTGAATACAAGTTTAAATCAAAAACTTACAATCATCCCAGCATGTGCACACATGAAGAAATCATTGTTATGTGGGTGACAAACTTGAGTATCGATAACAGTTCCTGCACGGAAAATCAAAGAACTTGAATCAATCAAAATGCTTCACACATGTAATTCTCCACTCCCTGGGAAATTAATGAGGCTAACCAGGGGGAACATTATCCGGAGATCCATCTAAGAAGAACTTTGTATGGTGGTTCTTTTGCGCAACTATAATAGTGAACTTAGGCGACCATTTCTCGTCCAAGAACTTGCAAGCCTGGGAAGTAAGAAACAGAGAGTTTAAAACCATAGACCAAGTATCAACCAGAAACTTAACCACATATAAACTGACTCGTAGTATCATTGTTAAGAAACCTCAATGATTTGATCAAGCTCCACATTCAAAACTTGGTTGAACTGTGACTCACTGACTCCGTCCCTATATAACAAAAAGAAATAATGATTAACATAAAATACTCATGCTCAATAACTACTTATCAAAAAATATCTCATGCTCAATAACTACTTGAGAGAAAAAAAGGAGGGGGGAACTCGTGCTCAATTCACATGTTTACATTTTGGACATCAATAAATAACCCTATTGAGTAGAAAATTGTCTTAAGTACAGAACTATCCTTGATGCTACCAATAATAAACTATAATATGAATATGATGAAATTGAAGACAATGCGAAGTTACTGAAATTGATGGGGCTAACGCTTTAACCTAAGCCATATATTCAACCAAGGAACTTACATTAGTTACATAATTATCAAGGCGTTAAGTCTAGTCGAGTCGGTGGCCAACCGCTTAAGTGACTAGTCGTCCATAAAGTGATAAATTATTTATAATGACAATTTATACATGGAAATATGTGTGGTTTAAATACCTTTCACAATCAACACTTTAAATACCATTAAAGAAAAACACAAACGCAAAAAGAAACCCAGCTTATTTTGAATTTAGAAAACACATTGCAGGCCAGAATATTTTTTAAACAAAAAAACACATAAGCAGCCCATGATATTTTAGTATAAAAACAAAAGACGTACATAAAAAACCCACCACATATTTTTCATTAAAAAAACAAACACAGAGTAGCCTAGCATATTTTTTTTGAAAAAAAAAGAAAGCAAAAACACACAAAAAAGCCCAACTATTTTGTAACTTACTAAATACTTTAAACCAAACACATAAAGCCCAACATATTTTGCACAGCCCAACAAATACTAGTACCAGTCGTACAATCGAATTAACTCGTACAACTTGATCGGCAAAAAAGAAGAAGAGAGAGCAACGAAGAAGAAAATAAAAAAGTACAGCAAAAATTGCAGAAGAACAGAGAATATGGAGAAGCGACCAAAATAGAAGAAGAACAAGAAGTCGCAGTAGTTAATCGAAGAAGATGAAAAAGTCGCAGCAATCCAAGGTTCCTAATTTTTCTCCGTCTCTTGTTCTCTCCCCTCTCTGAGTTGCGACTTGCGAGTAGGTTTAGGGCTTTAGATTTGGACTACGATTTTTTTTAAAACCCAATTGGCCTTCAGGTCGAACCATACCCGCATGTCTAAGTCGCTCTGCATTCCAATAGTCCAATGCGACGCCTTCTCCTTTGGGTCAAGTCGTCGCCTAGGCGACATTTAGGCATCCGATCGCTGCTCAAGTGCATAGGCGACAACTTGACAACCTTGATTAGTTATGATGAGAATTTATTAATGGTCTGTTTCCGAGTTTTATTTTGGGAAGGGAAAGTCAATTTTTCCTCGTACTTTTTTAGAAGGAAGCCTACAACTTTCCCTTCCCTTCTCTTAAAATAAACTCACATGTAGGCCATAAAGATTTGTATATTATACTTTACTTTCAGTTCAATCAGTGACCATATACTCGCTTAAAATCACGGTTCAAAGTATAGGCCGTTGTGTCGAAATATTACCGCAACCTCGATACGAATCGCAAAATTAGAAATTATTCAAGTAAAGGGTAAGTTTTGGCGAAATTTCGACAACTCAAAGTAACGTAGCGGTTTCAAACCAAATAAAGGAGAAATCAGTGTAAAGGAGAGAAATCACGGCGTAAAGGATAACTTTCGGCGAAATTTCGACAACTCGACATAACGTAACGGTTTCAGACCAAATAAAGGAGAAATCACGCTGTAAATGGGAGCAATGCCACAAAAAAAATTGAATATATTGAAAGTTATAGGGAGATGATAAAAGAGAACGAACATTTCTCTATAAATTATACTTAAATGTAGCTATATAGTATCTAGTTAAATATAACTTAGAAAAAGTAAAAAAATATTGTACTTCAAATATACTTGTATAGCAGTATAACTAAAAAAATATAAACAATTCTACTTGATATATAATTAATTAAGTTAAATTGTACTTCAATTATAATTAAATTGTACCTATATAGTACCTAATTAAATACAACTTGAAAAAATTACACTTAAAATATACTTGGTTAAGTTAAATTGTACTTAAATTCTACAGAAAATGTGTGTTCAACCCTTTGAACTAAGACAACATCAATATCAACTTTATTCAAACGTAATATTGATTAAACATATCTGCCAGGTGTTTGTTTTATCATTTGGACAATGTTTATGTGCACTAGATAGTGTCTTAATTTATTCATCTGCTTGTTTCTATTATTTAGAATTGTTTTATAATTTCTTACTTTTTTGAAGGTCCTAACTAACTAACAGTTCGTATCACCGACACCGAGACAAAAATGATCTTCTGGAACACAAGCCGCTACCGCATCCAAGGTGAGAAAAGATAGAAACATTTCAACTCCTAATTAAGGAGAAGACAAACCTGAATATTATAATTTGACTGGGCTTTTGTTGCCCTGAACTTGTATAGAAGTCCAGCAACAACTCCCTGAAATGAAAATTGAACTGAATGCCTTAAGAACACATAATAGTAAGACAAAAGTGTAGAGGAAAAAAATCATTTTCTAGATAGGAACTGCAGCACATTGCAGAAAGCCATTTTGAGTTGAAATCTCTTGGTCCGAAATCACATGTAAAAGTAAAAACCCTACCTGACAATGCCATTATCCTCATTATCAGGCGCAGGCTTAAAAAGACCATCTATCATTTCAACTTTTGGTGATTGGGAACGAACAGAAGCTCTGTAGCGCGAAATGAGTGGCCATTGCCTCGAACTGACGACCTAAACAGTAGATGTGGAGTAAAAATATTCATTGAAAGACAAAGGAATGAATTGATAAACACCTAAACAAGCTAATTTCTAAGTAAAAGCAATCTATCACCAAGTAAATAGCTCATGCAGAAAGAGTACACAAAGGAATAAGCTCAACTTACTGCAGCAATCGAAGGCACATCAGAATGACCAGGGGACCCATGTGACACATCCATCCCAAAAATCATGGTAGGATTGTTGGATACTACAGGAATATTTCGTGCAACTTCACCAGCAAGTAGAGAATTCAAGCCACCAAGCTGTAAGAAAGAAACATAAAATGAACGAAAAAGAATTACAATGGTTCCATCAAGAACAACAAAAGTAAAACAAATAGTTACCTTTGCATTAATTTTCAAAAGAAGATTGTTCAAATACTGATCGTTAACCCTGGTCGGTGAGAGACATTGATTGAAAATTCCAAACTCTGCAAGGTTCTTTCGTTTCCATGGACCTGAGAAATTAAATTAGATAATGAATAAGACACATGATCATCTCTCAAAGAGTTTCTTGAAAGGATCAGTGCACATTGTTGACAACCATAAATGTCAGAGTTCTTCCTATCAGGAAGAAGACAGAGAATAAAGTGTGGAGGCTCATCAGGAAATTGTGGCCTCATCTGTTCAAACATCTTTTCCACCCGAATAGGTGGTGGTGCTCGTCTAAATTGTGGATTCTCCTCAAAGACACCAGCAGGTGGATCGAGAACCTGAAAAAGGATTTATCATAAGTCAATGAAGGAACTTAAGGCTGCACGAGATGAAATGGGGAAACTCACAATTCCCTTCATTTCTCCAATTCTAGCCAAATCTCTGCAGAGGTTGTGTACATCACAGCGAGCAGAGAAATTTACAACAGTCCAATTTCTAACTTTTGCTGGCTCTACAAATTTCTGTACATGAACATCAAAGGGGTCACTACCATTAATCTAAGGAGTTCCACATACAAATTTGTATGTACATACCTTATTGTTGAAGTTCCAACGACCATTTCGAGTAAAAACTTCATCCATGCCACCTGCCTTCAACTGCACAGAAACAGTCATTGTTCAAAAGATTTAGAACACATACGCATGGATAAGGAACAACTGCCAAAAAAAAAAGAAAAATTGATGTACCAAAAGCTCAAAGTACAGAACAAACAAACACTACCTTTGGAGCTGTCAGAACTCGACCATCAATTTTAGTAAACTGACTTTGGATTGTAATTCCACACGAACGTAGCATAGGATCAGAGGCATAGTTGTTACTTTTCATTGCCTGCGTCGAACCCCACATGGAACATTATTGTGTAACATTTAAGAGGTTCATTGGAGCAATAAAAGTTAACTTACATCAGTCAAAATATTTATCTTTTCCAATGGTTTCTGCCTTGATTTTTCTACCAGGGACGATCTCTGAATAACAGTCAATGCCTTTGTGTAGCGTTGTAATGAAACCAAAGTACAAAACTACAGATATATATATATGCAGAGTTATTATCAAAATGAAAGCGAAAGTTAATTAGCTGCACAGAATCATAACATAAAGATATATATTTAACCTCAATAGGGAAATAAGTTGGTCGTTTTGGTTTCCCAACATTAATACATGGCAAGTCCTCTGAGTACTGTAATTTTCTCCCTTGATGCTTTACGAAATAATCATAAACCGACAACTCAATATTTTCGGTATCACCATTCACATCTTTAGATCCTCTCGACTTCATTGAGAACCTACAAGAAAAAAGATATTCCCTAAACTTAACAACTGTCATATGTTTAAAGAAATCTAATAAGGTTATAATCAAATAATGACACCTCAGCATAACAGATGCAAGTAAATTAAGTGATACAGTGAAAGCTTACATCTGTTCTTTGCATGGGCTCTCACTCAAACCAGTAATTTTGTACTCTGTGTTAGTAGTCGTAACCTTAATCCTCAGATTCTTAAGAGTTCGTTTAGCCTGTTAACAAAAAAAAAGGAAAATCTTTCCTTCATCTAAAAACTTTTAATTAGTATAAAAGAAACAGAACCTGGGGTTTGCATCTATTACCTTCACCCAGTCAACCTGAAAGGGGTCTCTCACATTTTGATTAGCAATGATAAAATCAACCAATGGCCCTGGCTGTACTATCGTCGTAGTAGACCCATCTGTACTTGATATGGAAACAATTACACAAAATGACAACAGAGGAAGAGAGATTTTCAACCATGAAGATGAGAGTAGTAGTTTACCCATGTTTAAAGATAGTCCTCCTTGGGTAGCTCGAAAACTAGAATGGAAACCTCGGCATCCAAGAACACCGCCTCCCAAATCTGTGAAATTCTTTGGGCTATCATGAAAAAATGACTGGCGGACAAGAAGACAGCCCCTGTACGAAAAATGCCAACATATCAACAGTAAAGAGAAAAAACCCTTCAAAAAATATATGGTCACTTGATTTACTGTTTTGCTGCAATTTGCCGCAAAATGATGTCCAAGACTCTCAAAGCCTCTTGAGAGTTCTCCGTGTCTTGACCTCTTAAAGCACTTCCAATGGCCTGAACTGGTATTTTGGCTGCAAAACTTATCTCTACTTTAAAGGTTTTGGACTGGGATGAACGCCTTAACCTTTTAAGGTCACCCCCTTTAGGACTTTCATTGCCACCAGGACTACCATTCTCCACAGTTCTAGATTCAAAGATGTCCCCAAGTTAATAATCAATTTCAAAGAAGAAATTCACATAAATCACATTCCATACAGAAACCATATACCAAGCATTTTACCTCTTCGCCAAGACAGCATCAAGTACAACGGTAAACTCCAACTTGTTACGCGGGAGAGGACCAACTGTGAACAAGCTTTTCTCCCCATCATAAGCAAAATCCTTGTTTCCTAGGTCAGAGTCATAAGTTTCATACACTTTGTCAAGCACTTTCCTTCCAATACCCTTTCCATCAACAGGACGACCATCCTCATAAAACAGAGAAACCTATTACAAGAAGAACACTACTTGAGGATACAAAATAATCATAAGAAAAATTAATCCACCAACATGAACACACAAAGGAACTTACGCAATAGTGAAAGAAGTGGCCGCTAGTATTACTAATGCCAACTTTGAAATGATTAGAGATGAAAGACATTTTTCGTCCTTTAGACCCAGCACCAGGCCTACGCATGGGGGCACGCTTTGGCTTTGATGAATTCTTGATGAAATCAGCCTTTTGTTCTGGTTCAATTTTTGCAGGAATCACATCTGGAGGAAGTTCAGGTGGTGGTGGTGGCAGAAACTCGGTTTCAGCATGCTCCATTTTCCTATACATCAAGAAGTATAGAGAACACTAAGATGTACTATTACATATAACTCATCGTGTTGAAAACTTGGAGATTCTCATGATATGACTGAGACGTCTAATGATTTCATAAATATCAGTAAAAATAAGAATAGCATTGACAAGAAAGATAACTTATTGGCCTTGCATATCCTATGACACGTATAAAATCGAAACCAGCTTATGCAGACCCTAAGTGACATTCACATCATCAAGGAGAACAAAATAATAAAAGGAAAAAGTGATTGAAAAACACAACTGAATGAGCGCACACAATTTTAGTAAAAACTGTATCCAACATAATTGCATAAATAAAGCTTCAGACACTATTAAAGCATACTAGCACCTGTTTGCTAGAACATAATGGAAAAATGGTCTGAAACAAACCTTAAAATTGAACTACAAAACCACAACACCAAACAAAGCTAAAGCATGGGTATTGAATTAATTTAACCAAATCAACACATTATAATTGGGAGATCAAGGGCATTTATAGTCCTGCCACTGCTAACAGTTATATAGGAGAAAACATATTCAAAACTATAATTACTGGGTAAATCATCTAGTACTTTGGCCACACACCAATAATTACTAGTACATCACCCAGAAACATGAAAAGATTACATGTTTAAAAAGATATACTAATAATTACCAGTAAATCTTGAAAAGATCAGACTTTTATCACCGAGTAATTACTCATAAATCACCAACTATGAGGAAAAGCCTGATTGGAAAGTCTGGTCAACCCCTCCTGAGTGATGACAACGCCGTTATAAGGAAGTTAACACAGTAATATTTATTACTTGAGGTGGACAGATACAAGTGTGGGTTAGGCTACATACTAAAATTATAAATAAATAAATATTTAAAAATAAAAATAAAACAGATACAAGAGAGGGAGAGAGCAACATTTTGTGCTTTAAAGCTCTAGAAATTATTGGGAAGGTAAAAAGAAAGACATACGCGCATATAGAGAAAGAGGAGTTAAGGGACTCGAAAGGTAATTCAGCCCACACTGGCTTGAAGCTCAAAATGCTTAAGAAATATTAAAAAAAAATCTCAAAATGCTTAAAGTTTAGAATATGTAGGTGAGCGTTTGAGAAAGAATGAGAAGCCCAGTGACTCTTAAAACTGAGAGTTACAGGACTAAAGAAAGAAACAGAATTAAAAGGTAAAGCTACAATTTTTCCGTTAATTTCAAGCTCACAAAAGGGAAAAAATACCTAAAACAGAAAGACGAGTGGTTAAAAGAGCGTGAAACACAAAATCAAGAACTGAATGACCCAAAAATAGAAAAGTTAGACCAGCTGGCAACGATACATACACAAACAAAGACATGCACACACAAACACAAGGAGGGGACAAGGAATAGAGGAGTATTTAGGAACATGTCGACCTAAAACCACATCTAACAAACAATAAACCTTAAAAACTACAAATGTGGAGAAAGAGGGAGAGAGGTTTTTTTCTTCTTTACCTGAGATAGTGAGAAACGTTTCCGAGTTTCAGTTTCAGTACTTACCCTCCCAAAATTTAAGCCAAGAACAAGTTTCAGTTTCAGTACTTACACCCCAAAATTTAAGCCAAGAACAAAGGGAAATTTGGGGATAAAAGAAAGAAAGAACAGTGCTTTAGATACCAATTTCGAGGAGAGTCTCTCTCAGTGCTGGGAGTGGGTTCAGATATCAAAATCCACTTCTTTCTTTTCATCAATTTAATACTCGTGAAGTAGGGACTGCGTTTTAAATGAAGAACGAGAGTGATAGATATGGCTGAGGACTACAAAGGGGACTTCTTTTTCCTCAATTTTTTAATCTCAGATATATTTATACAAATATACATACATATATAGCAAGGATCAAGTGCATAACTCTTATCTTATTTATCCGTGCTCACCCCGTTACTAAAACTATAGATAATGGTTGTATGACCAAAACCGTCGCCTAAAATGGGGTGAGCACGGGTGAGTAAGATAAGGGGTATGCACTTGATCCGGACCATATATATATATTTATACGGTCGTGTTCTGGTCAGGACTCTCGGACATAAGTTAAAATCCGAACTTCTGTTATGAGCCAATGGATGATATCCAACGGTTGGGAAAATAAATTGATGGGAAAAATAAACTCGGACCATCATTCCGAACGGGTTACGGGTCATTTTAGCTCAATTTTCATTTCACTACTTGAAACTCTAGTCGACTCTCTTTCCATTCTATTTCACGACCTCCATTCCATTTCGTGACTCTCTCTCTCTCACACAAAGCTCCGGACGAAATCAACTCGCGAAACTTTGTCCCAAAGCTTCCGCTGTCTCTCTGTCTCTTGCTGTATCTTTGTCTCCAAGGTAGACCTGGCAAACGGGCGGGCCGGGCCAAAAAGGCCCGGGTTTTGGCGGGCCAGATTTCTTAAGCCCGTGGCCCGGGTTGGGCGGGCCGAGCCAGCCCGTGGACTTTTTCCTATATATATATATATTTGCAAAATCTTGATACACCAAAAACAGTAATAATAATAAATATTAAAAATAATAAATAATAATTCTAATTACTTAAATTAACTACATATCTCAATGAATTAAAATTTTAATAGTATTATAATTTTAGATATTATTCTAAAGGCATGATTTGGGATAATGATTGATTTACTTTCCAAATAAGTAGGGGGAATACATAATTAAGGGATAATGATTTATTTACTTTTCAAATTTACTATAATATGATTCTTTAAAATTAATATAATTTATTTAACTTTTAAAAATAATAAATACTGTAATTAATACTAATATATAGATAATTTTAAATTTTTATAATTATATTATCTAACTTAAACTAATAATTGTTAGTTTAATAGTTTTATACTTTGAAATTATTTACTACATATCTCAATCAATTAAAATTTTAATAATATTATAAATTAGTATTATTAATTAAAAATAATAAAATTACAATAAAATCAAATTTATAGCGACATAAAGAAAAATTATGACACAATCTTAAAGAGATACTGTTATACACTAATAAATACAAGAAATAAAATATAATACTATATTATAAAGACATTCGTGCTATTTTACAAAAATGAAAAACTATATGTATGAATATTAAGATTATGTTTTTTGTATGCTTTTAAAATAATAAATTGTTAATTTAATATTGCTGTGCAATTATGTGTTATTTTACATAATTATATATTACTAAAATAATACACTTTATTTATATAAAAAATTATATAAATAAAGTGTATTATTTAATTTTTACTTATTATAAATGCACGATTTAAGTAAGCATTAATTGTTTAGTTTTATATTATAAATGCACGATTTAAGTTTTACTTTTTAAGAATAGTAAATTTGAACAAAAGTAAAGAAACAATATATTAAAGATTGCATTAAAAATAAACAATTATTGTAGCTCAGTTGGTTTGAACTCTTATTTATTTATTTACAAGTCTTGTGTTCAAGCCCCACAAGTAGCAACATTTTGTTTAAAAAAAAAAGTTACAGGCTGCGGGCCGGGCCGAGCCATCACGGACCGGGCCAAAAACGGGCCAGGCCAAAACGGCCCAGCTTTTCCTGGGCTAGAAAACTGCAGCCCATAGCCCAGCCTGTGGCGGGCGGGCCGGCCCGACCCGCGGGCTTGGGCCAAGTTTGCCAGGTCTACTCCAAGGTAAATCTAGGGTTGACGTCTCTATCTAAGAATGGTGAACCAATTCTAATATAGGGGTGTAAATGTTATTGAAATTCCAAAATTCCACAATTACTGTGTCTAGGGGTGTAAATCCATTAGTGTGTCTAGGATTTACACCCATGATTCTAGTTTTATGTCTTTTCTGTTTTGGCTTGTCTACTTCCCCCAATTTTTTCAGTATTGCTTGGCTCTCTAAATAGCGAAATAAACGATCTGGTCTCTCCATGTTTGAATATCCCTTGCCCCTTCTTCTTTTCCCTATAACTTTTTTCCTGTGATCACTGCAACAATAATTGCTCATTAGGAGAAGCTAAAAGATGAATGGGGTAGTATTTCATAAGCATATTTGACCCTTTGCAGTGAAAGTATTTACTATGTGCTATAATATATTCAGACTTATAGTTAAAATCCGAAATATGTTATACTATATGACATTTCTGTGTTGTGAAATGATTTTCCTGAATTGTACTTTGCACAACCATGATTTTTGTGTAGAATGTTTTCCCATAAACTCAAATTTTTGGTCAATAGAAATCTACTTAATCTTTATCATATGGAAAACAGGCTATTCTTATTACAGCAGTACTCTTATTATTCTTATTAGCAATACATAAAGAATTGGAGACACCCCTTTTGGCATCTTGAAGAGAAAGCCCTTGAAATGTAGTTTTTTTCTGCGCACATAATAGAGATTTTTAAAAGGGTTAGTATATTTTCATGGGGAAAAAAGAGTTGGATCATAAAGCAGCAACAAATGGTCAGTTCACTTGGACAATCTATAGAAATAAGTTACATTTTATATAGAGAATTGCATTTGAAATTACCTTTGTTATAAAAATATGACACAAATTCTAGTATTATTCACACAACTGTCTATACAAAATGCAACTCATGTCTACAGATAGACTGCCTAAATGTAAGGCTGATTTCAACTACTAGAATCAAATTGGGTTATAGGTATGGACAAAATAGAATAGTTGAAATCCGAGTTTTGTTCATGCGTTATTGTCATGATATGTAACACCCCAACTTATTACAAATAAAATCAAATTTTATCTAATTATTATTTTGAATAATAGGGTGTTAATTTGATATAATATTTTGGTTATGCATGAAATGTGCAAATTTTACAAAATAAGCAAGTGGTTATAAAATATTCATTTGGTCGGGGAATATTCGTTTGGTCGTTGAATATTTTTGTTGTCGGGGAATATTCGTACGACGGCGCACCATAACGAAAAACGGTCGGATGAAGAAAACGACAAGTTTGAGTTTTTATAAATAACGGCGTAGTAGTTACCGTTAACACTGTTGGAATACCCGGTGGTTAAAATACAGTAATACGCGTGGGTGCACAGTAGCACACGGTATTGCATAGTATTGTTAAATTATTGATCCTTACGTAAGAAGCTCAATAATTGTTATAGTAATTACTGTTTAATATTTTATTTTATTGGTTCAATAATTGCTACGTTGATATATTTTTTTATTATTGTTGTTTCAATAATTGTCACTGCACAGTATCTCCATTATCAAATCAATAATTCATATTATTTGTGAGACCCCAGATTTTATGAATAAATATTTAATTTTTCTCGAAATAATTTTTTTTATATTATGGTGTGGTTTTGATATAATAGTTATGGGTAGTATTTATAAATTTTGTAAAGTATGCAAGTTGTCATATTATATTCGATTGGTCAGGGAATATTCTTTTTGTCGGAGAATATCCGTACGACGGTACAATCATTGGTGGACCCCACAACGGAATTATTATCGGATTGAGAAAACGACAAAAATACTTAATGAAAATAACGGCGGAAGTTTTACCGTTGATACTGTTGAACTACTCGGTAGTAAAAGTACAGTAATACGCGTTGTTGCACAATAGCACACGGTATTGATTATTGATATTTATGTGAGAAGTCGCTCAGTTCGATTCAATTATTGTTGATTAATAATATGAATTATTTAGCGATAATGACGTTTTGTTTTATTCGTATTACTAACGTAATAAAACAGAAACATCTTTTTATATAAAACAGAATACTTTATTAAAGTTATTCTATAAATAGAATATATTATATTTTATTTAAAAGATTTTTCTTTAAATATGGACCGTCAGATTAAAGTAATCAATCTGGACCGTTCATGGATTAGTTACTATGCATTCTATTTTTCTATAAATAGCAGCTCATTCCTTCATTATTTCTTACGAATTCACTGAACTCTAGAGAGAGAAACTATAGAGAGAAACTATAGAGAGAGAGAAGAAGAGTATTCTGCTACTTAACTACTTCCTTATTTCAGCTCGTCTTTAAAACGGTAAGGGATATTATTCTTTCGTATTCAAGAAAAGAATTTCTTTTATTCCATTTCTTATTATTCTGTTGGAATAACCTGTATACGCGGATCTACCCTATACTTGGTGACATTCTTCTATTATTCTGTTGGAACATCCTGTCTGTGTGTTTTACACCGGACCTGGTTCCATTATTTATTATACTGTTCTTTATTATTCTGTCGGAATATCTTGTCTGTGCGTTTACGCCGGACCTGGTTCCATTATTTATTATTCTGTTGGAATAACCTGTCTGTGCGGTCTATCGCATGCATGGTGATTTCTTTTGTTATTTCATTCTTTATTGTACTCAGTTGGTTAAGTTTTGACTTCTATACTCCATAAAATTAGTGGAATATCCTTGATATTTGCGCTTCATCTAGTATCTATTCATGAAAATATTCTCCTGATCATTCTTGAATTTTACTCCACAAAGCTGTATCATGTTGACAATTTGGACGTTGTTAATTCCTGAATAAATTAATTCTTGAACTTGTTTTATTTAATTCTTATATCATTGTCATCATCCTCATGTTTATAAAATGTTAAAAGTCATCTGTGGCCTGTAGTGCATAGATGGACTTGGTATGATTATGACCAGGGATTATTCGGTATAATCATGACCGTAATGTTACAAATGATGTGGTAAAAGTCTTCATTGGCCCGTAGTGCATTGATGGACAGTTGTTGGCATGATCATGACCATTAATGAATACACGAATATCCTTGGCCGTAGTGCAGGGGTGATTCGATGATGTGGATTATTTTATTAAGCTGAGTCCCAGCGATCACAGTGTTGAAAAACTTTTTAAATCATAAAAGATAGTAGAGTTTATTTTCTACTTGACTCTTTTAATGGATTGTTTGTTCCGCTGCAGTTAAACTTGATGTCTATTATATTTTATCAGTTTAACATTGTTGAAGGCTAATGATAATTTATTCTGCATTATCTTAGTCATAATATTTCTTACTGGGCTAGTTGAGCTCACCCTTTCTTTCACTGTTCTCTTCAGGAAATGAGAACGTAGCTGGAGCAAGTCGGGGAACGGAGTGATGGTCCGAATGATAGTATTAGTTAGTAGTCCTCACTATTCTATGTAATGGTGTGTTAATAAATGTAATGAGGACTCCTTTTGAGTATGAATACTCTCTAGAAGATAATATTTGTATTCAAACTCACAGTTTATGTTTTGTCGTATTGTACACGACAGTTGTATTAGTAAGTTGTATTTGTATTTTGTACTATGTATCTGACGACCCAAGATGGGTGATGTATACCTAATTTTGGGGGCGTCACAGTTGGTATCAGAGCTTAGGGATATGATCCCTAGCTAAGATGTGAGAATAGAACTAGGAGGGGAGAGACGGGGAATTCCTTCGCTAGTATGACCTACCTAAGTTTATTTGTTATTTAATTGGTTGGTCAGAGTATATTGCTAATATGTGTCATGTTAATTAACCTTTGTTTGTGGCAGTATCTGAAAATGACATCTGAGAATGTTGAGAATAGCAATGGAGCACAGGAGACCGTTGATTCTTCCCAGATCAATAATCAGGACAATGTGCAACAAGATGGAGATAATCCTCCTGTAAACAACAACACTGATCAATTGACGAATGACTGTACGTTTAGGAGTTTTTTAGAATTCATGCAACATCAGGCGAAGGCGGCTCCTGTTCATAATGCAGGAGGAAACAATGGCAACCCACGGTTGGTCACCGCTAAGCAATTCAAGGAGCTAGGACCACCGGAGTTTTTGGGAAAGCCAGAACCACTTAAGGCGGAGACGTGGTTAAAGCAGATCACCAAGATATTTGATGTCTTGGGATGCTCCGAGGAGCAAAAGGTTCCCTTTGCCACCTTTATGTTGCGTGAAGAGGCAGATTACTGGTGGGAATCTGTAAAACGTACCCAGCTTGACGCACTCAAGATGTCTTGGGAGAAGTTCCAAGAGCTGTTCAATGACAAATACTTTTCCGAAAGTGTTCGTCACATGAAGGAGGTGGAATTCATCAAATTGGAGCAGAATAATATGACCGTGTCGCAGTATGAGGCTAAATTTGCTGAGTTGTCCCGGTTTGCGTCCCACTTGGTGGATAATGAAGAGCGAATGACGCGAATGTTTTTGCGAGGTTTGAAACCTGAGATACGTCAACGTCTTATTTCTCATAAACTATGTTTGTATTCAGATGTTGTGAATAGGGCTCAGTTAGTGGAGCGCGATAACGAGTCAATGCAACCAAAAGAGAGCAGCCGAAAAAATGATTATACTGGTGATAACAGTCATCAAAGCGGTGACAATAAGCGTGGAGGGAATCAACATGCCAGAAATGGTAACCACTTTGGTGGTAATCATGGCCAAAATAATGAGAATGGACATTTAAAGAAGAGAAGGTTCAACAATGACGTGAAGACGTCGGCACCAGCACCCGTTTCAAAGGAAGAAGAACGACCACCGGTCGTATGTTTTAAATGCGGTCAGGAGGCACACATCCGTCCAAACTGTACGCAGCAATCCAAAGCGTGTTTTAATTGCGGAAGAGAAGGTCACCTAGCTCGATTTTGTCGTATGGTGAAGTCAAGTTCAGCTGGGATAGTGATGCTAAAGGATGTCCCAGACAAGCCAAAGCCGGTAGTTTAAGAGAGAGCGTTTTTTTTTCGTGATGAGGAACCTGAATAAAATTATCACGGGTATGTTAGTCATAAACTCTTTTGAAGTCTATACCGTGTTAGATACCGGTTCTACTCACTCTTTTATTTCACCTAGTTGTGTTCAATGTTTGAACTTAACTCCGGAGAAGTTAGACTTTAATTTATCTGTTGAAATTCCGTTGGAAGAAACCTTCGTTACCTCCACTATTAATAAATTTTGTTCAAATCAACACTTTCACGTTACCTGTCAATCTTATCTCTTTGAAAATGCTTGCCTTTGATGTGATTTTAGAAATCGATTGGTTAACTACTCAGCATGCTTCTCGTAAGGTGGTTAACTTTCATATTCCTAACCAACCTATTATGCGAATTCAAGTAACCAAACCACTAAAGTCAATCATTGTCATATCAAGCCATAAATAAAGAGCCCCGATCCTTTAGTTATTGACTTTCTTGTGTGGAATGCACCGAAGCCAGACTTTCTGAAGGCGACGTTGTGAATAACGGTGACAAGTTGATAGGTATCAATGTGACGTGTTATCCAAGTCTTGGATGAGGGTCACAGTTTTGAACGATATTTCTATTGTTAATAAATTTCTTGAAGTATTCTTGAAGACTTCTTAGCCTACCCCAGAGCGTAAAATTGAATTTTGTATTATGCGCCAAAGACATTGGCTCGAGCTGTTGAAGATTACGATCGTACCATTCAATAACATCGTGGAAAAGCGAACGTGGTAGCTGACGCGTTGTGTAGAAGATTGTATACGGTTACAAGTGCGAATATACGATCCCACGTGAAGATAACGAATATACGATTAAAATCGACTTTAATCGATAAAGTTAAAGCCGCTCAAGCTACATACTCAGAGCTGATAAATGTGAAGAAGAAGGTTCAAGAGGGCGTTATTCTAGAAGCAAGAATCGACGAAGAGAGGAAATCTCAACTCTCGATTTAATTGGCCCATTTGAAATCCTCGATGAAGTAGGAACTGTGGCCTATAGACTCATTTTACCGCCAAGTATGTTGCGTGTTCAGAATATTTTTTTTTACGTATCGATGTTACATAAATATGTGGACGACCCGAACCACATTATTAATTTAGAACCGGACGAGATAGCGAAAGATTTAACGTATGAGGAGATACGTGTTAACATCTTGGATAAGAAGGATCATATTCGATGCTTAAAGGTTATACCTCAAGAGTTAGAATTTTAAGTGAAGTCAAGGTATCCTCACATGTTCGGCATACCAAGTACGTACGTAAATTTCGAGGGCGAAATTCCATAAGGAGGGGAGATTGTGAGACCCCAGATTTTATGAATAAATATTTAATTTTTCTCGAAATAATTTTTTTTATATTATGGTGTGGTTTTGATATAATAGTTATGGGTAGTATTTATAAATTTTACAAAGTATGCAAGTTGTCATATTATATTCGATTGGTCGGGGAATATTCTTTTTGTCGGAGAATATCCGTACGACGGTACAATCATTGGTGGACCCCACAACGGAATTATTATCGGATTGAGAAAACGACAAAAATACTTAATGAAAATAACGGCGGAAGTTTTACCGTTGATACTGTTGAACTACTCGGTAGTAAAAGTACAGTAATACGCGTTGTTGCACAATAGCACACGGTATTGATTATTGATATTTATGTGAGAAGTCGCTCAGTTTGATTCAATTATTGTTGATTAATAATATGAATTATTTAGCGATAATGACGTTTTGTTTTATTCGTATTATTAACGTAATAAAACAGAAACATCTTTTTATATAAAACAGAATACTTTATTAAAGTTATTCTATAAATAGAATATATTATATTTTATTTAAAAGATTTTTCTTTAAATATGGACCGTCAGATTAAAGTAATCAATCTGGACCGTTCATGGATTAGTTACTATGCATTCTATTTTTCTATAAATAGCAGCTCATTCCTTCATTATTTCTTACGAATTCACTGAACTCTAGAGAGAGAAACTATAGAGAGAAACTATAGAGAGAGAGAAGAAGAGTATTCTGCTACTTAACTACTTCTTTATTTCAGCTCGTCTTTAAAACGGTAAGGAATATTATTCTTTCGTATTCAAGAAGAGAATTTCTTTTATTGCATTTCTTATTATTCTGTTGGAATAACCTGTATACGCGGATCTACCCTATACTTGGTGACATTCTTCTATTATTCTGTTGGAACATCCTGTCTGTGTGTTTTACACCGGACCTAGTTCAATTATTTATTATACTGTTCTTTATTATTCTGTCGGAATATCTTGTCTGTGCGTTTACGCCGGACCTGGTTCCATTATTTATTATTCTGTTGGAATAACCTGTCTGTGCGGTCTATCGCATGCATGGTGATTTCTTTTGTTATTTCATTCTTTATTGTACTCAGTTGGTTAAGTTTTGACTTCTATACTCCATGAAATTAGTGGAATATCCTTGATATTTGCGCTTCATCTAGTATCTTTTCATGAAAATATTCTCCTGATCATTCTTGAATTTTACTCCACAAAGCTGTATCATGTTGACAATTTGGACGTTGTTAATTCCTGAATAAATTAATTCTTGAACTTGTTTTATTTAATTCTTATATCATTGTCATCATCCTCATGTTTATAAAATGTTAAAAGTCATCTGTGGCCTGTAGTGCATAGATGGACTTGATATGATTATGACCAGGGATTATTCGGTATAATCATGACCGTAATGTTACAAATGATGTGGTAAAAGTCCTCATTGGCCCGTAGTGCATTGATGGACAGTTGTTGGCATGATCATGACCATTAATGAATACACGAATATCCTTGGCCGTAGTGCAGGGGTGATTTGATGATGTGGATTATTTTATTAAGCTGAGTCCCAGCGATCACAGTGTTGAAAAACTTTTTAAATCATAAAAGATAGTAGAGTTTATTTTCTACTTGACTCTTTTAATGGATTGCTTGTTCCGCTGCAGTTAAACTTGATGTCTATTATATTTTATCAGTTTAACATTGTTGAAGGCTAATGATAATTTATTCTGCATTATCTTAGTCATAATATTTCTTACTGGGCTAGTTGAGCTCACCCTTTCTTTCACTGTTCTCTTCAGGAAATGAGAACGTAGCTGGGGCAAGTCGGGAAACGGAGTGATGGTCCGAATGATAGTATTAGTTAGTAGTCCTCACTATTCTATGTAATGGTGTGTTAATAAATGTAATGAGGACTCCTTTTGAGTATGAATACTCTCTAGAAGATAATATTTGTATTCAAACTCACAGTTTATGTTTTGTCGTATTGTACACGACAGTTGTATTAGTAAGTTGTATTTATATTTTGTACTATGTATCTGACGACCCAAGATGGGTGATGTATACCTAATTTTGGGGGCGTCACATTATTTGAATAATATTATTAGATATCATTATTGACAATATCTAAGGAGATATTTGGTTACCTAATTGCGCGCCAGTAAGGAGAAATTTTTATCGGAAAGCCCCCTCTTTCTTGGGAACGACCTGGTTGTCATAATTGTGATTCTGTAATATTATTTGTGAATAATTATTAATTGATTTATATGATAAGAAAATATTTATTTTTTATGTGGATATAAATGAAGGATTTAATTTTGAGGTGTTTTATCAGTATTTTGTCGGAATGGAGGTTTAAAAAAATCAAAATAGTGTTCTTAAAGCTCTATTACGTGAGTTATAATTTTAATCCGACCGTTGGATTGTTGTGATTTTTGAATATGTTATACATATATAAGTTGAGTATATCTCCACAAATTTTGAACCGTTAAAAATTAACGTATGATTTGTTATGAATTTTATGAGGTATTGAAAATCATCCGTTTATGAATTTCGGATATTTTCGGTTTGGAATTTGGAAAAACTTAAAGCTACAAAGTTGTAGAGAATTCGATTTCGTGTGGAATGGACATGAGATTCAAATTTTTCTGATAAAAGGGCTATTTTATATGAATTATTAAAGTTACTGATTATTTAAAATATTTTAGAAATTTCTAGAATTGGTGGGCCCCACTTTTGGTTGGTGAGAAATGTGCTGAAATTTTATTTCAAAAGTGGTGGGCGGGAATTGTAGCAGCTAAAGCCATCAGGTAGCAGGTTAAGTCTGTTTCGGCGTTCTAACATTTTTCTATAAATAGGGTGCTGAGTTAGAATTGAAAATCACACCAGAAACAAGTTTTATCTATATATATATATATATATATATATATATATATATATATTGTGAGACCCCAGATTTTATGAATAAATATTTAATTTTCTCGAAATATTTTTTTTAATATTATGGTGTGGATTTGATATAATATTATAGTTGTGGGTATTATTTATAAATTTTGTAAAGTAAGCAAGTTGTTATAAAATATTCGTTTGGTCGGAGAATATTCTTTTTGTCGGAGAATATTCATACGACGGCACAATCATTGATGGACCCCACAACAGAAGTATAGTCGTAGTTAGAAAACGACAAAATTATCTTTCTATAAAAATAACGGCTGAGGTGTTACCGTTAAAATCGTTAAAACTGTTGAATTACCCGGTAGTAAAAGTACAGTAATACGCGTGGTTGCATAGTAGCACACGGTATTGATTATTGATGCTTACGTGAGAAGTCACTCAGCTATACTCAATTATTACTACAGTAATTGTTGCATCATATCTCTTAAATTATTGTCATAGTATCATCTGTATAATATGTTATATTATTAAATCAATAATTGAGACGTTGTGGTAAGTTTGGTTATTTTTATGGGGGGCCATATGTCATCATCTAAGAGTCTCTTCGTCAATAGTAATTACCGTCGTCAATAGTAATTACCGTCTTCAATAGTAATTACCATCGTCAATAGTATTTACCTTGGTCAATAGTATTTACCTTGGTCAATAGTAATTACCTTGGTCAATAGTATTTACCTTGGTCAATAGTATTTACCTTGGTCAATAGTAATTACCTTCGTCAATAGTATTTACCTTGGTCAATAGTAATTACTTTCGTCAATAGTAGTTGTCCCTTCAATATTACCAAGAGTCATTTGACCCTTCGTTAAGACCAAGAGTCATTTGACCCTTCGTTAAGACCAAGAGCCACCCTCAGTTTTTCTATAAATATAGGCCTAGGGCTTCATTATTTTTCACGAATTCATTCAAGCTATAGAGAGAGAAAGTATAGAGAGAATAAGAGAGAGAGAATAAAAGTATTCTGCTACTTCACTTTTCCAATATCCAGTTCTTTTAAGGTAGGGAATATTATTTCTTTTATATTCATGAAGAGAACTTCTGTTATTCCATTCGTTATTATTCTGTTGGAATAACTAGTATACGCGGTCTACCCTATACTTGGTGACATTCTTCTATTATTCTGTTGGAACATCCTGTCTGTGTGTTTTACACCGAACCTGGTTCCGTTTTATTATTATTCTGTTGGAACATCCTGTCTGTGTGTTTTACACAGGACCTGTTTCCGTTTTGTTATTATTCTGTTGGAACATCCTGTCTGTGTGTTTTACACCGGACCTGGTTCCGTCTTGTTATTATTCTGTTGGAACATCCTGTCTGTGTGTTTTACACCGGACCTGGTTCCATTATTTATTATTATATCGGAATATCCTGTCTGTGCGTTTACGCCGGACCTGGTTCCATTATTATTATTCTGTTAAGAATAACCTGTCTGTGCGGTCTATCGCATGCATGGTGATTTCTTTTGTTATTCCATTCTTTATTATACTCAGTTGATTAAAACTTTGACTTCTATACTCCATGAAATTAGTGGAATATCCTTGATATTTGCGCTTCATCTAGTATCTATTCATGAAAATATTCTCCTGATCAGTCTTGAAGTTTACTCCACAAAGCAGTATCATGTTGACAATTTGGACGTTGTTAATTCTTGGATAAATTAATTCTTGAACTTGTTTTATTGAATTCTTATATCATTGTCATCATTCTCATGTTTATAAAATGTTGAAAGTCATCTGTGGCCTGTAGTGCATAGATGGACTTGGTATGATTATGACCAGGGATTATTCGGTATAATTATGACCGTAATGTTACAAATGATGTGGTAAAAGTCCTCATTGGCCCGTAGTGCATTGATGGACAGTTGTTGGCATGATCATGACCATTAATGAATATACGAATATCCTTGGCCTTAGTGCAGGGGTGATTCGATGATGTGGATTATTTTATTAAGCTGAGTCCCAGCGATAACAGTGTTGAAAAACCTTTTAAATCATAGAAGATAGTAGATTTTATTTGCTACTTGACTCTTCTAATGGATTGCATGTTCCGCTGCAGTTAAACTTGATGTCTATTATATTTTATCAGTTTAACATTGTTGAAGGCTAATGATAATTTATTCTGCATTATCTTAGTAATAATATTTCTTACTGGGCTAGTTGAGCTCACCCTTTCTTTCACTGTTCTCTTCAGGAAATGAGAACGTAGCTGGGGCAAGTCGGGGAACGGAGTGATGGTCCGAATGATAGTATTAGTTAGTAGTCCTCACTATTCTATGTAATAGTGTGTTAATAAATGTAATGAGTACTCCTTTTGAGTATGAATACTCTCTAGAAGATAATATTTGTATTCAAACTCACAGTTTATGTTTTGTCGTATTGTACACGACAGTTGTATTAGTAAGTTGTATTTGTATTCTGTACCATGTATCTGACGACCCAAGATGGGTGATGTATACCTGATTTTGGGGGCGTCACAGTTGGTATCAGAGCTTAGGGATATGATCCTTGGCTAAGATGTGAGAATAGAACTAGGAGGGGAGAGACGGGGAATTCCTTCGCTAGTATGACCTACCTAAGTTTATTTGTTATTTAATTGGTTGGTCAGAGTATATTGCTAATATGTGACATGTTAATTAACCTTTGTTTGTGGCAGTATCTGAAAATGGCATCTGAGAATCTTGAGAATAGCAATGGAGCACAGGCGACTGTTGATTCACCACATATCAGTAATCAGGATAATGTGCTTCAGGAAGGTGACAATCCTCATGCAAACAACAACACTGACCAGATGATGAATGATGGAATGTTCAGAAACTTTATGCAGTTCATGCAACAGTAGGCGAGAGCGGCTCCTGTCCAAAATATAGGTGGAAACACTGAAAACTCTCGGATGGTCACCGCTAAGCAATTCAAGGAGCTGGGACCACCAGAGTTTAAGGGAGAGCCAAAACCACTTATAGCAGAAACATGGATAAAGCAGATTACCAAGATATTTGATGTCTTGGGATGCTCCGAGGAGCAAAAGGTTCCCTTTACCGCCTTTATGTTGCGAGGAGAGGCAGATTACTGGTGGGAATCGCTTAAGCGTACTCAACCTGCCGCACTGAAGATGTCTTGGGAGAAGTTCCAAGAGCTGTTCAATGACAAATACTTTCCCGAAAGTGTTCGTCACATGAAGGAGGTGGAATTCATCAAATTGGAGCAGAATAATATGACCGTGTCGCAGTATGAGGCTAAATTTGCCGAGTTGTCCCGGTTTGCGTCCCACTTGGTGGATAATGAAGAGCGAATGACGCGAATGTTTTTGCGAGGTTTGAAACCTGAGATACGTCAACATCTTATTTCTCATAAACTATGTTTGTATTCAGATGTTGTGAATAGGGCTCAGTTAGTGGAGCGCGATAACGAGTCAACGCAACCAAAAGAGAGCAGTCGACAAAATGATAATACCAGTGACAACAGTCATCGAAGCGGTGACAATAAGCGTGGAGGGAATCAACAGGCCAGAAATGGTAACCACTTCGGTGGTAATCAGGGCCAAAACAATAAGAATGGTCATTTCAAGAAGAGGAGATTCAACAATGATGGAAAGACGTCAGCACCAGCACCCGCACCCGTTGTTAAGGAAGGAGAACGACCACCTATCATATGTTTCAAATGCGGAGGGGAGGGGCATATCAGTCCAAACTGCGCGATGCCGTCTAAAGCATGTTATAATTATGGAAGAGAAGGTCATTTAGCTCGATTTTGTTGTTTACCAAAAACAAGTTCAGCCAAGATGGAGACACCAAAGGCCGTCCCAGAAAAGCCAAAGCCAGTAGTTTAAGAGAAAGCGTTTTTTCGTGACGAGGAACCTGAATAAAATTATCACGGGTATGTTAGTCATAAACTCTTGTGAAGTCTATACCGTGTTAGATACCGGTTCTACTCACTCTTTTATTTCACCTAGTTGTGTTCAATGTTTGAAGTTAACTCCGGAGAACTTAGACTTTGATATGTCTGTTTAAACTCAGTTGAGAGAAACCTTCGTTACCTCCACTATTTATAAATCTTGTTCAAATCAACACTTTCACGTTACCTGTCAATCTTATCTCTTTGAAAATGCTCGCCTTTGATGTGATTTTAGAAATCGATTGGTTAACTACTCATCATGCTTCTCGTAAGGTGGTTAACTTTCATATTCCTAACCAACCTATTATGCGAATTCAAGTAACCAAACCACTAAAGTCAATCATTGTCATATCAAGCCATAAATAAAGAGCCCCGATCCTTTAGTTATTGACTTTCTTGTGTGGAATGCACCGAAGCCAGACTTTCTGAAGGCAACGTTGTGAATAACGGTGACAAGTTGATAGGTATCAATGTGACGTGTTATCCAAGTCTTGGATGAGGGTCACAGTTTTGAACGATATTTCTATTGTTAATAAAGTTCTTGACGAATTCTTGAAGACTTCTTAGCCTATCCCAGAGCGTAAAATCGAATTTTGTATTGACCCCAGTACAAAACCCATTTCTTAAACCCTCAAATATTTCTTCAACTAAAATGAACGTAACATGCGCCAAAGACGTTGGCTCGAGCTGTTGAAGATTACGACCGTACCATTCAATATCATTGTGGAAGAACGAACGTGGTAACTGACGTGTTGAGTAGAAGATCGTATGTGTTTACGAGGGCGATGTTGTTAAAACAAAGACTCATTTCGTATAACTTACAAATGACGAAGATAGAGTTAAAGACTCGAGGGACCCATATGAAGATAACGAATATACGAGTAAAATCGACTTTAATCGATAACGTTAAGGCCGTTCAAGCTACACACCCGGAGCTGATGAATGTAAAAAGGTTTAAGAGGGCGTTATTCTAGAAGCAAGAATTAACGAAGAGAGAAAATCTAAACCCTCGATTTTATTGGTCCATTTGAAATCCTCGATCGAGTAGGAACTGTGACTTATATCCTCATTTTACCGCCAAACATGTCGTGTGTTCATAACGTTTTTTTTTCTTCACGTATCGATGTTACGTAAATATGTGGACGGCCCGAACAACATTATTAATTTAGAACCGGACGAGATAGCGGATGATTTAATGTTTGAGGAGATACGTGTTAAAATCTTGGATAAGAATGATCATATTCGACGCTCAAAGGTTATACCTCAAGAGTTAGAATTTAAAGTGAAGTCAATGTATCCTCACCTGTTCGGCATACCAGGTATGTACGTAATTTTTGAGGGCGAAATTCCATAGGGAGGGGAGATTGTGAGACCCCAGATTTTATGAATAAATATTTAATTTTCTCGAAATAATTTTTTTAATATTATGGTGTGGATTTGATATAATATTATAGTTGTGGGTATTATTTATAAATTTTACAAAGTAAGCAAGTTGTTATAAAATATTCGTTTGGTCGGGGAATATTCTTTTTGTCGGAGAATATTCATACGACGGCACAATCATTGATGGACCCCACAACAGAAGTATATTCGTAGTTAGAAAACGACAAAATTATCTTTCTATAAAAATAACGGCTGAGGTGTTACCGTTAAAATCGTTAAAACTGTTGAATTACCCGGTAGTAAAAGTACAGTAATACGCGTGGTTGCATAGTAGCACACGGTATTGATTATTGATGCTTACGTGAGAAGTCACTCAGCTATACTCAATTATTACTACAGTAATTGCTGCATCATATCTCTTAAATTATTGTCATAGTATCATCTGTATAATATGTTATATTATTAAATCAATAATTGAGACGTTGTGGTAAGTTTGGTTATTTTTATGGGGGGCCATATGTCATCATCTAAGAGTCTCTTCGTCAATAGTAATTACCGTCGTCAATAGTAATTACCGTCTTCAATAGTAATTACCATCGTCAATAGTATTTACCTTGGTCAATAGTATTTACCTTGGTCAATAGTAATTACCTTGGTCAATAGTATTTACCTTGGTCAATAGTATTTACCTTGGTCAATAGTAATTACCTTCTTCAATAGTATTTACCTTGGTCAATAGTAATTACTTTCGTCAATAGTAGTTGTCCCTTCAATATTACCAAGAGTCATTTGACCCTTCGTTAAGACCAAGAGTCATTTGACCCTTCGTTAAGACCAAGAGCCACCCTCAGTTTTTCTATAAATATAGGCCTAGGGCTTCATTATTTTTCACGAATTCATTCAAGCTATAGAGAGAGAAAGTATAGAGAGAATAAGAGAGAGAGAATAAAAGTATTCTGCTACTTCACTTTTCCAATATCCAGTTCTTTTAAGGTAGGGAATATTATTTCTTTTATATTCATGAAGAGAACTTCTGTTATTCCATTCGTTATTATTCTGTTGGAATAACTAGTATACGCGGTCTACCCTATACTTGGTGACATTCTTCTATTATTCTGTTGGAACATCCTGTCTGTGTGTTTTACACCGAACCTGGTTCCGTTTTATTATTATTCTGTTGGAACATCCTGTCTGTGTGTTTTACACAGGACCTGTTTCCGTTTTGTTATTATTCTGTTGGAACATCCTGTCTGTGTGTTTTACACCGGACCTGGTTCCGTCTTGTTATTATTCTGTTGGAACATCCTGTCTGTGTGTTTTACACCGGACCTGGTTCCATTATTTATTATTATATCGGAATATCCTGTCTGTGCGTTTACGCCGGACCTGGTTCCATTATTATTATTCTGTTAAGAATAACCTGTCTGTGCGGTCTATCGCATGCATGGTGATTTCTTTTGTTATTCCATTCTTTATTATACTCAGTTGATTAAAACTTTGACTTCTATACTCCATGAAATTAGTGGAATATCCTTGATATTTGCGCTTCATCTAGTATCTATTCATGAAAATATTCTCCTGATCAGTCTTGAAGTTTACTCCACAAAGCAGTATCATGTTGACAATTTGGACGTTGTTAATTCTTGGATAAATTAATTCTTGAACTTGTTTTATTGAATTCTTATATCATTGTCATCATTCTCATGTTTATAAAATGTTGAAAGTCATCTGTGGCCTGTAGTGCATAGATGGACTTGGTATGATTATGACCAGGGATTATTCGGTATAATTATGACCGTAATGTTACAAATGATGTGGTAAAAGTCCTCATTGGCCCGTAGTGCATTGATGGACAGTTGTTGGCATGATCATGACCATTAATGAATATACGAATATCCTTGGCCTTAGTGCAGGGGTGATTCGATGATGTGGATTATTTTATTAAGCTGAGTCCCAGCGATAACAGTGTTGAAAAACCTTTTAAATCATAGAAGATAGTAGATTTTATTTGCTACTTGACTCTTCTAATGGATTGCATGTTCCGCTGCAGTTAAACTTGATGTCTATTATATTTTATCAGTTTAACATTGTTGAAGGCTAATGATAATTTATTCTGCATTATCTTAGTAATAATATTTCTTACTGGGCTAGTTGAGCTCACCCTTTCTTTCACTGTTCTCTTCAGGAAATGAGAACGTAGCTGGGGCAAGTCGGGGAACGGAGTGATGGTCCGAATGATAGTATTAGTTAGTAGTCCTCACTATTCTATGTAATAGTGTGTTAATAAATGTAATGAGTACTCCTTTTGAGTATGAATACTCTCTAGAAGATAATATTTGTATTCAAACTCACAGTTTATGTTTTGTCGTATTGTACACGACAGTTGTATTAGTAAGTTGTATTTGTATTCTGTACCATGTATCTGACGACCCAAGATGGGTGATGTATACCTGATTTTGGGGGCGTCACAGTTGGTATCAGAGCTTAGGGATATGATCCTTGGCTAAGATGTGAGAATAGAACTAGGAGGGGAGAGACGGGGAATTCCTTCGCTAGTATGACCTACCTAAGTTTATTTGTTATTTAATTGGTTGGTCAGAGTATATTGCTAATATGTGACATGTTAATTAACCTTTGTTTGTGGCAGTATCTGAAAATGGCATCTGAGAATCTTGAGAATAGCAATGGAGCACAGGCGACTGTTGATTCACCACATATCAGTAATCAGGATAATGTGCTTCAGGAAGGTGACAATCCTCATGCAAACAACAACACTGACCAGATGATGAATGATGGAATGTTCAGAAACTTTATGCAGTTCATGCAACAGTAGGCGAGAGCGGCTCCTGTCCAAAATATAGGTGGAAACACTGAAAACTCTCGGATGGTCACCGCTAAGCAATTCAAGGAGCTGGGACCACCAGAGTTTAAGGGAGAGCCAAAACCACTTATAGCAGAAACATGGATAAAGCAGATTACCAAGATATTTGATGTCTTGGGATGCTCCGAGGAGCAAAAGGTTCCCTTTACCGCCTTTATGTTGCGAGGAGAGGCAGATTACTGGTGGGAATCGCTTAAGCGTACTCAACCTGCCGCACTGAAGATGTCTTGGGAGAAGTTCCAAGAGCTGTTCAATGACAAATACTTTCCCGAAAGTGTTCGTCACATGAAGGAGGTGGAATTCATCAAATTGGAGCAGAATAATATGACCGTGTCGCAGTATGAGGCTAAATTTCCTTCAGCGTCATATCTGATATTCCGGTCAGAAATACTATATTTTGAGGTAGGGGATGTTATTTTTTCGTAAATTGTATTATTTCTTTCAATATCATTATGTCGAAATATTGTTCTGAACTTTTTATCAAATTTAAAATTTTTTATGTCGGGGTTACTATTCACGTATACGGCACTATTCACGAATACAACACTATTCACTAAAAAATAAAATTTTCTCTTCTTTGTTCCAGATGTCTATTATGGTTACTATCTTTGATTGTATCCATGTTTTGATCATTATTCTTGAATTTTTCTCCATTATGTTTTATTATGGAGTATTTTTAAACTTGAATTATCTAAAGTACGAATCTCTAAACTTTGTCCTTTTATCGTACTGGATTCGTTCTCTAAAATATTTTTCATCATCCCAGTCCTTAATGGTGATACTTAATGAATATCTTTGGCCTGTAGTGCAAAGATGAATGATTACCTGATAAATATCTTTGGCCCGTAGTGCAAAGATGAACTGGTGTTGAGATGAACATAACCAACTGGTGATACAAATGAATATCTTTGGCCCGTAGTGCAAAGACGAACAAGTGTTGAGATGAACATAACCAACTGGTGATACAAATGAATATCTTCGGCCCGTAGTGCAAAGATGAATATTTGATTCAAGATGTATATTGATTGATGTTACAGGGATAAAATATTGATAATAGACTTTTAAATTCATAGATGCTAGTAGATTTCATTCTCTACTTAACTCTTCTAATGAATTGTTGTTTCCGCTGCAATTGTTGATCTAAAACTTATTGTCTATTATATTCTATCAGATTTTTTCCTGTTGAAGACTATTGATAATTTGTTGTATATTATCTTAGTCATAATATTCTTTACTGGGCTAGTTGAGCTCACCATTTTTCTTTTTGTTCCATTTTTCTTCTCAGGAGGTGAGAATATAGCAGGAACTAGCCGGGGTATGGAGTGATGGTTCTAGAAAGTTGTTTTAGCAGTCCTAACTATTTTTGTAAAATAGTGTATCAATAATTTTAATGAGGACTCCTTTTGAGTTTTAATACTGTCTATTAGATAATATTTGTACTTAAACTCACAGTTTATGTGTTGTCGTATTTTGCACGACAATGGTATTAATGAAGTTGTTGTTGTTTCTGTACCATGTATTTGGCGACTAAGAATGGGTGGTGTATACCTATTTTAGGGGGCGTCACATGATATGTGGATTACTAACTGTTGAATGTCTCTAAAACATTGCATTCTTATGGTGGTTTTGGCATATAAGGTTCAACAAAGGCATGTCTACTTCAAGCAACATGAGCATTCAAACTCATGATACCCGATTTCGAAATTAGATTTGTTATTGTCGCCTGAGAGCTGCTGTGAGAATATCTGAATCAGAGAAGAATCCTGGAAAGCTTTACTATGACTGTCCAAGGGAGAAGGACAAAGGAAAATGTAAGTTTTGGGACTGGTGCAATCTAATTGGGTATGGCAAACCCAACTCCGCTGTTGAAGCACACGTGCAGCTGCACATCAATGATGTTGCTCGACTTGGAGTCATTGAAATCATTGTGGCACATCTTAAACACATCGTCAATATCATCGTGTTCTTTTGTGGGCTATCCTTGGTAGTGTTCGTCATGGCACTTGTCAAGTGATTGTAATGATTGTAATGATTGTGTACTTGGCTATCCTAACTGGGTTAAGAAAGCACTGGATGATTGTCTTGAATATAATTGTCTTGTTGAAAATATGGATGTTAACTTTTATCTGTTTGAGCTTGTAAATAATAAGTACTAAAGGTTCTTTTCTTAATCAGTCAATATTGTGCTTATCCACATAGAAAAGAAACGAGCTAAGACGTAGAAAGTGGTTACAAGTACACTGTTTTCCAGACTTCATACTCTTAAACATAAAGTGACTATTGTGTCTTTGCATCTTGTTTCAAGCAAAAGGTGGACCTTAGAAATATATATATATATAAAATCAAAGTAGCACATCATACACTTGTTTTCTTTTCAGAACGAATGAAAGCAAGAACATTCCTGCAGGACATCTATTAGGTATCAACCCCGACCTTCTCTAAAGGTTCTCTCGGCCATATGTACAGTTACTCACCAATAATAACAATATACATATATTATGGGAATGATGTCTACCAAGCCGATAGCTAGCTAGTTAAGGGTTTAATCATGCAGAAAACAATGAAATGCTCACAATTCAAGGCAATCAAAGCACCATGTTTTCCAAATAGGTTTCTCAAAGAAACAGAGCAGCCCCTGCCAAAACACAGCAGCTCTTTGGGTCTACTTTGCCAAAACAGAACAAAAGAAGCAAGAAACTTATTACAGACATCGTAGATCCACACATCAAAGAAACTTATTAAAATACAGAAAAAATACAAATTATTAAACAAGCAGCCCCTGCCACAAAGACTCCCATCCTGAAACACAGAAATGTCATCATGTCAACTACAAGAATAGCATCAATGTCAACTATAAGATGGAGACAAAATTACAATAAGAAAAACAATCAAACAAAGACTTACAATCATCGTTAATGTCAACGTCCTCCTCATCGTACACTACAACAAGTTTTGGACAATTTCTTTTGTCATGCGACACTCCAACAATCCCACAGCCATTGCTTTTCCTAGCCTTCTTGATAGCCTTCTCTTTTCCTCCCTTAAGTCGTTTACCACAACCCTTTGTCCTTACCGAAAATGGTTCTTTGTGACTTAGTTGTTGGCTCTCAAAAGAAATGGGCATGTTGATACTCCCTTCCACATCCATGCTACTATGATTCATGGCGTCAAACCTCCTTTGAGTTGATAACAACAATTCTTTCAACTCTTTTGTATCATCTTCACTTAATGCATCTTCATCAATAACATTATACGCAATTTGGAATAGACTACTCCGCCTCAGTAACACAGAAGTATCACATATTTCACTCACCCTCCCACCCAAGTCATCCATAACTCTGCCACATTTTGCAGATTTTGTCCACCTCTGCAAGATGTACTGATTAGGTAATTCTATAACCTATTTTTTTTGTGAAATATGCCAACATATGCCTACATGGAATGCCATCACTCTCAAACATCTGACAACTACATTTAACAAAGTTTAATGACTTGTCAAACGAAAGCTTACGGTCATTAGAATCACCATCGTTTACCCTCTGAACATTGTACATACAGTTGTTGTCATCTTTAGATGTTCGTGTTACCACATACTTGCCACTTTCAAGCAGTTACTCTTGAAACTTGTAAAAAATAGTATGTGTGTACAACTCACTCATCTGATATTCCATGACCCGCCCAGTTAGTGTTTGTGGCTTTTCATTGACATCCTTATGATCAAAATCTAGTTCATTATGTCGCATTTTTACAAGTCCCCTATTAAACCGCGTCAAAAATCTAACATTGAGTTTTGAGGAGAGACATACTTCTTGAAAAAGGCATGTGCCCCTTCAACTCATTGGCTACTAGTCATGTGGGCAGAAAAAATATGTCTCAAAAATGCCGAAACCCATCGCTCGCGGATTTCGTACATCTCTTGTAACCAATCATTCGTGTCAAATGTAATTTTCCCTACAACCTTTGCCCATCTTCTTTCAAACTCCTCTCAGCTCTTAGATTTCCATATACAACAACTCAACTCGCCATAATGTTCTTTGTAGGGAATTGGACCTAATTTTTCAAAAAAAAAATTCAAAATGTGCCAAATGCAATACCTATGAAAAGTATTTGGAAGCATAGCATGAATTGAATTTCGCATGGCCGGATCTTGATCAGTTAGGATTATTTTGGGCGGGCTACCCGACATCGCTTTCAACCATTCCATGAAAAACCAATCAAAAGCATCAATCTTTTCACCACTTAAAAATGTGTACCCTAAAAGAGTTGTCTGCCCATGGTGATTAACCCCTACTATAGGTGCGAAAATCAAATTGTAGCAGTTCGTATTGTAAGTTGTATCAAATACAATAACATTCCCAAAACTTTTATATGATTTTCTACATATTGCATCCACCCAAAAATAATGAATCATGACACCCTCCTCTTGCTCGAATGTAAAAGTAAAACCGGGATTCTTTTTTTTCTCATCCTTAAAATATTCAAACAACAGATTAGCATCATATTCCTTCAAAGCCCTCCTCCTATCTCTTTCAGCATTATAAAGATCTCGTGTTGTACATCCAACATTTTCAAAACCTCCAGCTTCCATCTCTAAAATACTCATTTGTTGTTATGTTGTCACATTAGCTTTTGATAGTTATTCTGTTAAATTTCTTTTGGCAAGTGTCACTACACGATGAGAGTGTAACAAATGTACTTTTCTTGGGATCGTAAGAGGATGGTTATGACCTTCAACAAATTGTCTAATAACATACCCCCCACCCGCATCGGTCCAGTCTTTCACAACTACCACTCTCGCACCACAAGTAGCTCTAATTAGGCCCCGTTTTCGTACAATCTATTGAGTTTTGTTGGGAACAATTCTCCTTAACCCTTCTTTAAAACAAACAAATTCCTTTCTAATTATTTCACAGTTAGGACTCTTCTTACTAGAATTTAACCGCGTACCAAATCCACCTTCTCTACCATAATTGTTATAAAAGTCGCGAACATCGCCTAAGTTGTGAAAATGTTGCCCAATTTTCGGTATCAACTCGTTTTTAACTTGCGGAGTGTAAAGTTGTTGAGAAGAATTGCCAGATGATACCGTTTCTATCTCTTCTACACAATGCTGTATTCTGCAAAGTCAACAAGTATACAACTTAGAATCAATAAGCCAGCAGATATATTGTTTGCTATTAAGTTGAAGAATTCTGCAGTGAAACTATGATGCACTAATGGATTTTGCAAATTAAATACTTTCACTAATTGTGGACCTTATATCATGGTTGAGCGGAATAAATTGGTTACATGTTATTTTACCTTTAGGTTTGTCTACCCAAAAACTATGGTATTCTGTATCATTTTACCTTTAGGTTAATGTTATTGAAATTCCAAAATTCCACAATTACTCATAATACTGTCAAAGTGGAGTATAATTTTCGGAGTGCCTGCATAAATTTTAGAAGTCATATTGACATGTTTGAATTTTAGTATGAAAACTTAAATATGTTTTTGGGTGTAGGTGTTAGAGCTATTAACATATGGTCATGACTCTGAAGCTGCACAGAGCTGGAGACTGTAAGACCCCGAATTTTATGAAATAAAAGTATTCAATTTTTCTTATAATTACTATTCAGTAAATGGTTAAATTGATAAATGTTAAAGTTAAGGGTGATATATGATTTTTTTTTAAAATACACATGTAGTTATAAAATAATCATTGTTGTCGGGGAATATTCGTTTGGTCGTGGAATATTCTTTCTGTCGGAGAATATTCGTACGACGGCGCAGCTATTTGTGGGCCCCATAACGAATAACTGTCGGGTGAAGAAAATGACAAATTTGAGTTTTTACAAATAACGGCGTAGTTGTTACCGTTAACACTGTTGGAATACCCGGTGGTTAAAATACAGTAATACGCGTTATTGCACAGTAGCACACGGTATTGCATAGTATTTTTGAAATTATTGATTCTTACGTAAGAAGGCACTACTCAATAATTGTTACAGTAATTACTGTTCAATATTTTATTTTATTGATTCAATAATTGCTACGTTGAAATTTTATATTATTGTTGTTCAATAATTGTTGCTGCACAGTATTTTCCATTATCAGATCAATAATTCATATTATTTGAATAGTATTATTAGATAGCATTATTGGCAATGTCTAGAAAGTTCTGTCTAAGGAGAGGTTTGGTCATCTAATTGCGCGCTAGTAAGGAAAAATCCTTATTGGAAAGCCCCCTCTTTCCTGGGAACGGCCTGGTTGTCATAAATGTGATTCTGTAATATTATTTGTGAATAATTAATTATTGATTTATATGATAAGAAAATATTTATTTTATGTGGATATAAATGAGGGATATATTTTTGTGGTTAAAAATGAAGGAGTTAATGTTGAGGTTTTTATCATTATTTTTGTCGGAATGGAGGTATTAAAAATCAGGGTTTTTGAGATATTTTGCGGGGGTTATAATTTTTAATCCGACCGTTGGATCGTGGTAATTTTTGGATATGTTATACATATATAAGTTGAGTATATGTCCACAAATTTTGAACCGTTAAAAATGAACGTATGATTTATTATGAATTTTACGAGATGACTGGTTCAGAAATTGTTGAATTTTCGGAGTTTATCATTTTGGTGGAAAATTCTAGAATTGGTGGGCCCCACTTGTGGTTGGTGAAGAAATGTGCTGAATTATATTTCAAATGTGGTGGGTGGGAATAGTAGCAGGTAAAGCCATCAGGTTGCAGGTCAAACCTACCAAAATTTTCCTATAAATAGAGGGCTAAGTTAGAATTGAAAATCACACCAGAAACATAAGCTTTCTCTCTTTCTCTCTCTATATTATGAAGCATATTTTGTGAGTATTTAGATACTTTGAGAGTTGCTATTCAGTGCAAGTTTTCTTCAGCTTTGCATTCCAGTCAGAAGTACTGCTCTTTTGAGGTAAGGGATAGTAAGGGATATTAAGGGATTTTAAGGGTTGTTATGATTTTCAGTTTCGTAATTTTTCTGATCTTCAAAAATTCTGGAAAAATTTGAAATGATATTTTGATGAGTTTTCTTGATTGTGTCCAAAAATGGTGATTTTTGGATGTATAGATTGAGAGTTATGAATTTTATGAGAAAAGACTATTTTAAAAGTAACCGCTTATAATTCCTTGTGGTTAACTCCAAAATTGATGAAATTTTTATTGGGAGTACATGTATATGATAGAAGTATACTCTGTAAATTTCAGAATTTTTAGACAAAAGTACAATTTTTGATAAATGTCTAAATATTCGGCTATTTTGGCCATATGAAAAATAGTAAATGACTTTTAAAAATTCTGAGAAAAATATATGTTCACTATGGGACTATATTATGCTAAATCCCAGAAAAGAAATATTTTTGGAACTGATTTGGTATTTTTCATGAAAATGGTCTAGTTATGAGTAAATGAATTAAATATGTTTTGTGAAGAAAGAAAATTGGAAAATAGGATTTTATGGCTTGAGAATCCTATATGAGGTATATGCAGATTTTTGATGAGGGTTTTGGTTATTGATGATGAAATTGTAAGAGTTGGCATTTTATGATGATTAAATGCATTAATTAGTAAAGTGTAAACAATTAAAATAAATTGTTTATAAATTTAAGTAATGTTATTCTTTCAATATCATTATACCGAAATATTGGTATGAATTTTATTGTAGAATTTCTATCTTTTGTGTCGGGGTTACTATTCATGAGTTACGAATATTACTCTTGAGATTAAAACTATATGTTGATCATATTATTTTTATCATCATATATAACATTTTTATAACCCTGATGTTGAAATTCTCTTTCACTGGAGTGTAAAGATGGGTAGATTATTGGTATGATCATGACTAGGGTTCTCTTTGGCCTGTAGTGCAAAGTTGAATTGTGACTGGTATGATCATGACCATTGAATTTATAATTGAATATCTTAAGCTTAAGTGCAAAGGTGAATTGATCAACATGGTTATAATTATTGTTTATATAAATTCTGAAATGATTATATATTTCTTTGAGATATGAATATATTTGGCCTGTAGTGCAAAGATGAACTGTTGTTGAATATCTTTGGCCGTAGTGCAAAGATGGTTTGTTGATGAATATCTTTGGCCTGTAGTGCAAAGATGAACTGTTGTTGAATATCTTTGGCCTGTAGTGCAAAGATGAACTGTTGTTGAATATCTTTGGCCCGTAGTGCAAAGATGGTTTGTTGATGAATATCTTTGGCCCGTAGTGCAAAGATGGATTTGTTAGTATGATTATAAACAGGAATTGTGATTTGGTATAACCATGATCTTTGATGTTTCAGGTAAAGACAGGTGATGAAAATATTCTTCGTCCTGGGTGCGAAGAAAAATTTATAGTCACAATTATGATTATGAGTTATTCATATGATTGTGGAAAGAACTGTTGATTGATGTTACAGGGATAAAACATTGTTGGTGGATTTTTAACATGGAGAAGATAATAGACTTTATAGTCTATTTGACTCTTCTAATGGATTGCATGTTCCGCTGCAACTATGGTTGAAATTTTTTATCATCTACCATATGTTCTAAATCTCTGATTTATTATTGATGAAGGCTATTGATAATTTATTTATCTTTAGTCATGATATTCTTTACTGAGCTAGTTGTGCTCACCCTTTTGCTTCACAATTCCTTTCAGGTAATAAGAGTGTAGCTGGGTCGAGCGGGGGTAACAAGGGAATAGAACGGTGGTTATCATTTAGTAGTTATATTTGGTGAAGAAAATAGGGTGAGGCGAACCCAACGTTGGAAGGGTGTTTTGTCACTATCATACAAGATGTCTAATGACATACAACCTCGTGTCATCATAGGACAGGGTTGTGCTCATCCACTTGCTGAGTATATATACGAGCACTACCTATATAATCTTGGTGTTTGTTTGAAGTATAATTCTCAATTAGAGACAGTGGAGATAATGATAAGTCAAGAGAAGACTCACCATTGGGAAGAATATGATAGTAATCTTCTCGTTTTTCTTTGGGGTCTATTGGGTCAACCAAGGATAATTCTGTGGCCATATGATATCTATCATAACCTAGACGCGTGGCCTCCCATGTACGAAGGTTTCCTTGAGCACTTCCCAAAGATTCTAATTTCTAAAACAGTTTTTGACTATACCTTTATGTAAGGTGTTATTGTGAGGTGATGTCCACGGTTGGAACATGAGTCACATTTGGTATATATTTGTATCTAAACTCACAGCATATGTGTTGTTGTATTTTGCACGACAATTGGTGTAATAAAGTTGTAGTTGTTTTCTGTACCATGTATTTGACGACTCAGAATGGGTTGGGTGGAATGAACCTATTTTGGGGTCGTCACAGGTGGTATCAGAGCTTAGGGATATGATCTCTGGTAGAGATTGGGGAATACAACTAGGTGGGGAGAGATGAGTAAATCCTTCGCTAGTGTGTCCTTCCTAAGCTTATTTGTTGGTCAGTCATAATATCGGGATGTTATGTGATATGTTAATTTGTTAAATTAACCCTTGTTTTGAAGTTGTATTCTAGAATGATATTTGAAATACAGGAGATGAGCAATGGAGAAATTATGATGACAGAGAAGATGGAATCTGAAATGAAAGGAAGGTATTCTCAACTCTTTGAAATACCAGGTACGTAAATTTCGAGGACGAAATTTCATAAGGAGGGGAGATTGTAAGACCCCGAATTTTATGAAATAAAAGTATTCAATTTTTCTTATAATTACTATTCAGTAAATGGTTAAATTGATAAATGTTAAAGTTAAGGGTGATATATGATTTTTTTTTAAAATACACAAGTGATTATAAAATAATCATTGTTGTCGGGGAATATTCGTTTGGTCGTGGAATATTCTTTCTGTCGGAGAATATTCGTACGACGGCGCAGCTATTTGTGGGCCCCATAACGAATAACTGTCGGGTGAAGAAAATGACAAATTTGAGTTTTTACAAATAACGGCGTAGTTGTTACCGTTAACACTGTTGGAATACCCGGTGGTTAAAATACAGTAATACGCGTTATTGCACAGTAGCACACGGTATTGCATAGTATTTTTGAAATTATTGATTCTTACGTAAGAAGGCACTACTCAATAATTGTTACAGTAATTACTGTTCAATATTTTATTTTATTGATTCAATAATTGCTACGTTGAAATTTTATATTATTGTTGTTCAATAATTGTTGCTGCACAGTATTTTCCATTATCAGATCAATAATTCATATTATTTGAATAGTATTATTAGATAGCATTATTGGCAATGTCTAGAAAGTTCTGTCTAAGGAGAGGTTTGGTCATCTAATTGCGCGCCAGTAAGGAAAAATCCTTATTGGAAAGCCCCCTCTTTCCTGGGAACGGCCTGGTTGTCATAAATGTGATTCTGTAATATTATTTGTGAATAATTAATTATTGATTCATATGATAAGAAAATATTTATTTTATGTGGATATAAATGAGGGATATATTTTTGTGGTTAAAAATGAAGGAGTTAATGTTGAGGTTTTTATCAGTATTTTTGTCGGAATGGAGGTATTAAAAATCAGGGTTTTTGAGATATTTTGCGGGGGTTATAATTTTTAATCCGACCGTTGGATCGTGGTAATTTTTGGATATGTTATACATATATAAGTTGAGTATATGTCCACAAATTTTGAACCGTTAAAAATGAACGTATGATTTATTATGAATTTTACGAGATGACTGGTTCAGAAATTGTTGAATTTTCGGAGTTTATCATTTTGGTGGAAAATTCTAGAATTGGTGGGCCCCACTTGTGGTTGGTGAAGAAATGTGCTGAATTATATTTCAAATGTGGTGGGTGGGAATAGTAGCAGGTAAAGCCATCAGGTTGCAGGTCAAACCTACCAAAATTTTCCTATAAATAGAGGGCTAAGTTAGAATTGAAAATCACACCAAAAACATAAGCTTTCTCTCTTTCTCTCTCTATATTATGAAGCATATTTTGTGAGTATTTAGATACTTTGAGAGTTGCTATTCAGTGCAAGTTTTCTTCAGCTTTCCATTCCAGTCAGAAGTACTGCTCTTTTGAGGTAAGGGATAGTAAGGGATATTAAGGGATTTTAAGGGTTGTTATGATTTTCAGTTTCGTAATTTTTCTGATCTTCAAAAATTCTGGAAAAATTTGAAATGATATTTTGATGAGTTTTCTTGATTGTGTCCAAAAATGGTGATTTTTGGATGTATAGATTGAGAGTTATGAATTTTATGAGAAAAGACTATTTTAAAAGTAACCGCTTATAATTCCTTGTGGTTAACTCCAAAATTGATGAAATTTTTATTGGGAGTACATGTATATGATAGAAGTATACTCTGTAAATTTCAGAATTTTTAGACAAAAGTACAATTTTTGATAAATGTCTAAATATTCGGCTATTTTGGCCATATGAAAAATAGTAAATGACTTTTAAAAATTCTGAGAAAAATATATGTTCACTATGGGACTATATTATGCTAAATCCCAGAAAAGAAATATTTTTGGAACTGATTTGGTATTTTTCATGAAAATGGTCTAGTTATGAGTAAATGAATTAAATATGTTTTGTGAAGAAAGAAAATTGGAAAATAGGATTTTATGGCTTGAGAATCCTATATGAGGTATATGCAGATTTTTGATGAGGGTTTTGGTTATTGATGATGAAATTGTAAGAGTTGGCATTTTATGATGATTAAATGCATTAATTAGTAAAGTGTAAACAATTAAAATAAATTGTTTATAAATTTAAGTAATGTTATTCTTTCAATATCATTATACCGAAATATTGGTATGAATTTTATTGTAGAATTTCTATCTTTTGTGTCGGGGTTACTATTCATGAGTTACGAATATTACTCTTGAGATTAAAACTATATGTTGATCATATTATTTTTATCATCATATATAACATTTTTATAACCCTGATGTTGAAATTCTCTTTCACTGGAGTGTAAAGATGGGTAGATTATTGGTATGATCATGACTAGGGTTCTCTTTGGCCTGTAGTGCAAAGTTGAATTGTGACTGGTATGATCATGACCATTGAATTTATAATTGAATATCTTAAGCTTAAGTGCAAAGGTGAATTGATCAACATGGTTATAATTATTGTTTATATAAATTCTGAAATGATTATATATTTCTTTGAGATATGAATATATTTGGCCTGTAGTGCAAAGATGAACTGTTGTTGAATATCTTTGGCCGTAGTGCAAAGATGGTTTGTTGATGAATATCTTTGGCCTGTAGTGCAAAGATGAACTGTTGTTGAATATCTTTGGCCTGTAGTGCAAAGATGAACTGTTGTTGAATATCTTTGGCCCGTAGTGCAAAGATGGTTTGTTGATGAATATCTTTGGCCCGTAGTGCAAAGATGGATTTGTTAGTATGATTATAAACAGGAATTGTGATTTGGTATAACCATGATCTTTGATGTTTCAGGTAAAGACAGGTGATGAAAATATTCTTCGTCCTGGGTGCGAAGAAAAATTTATAGTCACAATTATGATTATGAGTTATTCATATGATTGTGGACCAGAACTGTTGATTGATGTTACAGGGATAAAACATTGTTGGTGGATTTTTAACATGGAGAAGATAATAGACTTTATAGTCTATTTGACTCTTCTAATGGATTGCTGTTCCGCTGCAACTATGGTTGAAATTTTTATCATCTACCATATGTTCTAAATCTCTGATTTATTATTGATGAAGGCTATTGATAATTTATTTATCTTTAGTCATGATATTCTTTACTGGGCTAGTTGTGCTCACCCTTTTGTTCACAATTCCTTTCAGGTAATAAGAGTGTAGCTGGGTCGAGCGGGGGTAACAAGGGAATAGAACGGCGGTTATCATTTAGTAGTTATATTTGGTGAAGAAAATAGGGTGAGGCGAACCCAACGTTGGAAGGGTGTTTTGTCACTATCATACAAGATGTCTAATGACATACAACCTCGTGTCATCATAAGACAGGGTTGTGCTCATCCACTTGCTGAGTATATATACGAGCACTACCTATATAATCTTGGTGTTTGTTTGAAGTATAATTCTCAATTAGAGACAGTGGAGATAATGATAAGTCAAGAGAAGACTCACCATTGGGAAGAATATGATAGTAATCTTCTCGTTTTTCTTTGGGGTCTATTGGGTCAACCAAGGATAATTCTGTGGCCATATGATATCTATCATAACCTAGACGCGTGGCCTCCCATGTACGAAGGTTTCCTTGAGCACTTCCCAAAGATTCTAATTTCTAAAACAGTTTTTGACTATACCTTTATGTAAGGTGTTATTGTGAGGTGATGTCCACGGTTGGAACATGAGTCACATTTGGTATATATTTGTATCTAAACTCACAGCATATGTGTTGTTGTATTTTGCACGACAATTGGTGTAATAAAGTTGTAGTTGTTTTCTGTACCATGTATTTGACGACTCAGAATGGGTTGGGTGGAATGAACCTATTTTGGGGTCGTCACAGAGACTACCCAAGCTGCACAGAGCTGGAGACTTGAAAAGAAACTATATATGAGCTAAATTTGTGACGCCCCCAAAATAGGTATACAACACCCATTCTGAGTCGCCAAATACATGGTACAGAAAGCAAACTACAACTTCAATAATACAATTGTCGTGCAAAATACGACAACACATACTGTGAGTTTAAATACAAATATTGTCTTCTAGACAATATCCACACTCAAATAAGTCCTCAATACAATTATTCAAACACTATTTTACAGAAATAGTGAGGACTGCTAAAACATCTTTCTAGAACCATCACTCCATACCCCAACTAGATCCTGCTATGTTCTCACCTCCTGAGAAGAAAAATGGAATAAAAAGGAAAAGGGTGAGCTCAACTAGCCCAGTAAAGAATATTATGACTAAGATAATATACAACAAATTATCGTAAGTCTTCAACGGGGAAAAATCTGATAGAATATAATATACAACAAGTTTTAGATCAACAACTGCAGCGGAAACAGCAAACCATTAGAAGAGTCAAGTAGAGAAAGAATTTTACTATCTTCTAAGATTTAAAAGTCCATCATCAATATTTTATCCCTGTAACATCAATCAATATACATCTTGAATCAAATATTCATCTTTGCACTACAGGCCAAAGATATTCATTTGTAACACCAGTCGGTCATGTTCATCTCAACACCTGTTCATCTTTGCACTACAGGCCAAAGATATTCATTAGGTAATCATACATCTTTGCACTACAGGCCAAAGATATTCAGTAATATCATCATTTAGGACTGAGGATGATAAAAAATATCTTAAAGAGAACGAATCCAATGAGACAGAAGGACAAATAGTAGGGATTCGTATAACAGTTTATCCAAGATCAATAATACTTCATAATAATCAATTGTGAAGCAGAATTCAAAAATAAAGATCAAAACATGGATACAATCAAAGATAGTAACCATAATTGACATCTTGGACAAAAAGGGAAAATTTTATTTTTCGGTGAATAGTGCCGTATTCGTGAATAGTGCCGTATACGTGAATAGTAACGTATACGTGAATAGTAACCCCGACACAAAAAGTTCCAAATTTGATAAAAACTCATATCAATATTTCAGCATAATGATATTGAAGAAAATAATATCATTTAAGAAGAAAATAATATCCCTTACCTCAAGATATCAGTACTTCTGGTCGGAATACCGGTATAAGGCTGAAAGAAACTTGCTTGATGAATAGAAACTCTCAAAGTATCTAAATACTCACAAAATACACTCAATAATCTAGAGAGAGAAAGAGAGAAAACTTGTTTCTGGTGTGATTTTCAATTCTAACTTAGCCCTCTATTTATAGGAAAATTTTAGTAGGTTTGACCTGCAACCTGATGGCTTTACCTGCTACTATTCCCACCCACCACATTTGAAATATAATTCAGCACATTTCTTCATCAACCACAAGTGGGGCCCACCAATTCTAGAATTTTTCATCAAAATGATAAACTCCGAAAATTCAACAATTTCTGAACCAGTCATCTTGTAAAATTCATAATAAATCATACGTCCATTTTTAACGGTTCAAAATTTGTGGACATATACTCAACTTATATATGTATAACATATCCAAAAATTACCACGATCCAACGGTCGGATTAAAAATTATAACCCCCGCAAAATGTCTCAAAAACCCTGATTTTTAATACCTCCATTCCGACAAAAATACGGATAAAAACCTCATCATTAACTCCTTCATTTTTAACCACAAAAATATATCCCTCATTTATATCTGTATAAAATAAATATTTTCTTATCATATGAATCAATAATTAATTATTCACAAATAATATTACAGAATCGCATTTATGACAACCAGGCCGTTCCCAGGAAAGAGGGGGCTTTCCAATAAGGATTTCTCCTTACTGGCGCACAATTAGATGACCAAACCTCTCCTTAGACAGAACTTTCTAGACATTGCCAATAATGTTATCTAATAATATTATTCAAATAATATGAATTATTGATCTGATAATGGAAAATACTGTGCAACAACAATTATTGAAACAACAATAATATAAAATATCAATGCAACAATTATTGAATCAATAAAATAAAATATTGAACAATAACTATTGTAACAATTATTGAGTAGTGCCTTCTTACGTAAGAATCAATAATTGGTGCAATACCGTGTGCTACTGTATTTTAACCACCGGGTATTTCAACAGTATTAACGGTAACAACTACGCCGTTATTTATAAATAACGTATACTTGTCGTTTTCTTCATCCAATCACTTTCCGTTATGAGGCCCACACAAGGCTGCGCCGTCGTACGAATATTCCCCGACAGCAAGAATATTCCACGACCAAACGAATATTCCCCGACAAAATGAATATTTTATAACCACTTGCTTATTTTGCAAAATTTGTACATTTCACCCATAACCAAAGTATTATATCAAATTAACCCCTTATTATTCACAATAATATTTAGAGAAAATTTTATTTTATTCATTAATAAGTTGGGGTCTTACAACCTCCCCTCCTTATGAAATTTCGTCCTCGAAATTGACGTACGTACCTGATGTTTCAAAAAAAGTGAGGATACTTCGCTTTCATTTCTAATTCCAACTCCCAGGTCATTTCTTCAATAGCATGGTTTCTCCACAAAACCTTAACTTGTGGTATAACCTTCGTGCGTAGGACATGCTCTTTCCTATCCAAGATCTTAACAGGTACCTCATCGTACGTTAAATCTTCTGCTATCTCGTCTGGTTCTAACTCAATAATGTGGTTCGGGTCTTTAACATATTTACGAAGCATAGATATGTGAAAAACATTATGAACACGAGACATGCTTGGAGGTAATGCGAGTCTATATGCCACATTTCCTATTCGCTCAAGAATCTCAAATGGACCAACAAATCTTGGATTGAGCTTTCCTCTCTTCCCAAATCTTGTAACTCCCTTCCATGGTGCAACACGTAATAATACATGATCCCCAATATTAAATTCCACGTCCTTCCGATGAAGATCCGCATAACTCTTTTGTCGATCCTGTGCCGTTTGTATACGTTGTCGAATCGTTTGGATCTTCTCTGTAGTAATGCGTACCAACTCTGGTCCCAACAATGTTGCTTCACCCACCTCGTCCCAACATACTGGAGAACGACATTTTCTTCCATACAACGCCTCGAATGGAGCCACACCTATGCTCGCCTGATAACTGTTGTTGTAGGAGAATTCCACCAATGGTAGGTACTTATCCCAACTCCCTTTGAGATCTAGGACACAAAGTCTTAATAGATCTTCAAGAGTTTGAATAGTCCTCTCTGATTGTCCGTCCGTTTGAGGATGGTATGCCGAACTGAATTGTAAATCCGTGCCCATAGCTTTCTGCAAGCTAACCCAAAATCGTGAAGTGAATCTTGGGTCACGATCCGAAACTATGGATACTGGCATGCCATACAATCTCACAATCTCGTTCACGTACATACTAGCAAGACGTTCAAGGGAATAAGTCTCACGTATCGGCAAGAAATGAGCGGACTTGGTTAATCTATCAACAATAACCCAAATCGCATCTATGCCTTGAGAAACCTTGGGAAGACCCGTAACAAAATCCATAGTAATGTGTTCCCACTTCCATTTCGGGATCTCAAGTGGTTGCAATGGACCCTTTGGCACTTGATGCTCCGCCTTTACACGTTGACAAGTTAAACACCTCGAGATAAACTCCGCGATCTCTCTTTTCATATTGCTCCACCAAAATATATGTCGAAGATCGTGATACATTTTGGTACTCCCAAGATGGATTGCAAACGGTGTGTTGTGTGCCTCCATCATTATTCTATGCTTCAAGTCAAAATCGTTAGGAACACAAAGTCTGGAGTTGACTCGAAGTATTCCTTCTTCATCGATTCTTGCTTCTGGAATAGCACCTTCTTGCACTTTCTTCTTCATACGCATCAGCTCCATGTCCGTAGCTTGAGCAGCTTTAACTTTATCGATTAAAGTCGGTTCTACTCGTATATTTGATATCATCATGTGGGTACTTGGAGCCTTCATCTCTATCTCCATCCTTTGTAAGTCATACAAAATGGGCCTTTGTGTTAACAATATTGCACTCGTACCCGCATATGATCTTCTACTCAATGCGTCAGCTACTACGTTTGCTTTTCCAGGATGATATTGGATGGTATGATCGTAATCTTTCAACAGCTCAAGCCAACGTCGTTGCCGCATGTTGAGTTCCTTTTGGGTGAAGAAATATTTGAGGCTTTTATGATCCGTATAGATCTCCACTTTCTCCCCATACAGGTAGTGTCTCCAAATCTTCAACGCAAAAATGACTGCTGCCAACTCCAAATCATGAGTAGGATAATTCCTCTCATATTCTTTGAGTTGTCGTGAGGCATAGGCTATGACTTTTCCATGTTGCATGAGAACACATTCTAACCCTTTGCCTGAAGCATCGCTGTAGATAACAAATCCATCCGAACCAGATGGTATTGTCAGAACAGGTGCCGAAATGAGTCTCCTCTTGAGTTCTTGGAAACTCTTCTCGCATTCCTCACTCCATACGAATTTTGTATCTTTCCGAGTCAGCTGAGTTAACGGAGTAGCGATTCGAGAAAATCCTTCCACAAATCTCCGATAATAACCAGCTAAGCCTAGAAAGCTACGTACTTCGGTTACCGACTTCGGTTGCTCCCAACTTTGTATGGCTTCAATCTTCGCCGGGTCGACAGATACTCCATGTTTTGACACCACGTGCCCAAAGAATGCTACTTCCTCAAGCCAGAACTCGCATTTCTTCAATTTGGCATATAGCTTATTTTCACGAAGCCTTTGCAGTACCAGCTTCAAATGGCGCTCATGATCTTCATGGCTTTTGGAATAGATGAGGATGTCATCCATAAAGACAACAACGAACTGATCCAAATATTCTTTGAATACACGGTTCATCATATCCATGAAGGCAGCAGAAGCATTAGTCAGTCCAAAAGACATTACTAAGAATTCATAATGCCCGTACCGAGTTCTGAAGGCAGTCTTTGGAATATCCTCAGTTTTAATCTTCAGCTGATGATATCCAGAACGAAGGTCGATCTTTGAAAAGAATTGTGTTCCTTGTAACTGGTCGAACAGGTCATCAATGCGAGGTAGCGGATACCTATTCTTGATTGTGACATGATTCAATTCTCAATAGTCGATACAAAGTCGCATACTCCCGTCTTTCTTCTTTACGAATAAAACAGGAGCACCCCAAGGAGACGTACTAGGACGAATAAAATCGATGTCCAACAACTCCTGTAGTTGGACTTTTAACTCCTGAAGTTTAATAGGAGCCATTCGATATGGAGTTTTAGAAATGGGCTTTGTACCGGGTTCAAGGTCAATAAAGAATTTAACTTCACGTTCTGGGGGTAGACCAGGAAGTTCTTCAGGAAATACATCGGAAAATTCTCTAACAATAGAAATATTATTCAAATCTGACTTGTCTTTTGTAAGACCCCAATTTTTATAAATAAAGATGAATTTTCTATAAATATCATTTTTGAATATTATGGAGTTAATTTGATATAATGTTATAGTTGTGGGTAATATTTATAAATTTTGCAAAGTAAGCAAGTTGTTATAAAATATTCGTTTGGTCGGAGAATATTCTTTTTGTCGGGGAATATTCGTACGACGGCACAATCATTGGTGGACCCCACAACGGAATTATTGTCGGATTGAGAAAACGACAGAATTATCTTTCTATAAAAATAACGGCTGAGGTGTTACCGTTAAAACCGTTAAAACTGTTGAACTACTCGGTAGTAAAAGTACAGTAATACGCGTGGTTGCATAGTAGCACACGGTATTGATTATTGATGCTTACGTGAGAAGTCACTCAGCTATACTCAATTATTGCTACAGTAATTGCTGCATCATATCTCTTAAATTATTGTCATAGTATCATCTGTATAATATGTTATATTATTAAATCAATAATTGAGACGTTGTGGTAAGTTTGGTTATTTTATGGGGGGCCATATGTCATCATCTAAGAGTCTCTTGGTCAATAGTAATTATCTTCGTCAATAGTAATTACCGTCGTCAATAGTATTTACCTTGGTCAATAGTATTTACCTTGGTCAATAGTAATTACCTTCGTCAATAGTATTTACCTTGGTCAATAGTAATTACCTTCGTCAATAGTATTTACCTTGGTCAATAGTAATTACTTTCGTCAATAGTAGTTGTCCCTTCAATATTACCAAGAGTCATTTGACCCTTCGTTAAGACCAAGAGTCATTTGACCCTTCGTTAGACCAAGAGCCACCCTCAGTTTTTCTATAAATAGAGGCCTAGGGCTTCATTATTTTTCACGAATTCATTCAAGCTATAGAGAGAGAAAGTATAGAGAGAATAAGAGAGAGAGAATAAAAGTATTCTGCTACATCACTTTTCAATATCCAGTTCTTTTAAGGTAGGGAATATTATTTCTTTTATATTCATGAAGAGAACTTCTGTTATTCCATTTGTTATTATTCTGTTGGAATAACCAGTATACGCGGTCTACCCTATACTTGGTGACATTCTTCTATTATTCTGTTGGAACATCCTGTCTGTGTGTTTTACACCGGACCTGGTTCCGTTTATTATTCTGTTGGAACATCCTGTCTGTGTGTTTTACACCGGACCTGGTTCCGTTTTATTATTATTCTGTTGGAATATCCTGTCTGTGTGTTTTACACCGGACCTGGTTCCATTATTTATTATTCTGTCGGAATATCCTGTCTGTGCGTTTACGCCGGACCTGGTTCCATTATTTATTATTCTATTGGAATAACCTGTCTGTGCGGTCTATCGCATGCATGGTGATTTCTTTTGTTATTCCATTCTTTATTGTACTCAGTTGGTTAAGTTTTGACTTCTATACTCCATGAAATTTGTGGAATATCCTTGATAGTTGCGTTTCATCCAGTATCTTTTCAAGAAAATATTCTTCTAAGCATTCTTGAATTTTACTCCACAATGCAGTATCATGTTGACAATTTGGACGTTGTTAATTCCTGGATAAATTAATTCTTGAACTTGTTTTATTGAATTCTTATATCATTGTCATCATCCTCATGTTTATAAAATGTTGAAAGTCATCTGTGGCATGTAGTGCATAGATGGACTTGGTATGATTATGACCAGGGATTATTCGGTATAATCATGACCGTAATGTTACAAATGATGTGGTAAAAGTCCTCATTGGCCCGTAGTGCATTGATGGACAGTTGTTGGCATGATCATGACCATTAATGAATACACGAATATCCTTGGCCGTAGTGCAGGGGTGATTCGATGATGTGGATTATTTTATTAAGCTGAGTCTCAGCGATCACAGTGTTGAAAAACTTTTTAAATCATAAAAGATAGTAGAGTTTATTTTCTACTTGACTCTTTTAATGGATTGCTTGTTCCGCTACAGTTAAACTTGATGTCTATTATATTTTATCAGTTTAACATTGTTGAAGGCTAATGATAATTTATTCTGCATTATCTTAGTCATAATATTTCTTACTGGGCTAGTTGAGCTCACCCTTTCTTTCACTGTTCTCTTCAGGAAATGAGAACGTAGCTGGGGCAAGTCGGGGAACGGAGTGATGGTCCGAATGATAGTATTAGTTAGTAGTCCTCACTATTCTATGTAATGGTGTGTTAATAAATGTAATGAGGACTCCTTTTGAGTATGAATACTCTCTAGAAGATAATATTTGTATTCAAACTCACAGTTTATGTTTTGTCGTATTGTACACGACAGTTGTATTATTAAGTTGTATTTGTATTCTGTACTATGTATCTGACGACCCAAGATGGGTGATGTATACCTAATTTTGGGGGCGTCACAGTTGGTATCAGAGCTTAGGGATATGATCCCTGGCTAAGATGTGAGAATAGAACTAGGAGGGGAGAGACGGGGAATTCCTTCGCTAGTATGACATACCTAAGTTTATTTGCATGGTATTTAATTGGTCGGTCATAATATAAGGATAATATATGACATATCAATTAATTTTTATTTTGTGGCAGTATCTGAAAATGGCATCTGAGAATGTTGAGAATAGCAATGGAGCACAGACGACTGTTGATTCACCACATATCAATAATCAGGATAATGTGCATCAGGAAGGTGTCAATCCTCATGCAAACAACAACACTGACCAAATGATGAATGATCAAATGTTCAGAGGCTTTATGCAATTCATGCAACAACAGGTGAAAGCGGCTCCTGTCCACAACGTAGGTGGAAATACTGGAAACTCTCTGGCGGTCACCGCTAAACAGTTTAAGGAGCTGGGACCACCGGAGTTTAAGGGAGAACCCAAACCACTTGTAGCTGAAACATGGATAAAGCAGATCACCAAGATATTTGATGTCTTGGGTTGCTCCGAGGAGCAAAAGGTTCCCTTTGCCGCCTTTATGTTGCGAGGAGAGGCAGATTACTGGTGGGAATCGATAAAGCGTACTCAACCTGCCGCACTGAAGATGTCCTGGGAGAAGTTCCAAGAGCTGTTTAACGACAAATACTTTCCCGAGAGTATTCGTCACATGAAGGAGGTGGAGTTCATCAAATTGGAGCAGAATAATATGACCGTGTCGCAGTACGAGGCAAAATTTGCGGAGTTATCCCGGTTTGCGTCCCACCTGGTGGATAATGAAGAAAGAATGACGCGGATGTTTTTAAGAGGTTTGAAGCCGGAGATACGTCAACATCTTGTTTCTCATAAACTGTGTTTGTATTCAGATGTTGTAAATAGGGCTCAGTTGGTGGAGCGCGATAACGAGACAACGCAACCAAAAGAGAGCAGCCGGCAAAATGATAATACCAGTGAGAGCAGTCATCGAAGCGGTGACAACAAGCGTGGAGGGAATCAACAGGCCAGAAATGGTAACCACTTCGGTGGTAATCAGGGCCAAAACAATAAGAATGGACATTTCAAGAAGAGGAGATTCAACAATGATGGAAAGACGTCAGCACCAGCACCTGTCGTTAAGGAAGGAGAACGACCACCTATCATATGTTTCAAATGCGGAGGGGAGGGGCACATCAGTCCAAACTGCGCGATGCCGTCCAAAGCATGTTATAATTGTGGAAGAGAAGGTCATTTAGCCCGATTTTGTCGTTTACCGAAGACAAATTCAGCTAGGATGGAGGCACCAAAAGCCGTCCCAGAAAAGTCAAAACCGGTTGTGCAAGGGAGAGCGTTTGTTGTGAACTCCCAGAGAGCAAGGAACCCGAATGAGGTCATCACGGGTAAGCTTATCATAAACTCTAAAGAAGTTTATACTTTATTTGATACCGGTTCAACCCATTCTTTTATTTCTCCTACTTGCGCTCATCGATTAAATTTGATTCCGGAGAAATTAGACTTTGACTTATCTGTGGAAACTCCGTTGGGAGAAACCTTCATTACCTCCACTGTTTATAAGTCTTGTTTGGTTCAAGTTGGTACCCACACATTACCTATCGATCTGATTTCATTAAAAATACTTGCATTTGACGTGATTCTAGGGATTGATTGGTTAACTACTCATTATGCAAAAATTGATTGTTTTCGTAAGGTTGTTAGTTTTCATATTCCTAATCGACCTATTATGCGAATTCAAGCAACCAAACCATTAAAATCAATCGCTGTCATCTCAAGCCATAAAGCTATTCGTTTATTGAAAAACGGATGTCAAGCTTTCTTAGCTCATGTCACAGATCTAAACAAAAATACGTCAGTTTTGAATGATATTTCTATTGTTAATAAATTCCCTGACGTATTCCCTGAAGAACTTCCTGGCCTACCCCCAGAGCGTGAAATTGAATTTTGTATCGATCTTGAACCCGGTACAAAACCCATTTCCAAAGCCCCATATCGAATGGCTCCTATTGAACTTCAGGAGTTAAAGATCCAACTGCAGGAATTGTTAGACATTGGCTTTATTCGTCCTAGTACTTCTCCTTGGGGTGCTCCTGTTCTATTCGTGAAGAAGAAAGATGGAAGTATGCGACTTTGTATTGATTATCGGGAGTTGAATCATGTCACCATCAAAAACAGGTACCCATTGCCACGTATTGATGACCTGTTTGACCAGTTGCAAGGAGCACAATTCTTTTCAAAGATCGATCTTCGTTCTGGATATCATCAGCTGAAGGTTAGAACTGAGGATATTCCAAAGACGGCTTTTAGAACTCGGTACGGGCATTATGAATTCCTAGTCATGTCCTTTGGATTGACTAATGCTCCTGCTGCCTTCATGGATATGATGAACCGGGTATTCAAGGAATATTTGGATCACTTTGTGGTCGTCTTTATTGATGACATCCTTATTTATTCCAAAAGCCGTGAAGATCATGAGCAACACTTGAGGCTGGTACTCCAAAAGCTTCGTGAATACAAGCTTTATGCCAAGTTGAAGAAATGCGAGTTCTGGCTGGAGGAGGTAGCATTCCTTGGGCACGTAGTATCAAGTCGTGGAATATCGGTTGACCCGGCAAAGATTGAAGCTATTCAAAGCTGGGAGCAACCTAAATCAGTGACCGAGGTACGTAGCTTTCTTGGTTTAGCTGGTTATTATCGGAGATTCGTGGAAGGATTTTCTCGAATCGCTACTCCATTAACTCAGCTGACTCGGAAAGATACAAAGTTTGGTTGGAGCGAAGAATGTGAGCAGAGTTTTCAAGAACTCAAGAGGAGACTCATTTCAGCACCTGTTCTAACAATACCATCTGGCTCGGAGGGATTTGTCATCTACAGTGATGCTTCGAGCAAAGGGTTGGGATGCGTTCTCATGCAACATGGAAAAGTCATAGCCTATGCATCAAGACAACTCAAGGAATATGAGAGGAATTATCCTACTCATGATCTAGAGTTGGCAGCTGTTGTCTTTGCACTTAAAATTTGGAGGCATTACTTGTATGGGGAGAAAGTGGAGATCTTTACGGATCATAAAAGCCTCAAATATTTCTTCACTCAAAAGGAACTCAACATGCGACAACGACGTTGGCTTGAACTGTTGAAAGATTATGATCATACCATTCAATACCATCCTGGAAAAGCGAACGTGGTAGCTGACGCATTGAGTAGAAGATCATATGCGGGTACAAGTGCAATATTAACAACGCAAAGGCCCATTTTGTGTGACTTGCAAAGGATGGAGATAGAGTTGAAGACTCCAGGGACCCATGTGATGATGGCGAATATACGAGTAGAACCGACTTTAATCGATAAAGTTAAAGCTGCTCAAGCTACAGACCTGGAGCTGATGCGTATGAGGAAGAAAGTGCAAGAAGGTGCTATGCCGGAAGCAAGAATCGATGAAGAAGGAATACTTCGAGTCAACTCCAGACTTTGTGTTCCTAACAACCCTGATTTAAAGTATGAAATCATGATGGAGGCGCACAACACACCGTTTGCAATCCATCCTGGAAGTACCAAAATGTATCATGATCTTCGTCATACATTTTGGTGGAGCAATATGAAGAGAGAGATAGCGTTGTTTATCTCAAGGTGTCTAACTTGTCAACGAGTCAAAGCGGAGCATCAAGTACCAAAAGGTCCATTGCAACCACTTGAAATTCCAGAATGGAAGTGGGAGCACATTACCATGGATTTCGTTACCGGTCTTCCTAGGGTTTCTCAAGGTATTGATGCGATTTGGGTCATTGTTGATAGATTGACCAAGTCTGCTCATTTCTTACCGATACGAGAAACTTATACACTTGAACGTCTTGCTCGTATGTACATAAACGAGATTGTAAGACTGCATGGTATGCCAGTATCCATAGTTTCTGATCGAGACCCAAGATTCACTTCACGATTTTGGGTTAGTTTACAAAAAGCTATGGGCACGGAGTTACGATTTAGTTCAGCATATCATCCTCAGACGGACGGACAATCAGAGAGGACTATTCAAACTCTTGAAGATCTATTAAGACTCTGTGTCTTTGACTTCAAGGGAAGTTGGGACAAGTTCTTACCATTGGTGGAGTTTTCCTACAACAACAGTTATCAAGCAAGTATTGGCATGGCTCCATTCGAAGCATTGTATGGAAGAAAATGTCGTTCTCCAGTATGCTGGGATGAGGTGGGCGAAGCAACGTTGTTGGGACCGGAGTTGGTACGTATGACTACAGAAAAGATTCAAACGATCCGACAACGTATAAAAACCTCACAAGATCGACAAAAGAGTTATGCTGATCTTCATCGAAAGGACGTGGAATTTGATGTAGGAGATCATGTGTTCTTACGTGTTGCTCCATGGAAAGGAGTTACGAGATTTGGAAAGAGAGGAAAGCTAAATCCTCGATTCATCGGTCCATTTTTAATCCTCGATCGAGTAGGAACTGTGGCTTATAGACTCGCTTTACCGCCAAGTATGTCTCGTGTTCATAACGTTTTCCACATATCCATGTTACGCAAATATGTGGAAGACCCGAACCACATTATTGAGTTAGAACCGGACGAAATAGCGGAGGATTTGACGTATGAAGAAGTTCCTGTTCAAATCTTGGATAAGAAGGAACATATTCTACGCTCCAAGGTTATACCTCAAGTCAAAGTTTTGTGGAGAAACCACGATGTTGAGGAAATGACTTGGGAGTTAGAATCAGAAATGAAATCAAGGTATCCTTACCTCTTCGACATACCAGGTACGTACCCTAATTTCGAGGGCGAAATTTCATAAGAAGGGGAGGTTGTAAGACCCCAATTTTTATAAATAAAGATGAATTTTCTATAAATATCATTTTTGAATATTATGGAGTTAATTTGATATAATGTTATAGTTGTGGGTAATATTTATAAATTTTGCAAAGTAAGCAAGTTGTTATAAAATATTCGTTTGGTCGGAGAATATTCTTTTTGTCGGGGAATATTCGTACGACGGCACAATCATTGGTGGACCCCACAACGGAATTATTGTCGGATTGAGAAAACGACAGAATTATCTTTCTATAAAAATAACGGCTGAGGTGTTACCGTTAAAACCGTTAAAACTGTTGAACTACTCGGTAGTAAAAGTACAGTAATACGCGTGGTTGCATAGTAGCACACGGTATTGATTATTGATGCTTACGTGAGAAGTCACTCAGCTATACTCAATTATTGCTACAGTAATTGCTGCATCATATCTCTTAAATTATTGTCATAGTATCATCTGTATAATATGTTATATTATTAAATCAATAATTGAGACGTTGTGGTAAGTTTGGTTATTTTATGGGGGGCCATATGTCATCATCTAAGAGTCTCTTCGTCAATAGTAATTACCTTCGTCAATAGTAATTACCGTCGTCAATAGTAATTACCGTCGTCAATAGTATTTACCTTGGTCAATAGTAATTACCTTCGTCAATAGTATTTACCTTGGTCAATAGTAATTACCTTCGTCAATAGTATTTACCTTGGTCAATAGTAATTACTTTCGTCAATAGTAGTTGTCCCTTCAATATTACCAAGAGTCATTTGACCCTTCGTTAAGACCAAGAGTCATTTGACCCTTCGTTAAGACCAAGAGCCACCCTCAGTTTTTCTATAAATAGAGGCCTAGGGCTTCATTATTTTTCACGAATTCATTCAAGCTATAGAGAGAGAAAGTATAGAGAGAATAAGAGAGAGAGAATAAAAGTATTCTGCTACATCACTTTTCCAATATCCAGTTCTTTTAAGGTAGGGAATATTATTTCTTTTATATTCATGAAGAGAACTTCTGTTATTCCATTTGTTATTATTCTGTTGGAATAACCAGTATACGCGGTCTACCCTATACTTGGTGACATTCTTCTATTATTCTGTTGGAACATCCTGTCTGTGTGTTTTACACCGGACCTGGTTCCGTTTATTATTCTGTTGGAACATCCTGTCTGTGTGTTTTACACCGGACCTGGTTCCGTTTTATTATTATTCTGTTGGAATATCCTGTCTGTGTGTTTTACACCGGACCTGGTTCCATTATTTATTATTCTGTCGGAATATCCTGTCTGTGCGTTTACGCCGGACCTGGTTCCATTATTTATTATTCTATTGGAATAACCTGTCTGTGCGGTCTATCGCATGCATGGTGATTTCTTTTGTTATTCCATTCTTTATTGTACTCAGTTGGTTAAGTTTTGACTTCTATACTCCATGAAATTTGTGGAATATCCTTGATAGTTGCGTTTCATCCAGTATCTTTTCAAGAAAATATTCTTCTAAGCATTCTTGAATTTTACTCCACAATGCAGTATCATGTTGACAATTTGGACGTTGTTAATTCCTGGATAAATTAATTCTTGAACTTGTTTTATTGAATTCTTATATCATTGTCATCATCCTCATGTTTATAAAATGTTGAAAGTCATCTGTGGCATGTAGTGCATAGATGGACTTGGTATGATTATGACCAGGGATTATTCGGTATAATCATGACCGTAATGTTACAAATGATGTGGTAAAAGTCCTCATTGGCCCGTAGTGCATTGATGGACAGTTGTTGGCATGATCATGACCATTAATGAATACACGAATATCCTTGGCCGTAGTGCAGGGGTGATTCGATGATGTGGATTATTTTATTAAGCTGAGTCCCAGCGATCACAGTGTTGAAAAACTTTTTAAATCATAAAAGATAGTAGAGTTTATTTTCTACTTGACTCTTTTAATGGATTGCTTGTTCCGCTACAGTTAAACTTGATGTCTATTATATTTTATCAGTTTAACATTGTTGAAGGCTAATGATAATTTATTCTGTATTATCTTAGTCATAATATTTCTTACTGGGCTAGTTGAGCTCACCCTTTCTTTCACTGTTCTCTTCAGGAAATGAGAACGTAGCTGGGGCAAGTCGGGGAACGGAGTGATGGTCCGAATGATAGTATTAGTTAGTAGTCCTCACTATTCTATATAATGGTGTGTTAATAAATGTAATGAGGACTCCTTTTAAGTATGAATACTCTCTAGAAGATAATATTTGTATTCAAACTCACAGTATATGTTTTGTCGTATTGTACACGACAGTTGTATTATTAAGTTGTATTTGTATTCTGTACTATGTATCTGACGACCCAAGATGGGTGATGTATACCTAATTTTGGGGGCGTCACATCTTTGTTCAAATCCATAACATGGGCTAAGAAAGCTTGACATCCGTTTTTCAATAAACGAATAGCTTTGTGGCTTGATATGACAGTGACTGATTTAGTGGTTTAGTAGTTTGAATTCGTATGACAGGTTGGTTAGGAATATGAAAACTAACAACCTTACGAAAACAATCAATTTTAGCATGATGAGTGGTTAACCAATCAATTCCTAAAATCACATCAAAAGCAAGTATCTTTAAAGAGATAAGATCAACAGGTAATGTGATAGTGCCAACTTGGATCATGCAAGATTTATAAACTGTAGATGTAACGAAGGTTTCACCCAAGGAGTTTCAACAGATAAGTTAAAGTCCAATTTCTCCGGAGTCAAGTTTAAACGTTGAGCACAAGCAGGAGAGATAAAAGAATGGGTAGAACCGGTATCTAGTAAAGTATAAACTTCGCAAGAATTCAAGATTAGCTTACCCGTGATCACCTCGTTTGGGTTTCTCGCGTTTTGGCCAGTAACGACAAACGCCCTTCCAGGAACCGCTGATTTCGACTTATCCGGGATAACTTTTGGAGTCACCATTCCCGCTGAACTTGGTTTTGCTACAGAACACTCTCGAGCTATATGACCTTCCTTTCCACAGTTATAACACACCTTGGATTGTTGTGGGCAGTTTGGGCTGATATGTCCCTCTTTCCCACATTTGTAACATACGACCGGTGGTCGTTCTCCTCTCCTAGAAACAGTTGATGTTTGTGCTGACGTCTTCACATTATCATTGTTGTACCTTCTCTTCTTGAAATCTCCTCCCGACTCGCTCCTTCTATTATCACGACCACGATTACCACCAGAGTGGTTACCGCTTTTGTCCGAATGTTTTCCTCCCTGTTGGTTTTCATTGCTTCGATGACTGCCGCACCGGTATGACCCTGGTTGTGGTCCCTCGGTTGCACATACTCATTATCTCGCTCTAATAATTGAGCCCTGTTTACAACATCTGAATATAAAGAAAATTTATGAGAGATAAGATATTGTCGAATCTCGGGTTTTAGACCTCTCAGAAACATCCTTGTCATTCGTTCCTCATTTTCGACCAAATGAGGTGCAAACCTGGATAACTCTGCAAACTTCGCCTCGTACTGGGACACCGTCATGTTGTTTTGTTCCAGTCTGATAAACTCAACCTCCTTCATATGACGAATACTTTCAGGAAAGTACTTGTCATTGAACAGTTTTTGAAATGTTTCCCAGGACATGTTGAGTGCGTCAGGCTGGGTACGCTTCACAGACTCCCACCAGTAGTCTGCCTCACCGCGGAACATAAAGGTGGCGAATGGAACCTTCTGTTCCTCCGTGCATCCCAAGACATCGAATATCTTGGTAATTTGCTTGACCCACGTTTCCGCCATGATCGGATCCGGCTTTCCCTTAAATTCTGGTGGTCCCAATTCTTTGAACTGCTTAGCTGTGACAAACCTCGCGTTATCATTTCCACCCGTATTCTGCACACGAGTCTCCCTCGTCTGATTTTGCATGAACTGCAAAAAGCTCCTAAACATTCCATCATTCATCGTTTGCTCGGTAACGTTGTTTACAGGAGGAATATTGCCTTCCTGTTGCACGTTCCCCTGGGTGGTGATCAAAGGTGTCTCCACGGTCTGATTTACTCCATTATTAACGTTCTCAGCTGCCATTCTTAAATACTACCATAAAATAAGGGTTAATAGTCATGTCATATATTATCCCAATACTCTGACCGACCAAATAAACACCAAATAAACTTAGTCAGGTCATACTAGCGAAGGAATTCCCCGTCTCTCCCCTCCTAGTTCTTGTCTCACATCTCAGCCAGGGATCATATCCCTAAGCTCTGATACCAACTGTGGCCCCCAAAATAGGTATACAACACCCATTCTGAGTCGCCAAATACATGGTACAGAAAGCAAACTACAACTTCAATAATACAATTGTCGTGCAAAATACGACAACACATACTGTGAGTTTAAATACAAATATTGTCTTCTAGACAATATCCACACTCAAATAAATCCTCATTACAATTATTCAAACACTATTTTACAGAAATAGTGAGGACTGCTAAAACATCTTTCTAGAACCATCACTCCATACCCCAACTAGATCCTGCTATGTTCTCACCTCCTGAGAAGAAAAATGGAACAAAAAGGAAAAGGGTGAGCTCAACTAGCCCAGTAAAGAATATTATGACTAAGATAATATACAACAAATTATCGTAAGTCTTCAACGGGAAAAAATCTGATAGAATATAATATACAACAAGTTTTAGATCAACAACTGCAGCGGAAACAGCAAACCATTAGAAGAGTCAAGTAGAGAAAGAATTCTACTATCTTCTAAGATTTAAAAGTCCATCATCAATATTTTATCCCTGTAACATCAATCAATATACATCTTGAATCAAATATTCATCTTTGCACTACAGGCCAAAGATATTCATTTGTACACCAGTCGGTCATGTTCATCTCAACACCTGTTCATCTTTGCACTACAGGCCAAAGATATTCATTAGTAATCATACATCTTTGCACTACAGGCCAAAGATATTCAGTAATATCATCATTTAGGACTGAGGATGATAAAAAATATCTTAAAGAGAACGAATCCAATGAGACAGAAGGACAAATAGTAGGGATTCGTATAACAGTTTATCCAAGATCAATAATACTTCATAATAATCAATTGTGAAGCAGAATTCAAAAATAAAGATCAAAACATAGATACAATCAAAGATAGTAACCATAATAGACATCTTGGACAAAAAGGGAAAATTTTATTTTTCGGTGAATAGTGCCGTATTCGTGAATAGTACCGTATACGTGAATAGTAACGTATACGTGAATAGTAACCCCGACACAAAAAGTTCCAAATTTGATAAAAACTCATATCAATATTTCAGCATAATGATATTGAAGAAAATAATATCATTTAAGAAGAAAATAATATCCCTTACCTCAAGATATCAGTACTTCTGGTCGGAATACCGGTATAAGGCTGAAAGAAACTTGCTCTGATGAATAGAAACTCTCAAAATATCTAAATACTCACAAAATACACTCAATAATCTAGAGAGAGAAAGAGAGAAAACTTGTTTCTGGTGTGATTTTCAATTCTAACTTAGCCCTCTATTTATAGGAAAATTTTAGTAGGTTTGACCTGCAACCTGATGGCTTTACCTGCTACTATTCCCACCCACCACATTTGAAATATAATTCAACACATTTCTTCACCAACCACAAGTGGGGCCCACCAATTCTAGAATTTTCTATCAAAATGATAAACTCCAAAAATTCAACAATTTCTGAACCAGTCATCTTGTAAAATTCATAATAAATCATACGTTCATTTTTAACGGTTCAAAATTTGTGGACATATACTCAACTTATATATGTATAACATATTCAAAAATTACCACGATCCAACGGTCAGATTAAAAATTAAAACCCCCGCAAAATATCTCAAAAACCCTGATTTTTAATACCTCCATTCCGACAAAAATACGGATAAAAACCTCAACATTAACTCCTTCATTTTTAACCACAAAAATATATCCCTCATTTATATCCACATAAAATAAATATTTCCTTATCATATGAATCAATAATTAATTATTCACAAATAATATTACAGAATCACATTTATGACAACCAGGCCGTTCCCAGGAAAGAGGGGGCTTTCCAATAAGGATTTCTCCTTACTGGCGCGCAATTAGATGACCAAACCTCTCTTTAGACAGAACTTTCTAGACATTGCCAATAATGTTATCTAATAATATTATTCAAATAATATGAATTATTGATCTGATAATGGAAAATACTGTCCAGCAATAATTATTGAAACAACAATAATATAAAATATCAATGCAACAATTATTGAATCAATAAAATAAAATATTGAACAATAACTACTGTAACAATTATTGAGTAGTGCCTTCTTACGTAAGAATCAATAATTGGTGCAATACCGTGTGCTACTGTATTTTAACCACCGGGTATTCTAACAGTATTAAAGGTAACAACTACGCCGTTATTTATAAATAACGTATACTTGTCGTTTTCTTCATCCAATCGCTTTCCGTTATGGGGCCCACACAAGGCTGCGCCGTCGTACGAATATTCCCCGACAGCAAGAATATTCCACGACCAAACGAATATTCCCCGACAAAATGAATATTTTATAACCACTTGCTTATTTTGCAAAATTTGCACATTTCACCCATAACCAAAGTATTATATCAAATTAACCCCTTATTATTCACAATAATATTTAGAGAAAATTTTATTTTATTCATTAATAAGTTGGGGTCTTACAAAATTAACCGTCAGGAGGGGACAAGACAAGTTAAAACAGAAAAGGCATAAAACTAGAATCATGGGTGTAAATCCTAGACACACTAATGGATTTACACCCCTAGATATAGTAATTGTGGAATTTTGGAATTTCAATAACATTTACACCCCTAGATTAGAATTGGTTCACCATTCTTAGACAGAGACATCAACCCTAGATTTACCTTGGAGACAGAGATACAGCGAGAGATAGAGAGACAGAGAGACAACGGAAGCTTTGGGCCAGAGTTTCGCGAATTGATTTCGTCCGAGCTTTGTGTGAGAAAGAGAGAGAGAGAGAGTCGCGAAATGGAATGGAGGTCGTGAAATGGAATGGAGAGAGAGTCGGCTAGAGTTTCAAGCTGTGAAATGGAAATGGAGCTAAAATGACCCATAACCCGTTCGGAATGATGGTCCGAGTTTATTTTTCCCATCAATTTATTTTCCCAACCGTTGGATATCATCCATTGGCTCATAACAGAAGTTCGAATTTTAACTTATGTCCGGGAGTCCTGACCAGAACGCGGCCGTATATATATATATATATATATATATATATATATATATATATATATATATATATATATATATATATATATATATATATATACTGACTAAAAAATGATTATAAAAAAATACAAACAATAATATGTATAGTTATGATTAGTTAAACTAATTTTGTAAAAGTTCTTTATAAGTGTAATAATACTAAAAAATAATATTTTTCTTGATATATGAATAATAAATGAGACTCATGTGGGTGAAATTTTATGAAAATATCATATTTTTTTATTGTGAAAATAGTAATTTTTTATTTTGATAATACTTTATGACATAATCAATATGTTTTTAATTTGAGCATTTATTATAGGTATAAATTTATTACTAATGTAATATTATTACATGAATTTTAAAAAACATTCATTAGACAATTCAACTTATGTATATATTATGTCCCTAATTTATTAGCTCGTAAAAGACAAATAATAATAATGATAACTAATTTGTCATTTTAATTTAAAATTTATACTTTTCATTACATAAATTATATATTTGATGAAATAAATACAATTTTAAACGTAATATAATAATATTACAATTATTTCACAACTACTCCCTCAGTCCCTTAATATAAAAAGTTTTTGAGAAGTTTTTTGTCCCTTAATATATGACGTTTTAAAATTTCAAGTAAGCATTAATTGCTTAGTTTTTAATATTACCCCAAGTATTAAATATAACTTTGGTTCTCTCACTATTTTTTGCCCAATAAATAATAATTTATTTTTCCAATACAATGACAATATAGATTTTTGATATTATATTTAATGTTATACAATCATTTCCTTAATACTTGTACATAACTCTAACAAGTTTTATATTAAGGGACGGATGGAGTATTAAGTAGGGGTGGACACCTGTAAATAACCAGCCCGAACCGTCCCGAACCGAACCGGACCGGTTACCGAATTCAGTCTAAATTGAATACCGATACCGGTACCGATTGGATCGGTTTACCGAACCGGTTAGTCGGTCCGGAACTGGTTCGGTACCGGTTTGAACCTAGTTTTGTACCGGATGCTTTTTAACCCTGCTTTCATGAAAAGTTTTAAAAAATCCTAAGATCCAAGGAATAAAAAATGTAACTAATTAAAGCACACATACTGACATACTGACATATTAGCTTATTACAATAACATTTAACTGATCTAAATTCCAAGCACATTCAATTGATCCAAAATCCAAATGAGTACCACAACTACAACAAGTCCATGATTTACTTACACAACTACAATCCAAGATTAAAACTTGACATAAAAGAAAGAGTGTTACGATAACATTATTACAAATTACAGGCTAGCAGTAACAGCAACCCAACTTCATAACAGACCAGCAACCAAAGGCCAAAGTCCAAACTAGCAGCAGCAACAGACGCTAGCAGAGTAACAGACCAGCAACCAAAGGCTACAACAACACTGACCAAGCAGAGTAACTGTGACGCCCCAAAATAGGTATACAACACCCATTCTGAGTCGCCAAATACATGGTACAAAAAGCAAACTACAACTTCAATAATACAATTGTCGTACAAAATACGACAACACATACTGTGAGTTTAAATACAAATATTGTCTTCTAGACAATATCCACACTCAAATAAGTCCTCATTACAATTATTCAAACACTATTTTATAGAAATAGTGAGAACTGCTAAAACATCTTTCTAGAACCATCACTCCATACCCCGACTAGATCCTGCTACGTTCTCACCTCCTGAGAAGAAAAATAGAACAAAAAGGAAAAGGGTGAGCTCAACTAGCCCAATAAAGAATATTATGACTAATATAATATACAACAAATTATCATTAGTATTCAACAGGGAAAAATTTGATAGAATATAATCGACAACAAGTTTTAGATCAACAACTGCAGCGGAAACAGCAAACCATTAGAAGAGTCAAGTAGAGAATGAATTATACTATCTTTTAAGATTTAAAAGTCCATCATCAATATTTTATCCTTGTAACATCAATTAATAATCATCTTTAACCAAATATTCATCTTTGCACTACAGGCCAAAGATATTCATTTGTATCACCAGTCGGTCATGTTCATCTCAACACCTGTTCATCTTTGCACTACAGGCCAAAGATATTCATCAGGTAATCATACATCTCTGCACTACAGGCCAAAGATATTCAGTAATATCATCATTTAGGACTGAGGATGATGAAAAATATCTTAAAGAAAACGAATCCAGTGAGACAGAAGGACAAATAGTAGAGATTCGTATAACAGTTTATCCAAGATCAATAATACTTCAAAATAATCAATTGTGAAGCAGAATTCAAAAATATAGATCAAAACATGGATATAATCAAAGATAGTAACCATAATAGATATCTTGGACAAAAAGGAAAAATTTTATTTTTCGGTGAATAGTGCCGTATTCGTGAATAGTATCGTATACGTGAATAGTAACGTATACGTGAATAGTAACCCCGACACAAAAAGTTTCAAATTTGATAAAAAGTTCATATCAATATTTCGGCATAATGATATTGATGAAAATATCATTTAAGAAGAAGATAATATTTCTTACCTCAAAATATCAGTACTTCTGGTCGGAATACCGGTATAAGGCTGAAAGAAACTTGATCTGATGAATAGAAACTCTCAAAGTATCTAAATACACTCAATAATCTAGAGAGAGAAAGAGAGAAAATTTGTTTCTGGTGTGATTTTCAAATCTAACTTAGCCCTCTATTTATAGGAAAATGTTAGCATGCCGAAGCAGACTTAATATGCAACCTGATGGCTTTACCTGCTACTATTCAAGCCTACCACATTTGAATAAAAATCTTAGCACATTTTTTCACCAACCAAGACTGTGGCCCACCAATTCTAAAATTTTTCACCAAAATGATAAACTCCGAAAATTCAACAATTTCTGAACCAGTCATCTCGTAAAATTCATAATAAATCATACGTTCATTTTTAACGGTTCAAAATTTGTGAACATATACTCAACTTATATATGTATAACATATCCAAAAATTACCACGATACTGATAAAAATACTGATAAAAACCTCAACATTAACTCCTTCATTTTTAACCACAAAAATATATCCCTCATTTATATCCACATAAAATAAATATTTTTTTATCATATGAATCAATAATTAATTATTTTATAAATAATATTACAGAATCACATTTATGACAACCAGGCCGTTCCTAGGAAAGAGGGGGCTTTCCAATAAGAATTTCTCCTTACTGGCGCACAATTAGATGACCAAACCTCTCATTAGACAGAACTTTCTAGACATTGCCAATAATATTATCTAATAATATTATTCAAATAATATGAATTATTGATCTGATAATGAGAAATACTGTGCAGTGACAATTATTGAAACAACAATAGTATAAGATATCAATGCAGCAATTATTGAATCAATAAAATAAAATATTGAACAATAACTACTGTAACAATTATTGAGTAGTGCCTTCCTTCGTAAGAATCAATAATTGGTGTAATACCGTGTGCTACTGTATTTTAACCACCAGGTATTCCAACAGTATTAACGGTAACAACTACGCCGTTAATTATAAACAACTTATACTGTTTATTTTTTTCATCCAATCGCTTTCCGTTATGGGGCCCACACAAGGGTGCGCCGTCGTACGAATATTCCCCGACAGCAAGAATATTCCATGACCAAACGAATATTCACCGACCAAAAATGAATATTTTATAACCACTTGCTTATTTGAAATATTTGCGTATTTTACCCATAACTAACCACATTAATCAAACCAATCCTTTCTATTTCAAAATAATAAATAGAGGAAATTTAATTTAATTTATTAATAAGTTGGGGTCTTACAGTAACACACCAGCAAGTCAGCAACCAAAGGCCACAATAAACCCTTCTCCAGTTCTCCTACATTAAAAGGGTTGATTCAATAAGTGACATGAATGAACACTCAACACAATTGTAAGACCCCGAATTTTATGAAATAAAAGTATTCAATTTTTCTTATAATTACTATTTAGTAAATGGTTAAATTGATAAATGTTAAAGTTAAGGGTGATATATGAATTTTTTTTCAAAATACACAAGTGGTTATAAAATATTCATTGTTGTCGGGAAATATTCGTTTGGTCGTGGAATATTCTTTCTGTCGGGGAATATTCGTACGACGGCGCAGCCATTTGTGGGCCCCATAACAGAATAACTGTCGGATGAAGATAACGACAAAAATTGAGTTTTTATAATTAACGACGTAGTTGTTACCGTTAACACTGTTGGAATACCCGGTGGTTAAAATACAGTAGCACAAGGTATTGCACCAATTATTGATTCTTACGAAGGAAGACACTACTCAATAAATATTACAGTAGTTACTGTTCAATATTTTATTTTATTGATTCAATAATTACTGCATTGATATTTTATATTATTGTTGTTTCAATAATTGTCACTGCACAGTATTTCCCATTATCAGATCAATAATTCATATTATTTGAATAATATTATTAGATAACATTATTGGCAATGTCTAGAAAATTCTGTCTAAGGAGAGGTTTGGTCACCTAATTGCGCGCCAGTAAGGAGAAATCCTTATTGGAAAGCCCCCTCTTTCTTGGGAACGGCCTGATTGTCATAAATGTGATTCTGTAATATTATTTGTGAATAATTAATTATTGATTCATATGATAAGAAAATATTTATTTTATATGGATATAAATGAGGGATATATTTTTGTGGTTAAAAATGAAGGAGTTAATGTGGAGGTGTTTTATCTGTATTTTTGTCGGAACGGAGGTATTGAAAATCAAATTAGGATTTTTGAGATATTTTGCGGGGGTTATAATTTTTAATCCGACTGTTGGATCGTGGTAATTTTTGGATATGTTATACATATATAAGTTGAGTATATGTTCACAAATTTTGAACCGTTAAAAACGAACGTATGATTTATTATGAATTTTACGAGATGACTGGTTCAGAAATTGTTGAATTTTTGGAGTTTATCATTTTGGTAAAAAATTCTAGAATTAGTGGGCCCCACTCTTGGTTGGTGAAAAAATGTGTTGAGATTTTTATTCAAATGTGGTGGGTGAGAATAGTAGCAGGTAAAGCCATCAGGTTGCAGGTTAAGTCTGCTTCGGCGTGCTAACATTTTCCTATAAATAGAGGGCTAAGTTAGAATTAAAAATCACACCAGAATTCATAAGTTTTCTCTCTTTTTCTCTCTAGATTATCGAGTGTATTTTGTGAGTATTTATATACTTGGTGAGTTGCTATTCATCAGTGCAAGTTTCCTTCAGCGTCATATCCGATATCCAGTCAAAAGTGCTGCTCTTTGGAGGTAAGAGATAGTAAGGGGTGTTATATTCTTCTTAAAATGATATTTTCTTCAATATCATTATACCGAAATGTTGGTATGAATTTTTTTATCAAATTTAGAACTTTTTGAGTTGGGGTTACTATTCACGTATACGACACTATTTATATATACAGCACTATTCATCCATATGGCACTATTTACGCATATGACATTATTTATACGGTACTATGTACGAATACAGAGTACTATTCACGAGTTACTATTCACGAGTTACTATTCACGGTTACTATTCACGAGTTACTAATCACGGTTACTATTCACGATAAAAATTGGTTTCTTTTTTTAACCAAATTATAGTTGATTTATGAATATTACTCTGGAGATTAAAACTATATATTGAATATATTATTTTTATTATCATATATAACATTTTTATAACCCTAATGATGATATTCTCTTTCACTTGAGTGTAAAGATGGGTAGATTATTGGTATGATCATGATTAGGGTTTTCTTTGGCCAATAGTGGAAAAGTTGAATTGTGACTGGTATGATCATGACCATTAAATTTATAATTGAATATCTTTAGCTTAAGTGCAAAGATGAATTGATCAACATGGTTATACTTATTGTTTATATAAGTTCTAAAATGATTATATATTTCTTTGAGATATGAATATATTTGGCCTGTAGTGCAAATATGAACTGTTGAGGAATATCTTTGGCCTGTAGTGTAAAGATGAATTATTGATGAATATCTTTGGCCCGTTGTGCAAAGATGAATTATTGATGAATATCTTTGGCTCGTAATGCAAAGATGACTTGTTGTTGAATATCTTTGGTCTGTAGTGCAAAGATGAGTTGTTGATGAATATCTTTGGCTCGTAATGCAAAGATGACCTGTTGTTGAATATCTTTGGCATGTAGTGCAAAGATGACTTGTTGATGAATATATTTGGGCCGTAGTGCAAAGATGAATTTATTAGTATGATTATGAACATGAACTGTGATTTGGTATAACCATGATGTTTGATGTTTCAGGTGATGAAAATTATCTTTGTCCTGGATGAGAAAAGGAATTTAGAACTACAATTACGATTATGAGTTATACACGTGATTGTGGACAGGAATTGTTGATTGATGTTACAGGGATAAAACATTGTTGGTGGACTTTTAACATGGAGAAGATAATAGACTTTATAGTCTATTTAACTCTTCTAATGGATTGCTCATTCTGCTGCAACTATGGTTGAAATTTTTATCATCTACCATATGTTCTAAATCTCTGATTTATTACTGATGAAGACTATTGATAATTTATTTATCTTTAGTCATGATATTCTTTACTGGGCTAGTTGTGCTCACCCTTTTGTTTCACAATTCCTTTCAGGTAATAAGAGTGTAGCTGGGTCGAGCGAGAGTAATGGGAAAATAGAATGGTGGTCTCTAGCTGTGGAGGTTCTCCCTAAGCAGTATAGAAAAGTGTTGTATACATCATTTAGTAGTTATATTTAGTGAATCAAATAGGGTGAGGCGAACCCAACGTTGGAAGGGTGTTTTGCCACTATCATACAAGATGTCTAATGATATACAACCTCGTGTCATCATAAGACATGGATGTGCTTATCCACTTGCTGAGTATATTTACGAGCACTACCTATATAATATTGGTGTTTGTTTGAAGTATAATTCTCAATTAGAGACAATGGAGATAATGATATGTCAAGAGAAGACTCCCCATTGGGAAGAATACGATAGTAAACTTCTCGATTTTCTTTGGGATCTATTGGGTCAACCAAGGATAATTCTGTTGCCATATGATATCTATCATAACCTAGATGCATGGCCTCCCATGTACGAAGGTTTCCTTGAGCACTTCCCAAAGATTCTAATGTCTAAAACAGTTTTTGACTATACCTTTATGTAAGGTGTCATTGTGAGGTGTTGTCCACGGTTGGGACATGAGTCACATTTGGTATATATTTGTATCCAAACTCACAACATATGTGTTGTTGTATTTTGTACGACAATTGTTGTAATAAAGTTGTAGTTATTTTCTGTACCATGTATTTGGCGACTCAGAATAGGTTGGATGGAATGGACCTATTTTGGGGTCGTTACAACAATGCAGATTCATTTCACTATTTAATTTGACAAGATTTGCACCTAAATCATATGACAATGCTCAACAGACAGCAATGACTTTCAAAAATCAAATTTATCATACTATGATACTAACTGTAAAGGAAAGAGGAAGCAGCCAAATTGCATGCATCTTGTAAATCAACACAGTTCTGAATCAATGAGGATATTACTAAGTGATACAAAATAAAAAACTTGAAACTTGAAACAAACCCAAGTTTAAAAAATAACCTGTTATCCATTTGATGTAAAAACTGTCAAGTGTCAAATTTCCATTAAATTCCACCATCCATATCCAAAGCTTCCTCAAATTCTAAGATCAAAAGAAAATAAAAATAGTTAAAGAAAGTCATTAACATATAAACATTATAAATGAAAACTATATAATTTAAAATGAAGGATTACCTTTCTCAATTGTTTCAAGTGAATCTAAGTTCTCCTCCACGGATATTGGTTGTTTGCTTGAACGAAGCCAATCTTGAGCACAAATTAGAGCTTGTACCATTCTAGGAGTTAAAGAACTTCTAAATGAATCAAGTACACGACCACCGGTGCTAAATGCCGACTCGAAAGCAACGGTTGATATAGGAACCGCCAATACATCCTTAGCCATTTGAGAGAGAATGGGAAATCTAGGGGAGTTATTTTTCCACCAACCCAAAACATTGAATTTTGAAGTCATTTGATCAACATGCTCACTCAAATACTTATCTAATTCGGTATGATCTCCTCCTTGAACATCCGTAATGTGTGCTACAAATTTATCCATCATCTTTCTCCTTGTCCTCTCTCGACCATACACATCAAAACTTTCAATAGACACATTAGATTGTGAACTTTGGGATGATTGTGCACTTTGGGAAGATTATGCACTTTGGGATGCATATTTGAGACTATAACATTTAAACAATTCCTCAATGGCATCACACACCGATTGTATCATTTTTTTTGCCATTTCAGTCCCACTCCCATACATTGAATTGAAAGTAAATTCCACAAATGCAAATTTATGTCTAGGATCTAGAACAACCACAATGTACAACAATTTATTCATCTTTTCAACATTCCCCCAATATTTATCTAATTTTGTTCTCATCCTCAACGCCATTTCTTTCATGTCATCGTCACTTTCATCATATAACAATTCATTCAAAGCATCATCAAGATCGAGAAATTCATGAAAAAAAGTATTTGATGTCACATACGATGTACCCGAAACCTTCACTGTAATGTCAAAGAAACACTTCAAGAATACCACCAATTTTCTCACAACTCCCCAATTTTCTATAGTAGGCCACCCATCACCTGATTCCATTTCCAATTTGAATAAAGGGTCTTTGCTTGCAAGCCTATTAAAAGCACGTTCAAAATCTATGGCCACATTCAACATAGAATAAGTGGAGTTCCATCTAGTGGACACATCTTGGATTAACGAAGTATTTTTTTCAATTTTCTCAATTTCAACACATTCTTTGAATCTTTTAATCCTAGAAGGAGATTGTCGCACCCACTTAACCAAAGATCGAACACGAGATATCGAAGGAGTCGTATCTTTCAACCCATCACATACAACCAAATTAATTATATAAGCAACACACCTCACATGGAGAAATTTATTGTCACAAATGCTATGACCCCAAACTTTCAATTGAGTTTTCAAATAGGAAATTGCAACATCATTGGAACTAGCATTATCAACTGTGATTGAGAAAATTTTATCAATTCTCCATTCCCTCAAACAATTTTCAACCGACATACCTATGTCTTCCCCTTTATGACTAGTAATTGGGACAAATCTAATAATCTTCTTTTGCAATTTCCACTTATCAACAACATAATGAGCAGTCAACACCATATAATTAATTCTTTGTATGGAAGTCCATGTATCGGTAGTAAGAGAAACCCTTTGTGATGTATTTTTGAAGTAAGTTTTCAATTTCAATTTCTCTTCTAAAAAGCGCTTCAAACAATCTCTAGTTGTGGCCCTGCGTGAAGGTACAATAAATTTTGGACATGCAACCGACATCAAGTATTTAAAGCCCACATTCTCCACATGGCTAAAAGGAAGTTCATCAACAATTATCATAAACGAAATCGCCCTCCTAATTAACTCTTGATCAAATTTCCATAAACAAACATTATTAGTTGATTCCCCTTCCAACTCTTGACCCCTTTCATTAACACTTGATTGTGGAAAATTTAATAGTAATTGTTGCCTTTCCTTTAATTGAATATTAGGAGGGTACAATTTACATCTTGCTTTATGATTTTTTAAACCACTTGTCCCATTCTTTCCCGAGTCGGCTTTTAAAACTTGACCACAATATTTGCACTTTACCTTTATTTCATCATTTTGCTTAAACCTTATATAATGTTCCCATATAGTAGCACGAGTCTTACCGATTATTTGCTCAATCTCTTCAACTTCATTTTGCTTTTCTGTTTCGCGTGTGTCGCCTCCTCCATTACTTGGGTCTTGGATTGGATATGCATCGGATAGTACTGGTATATTATTATCCATATTTTCCATCAAACTGTGCATAAAAACACAAAAAAATTATTAGATATATTAGTGTTGAATAGTCCAAAATAAACATTGTAGTTTAACAAACAGTCAAACACAAGTACTTAAATTCACTTTGTGGTTTGTACTGAATCAGATATATATACTTTTTCACTTGTTCACATATGGGTCTCTTACTCTCTTTTCATGGAACAGAGTTACGGAGGGTAAAACGTAAAACACATAAATATTATTCCATGAAGTCCAGAAAGGCAGAAAGTCAGAAACTAAGGCATAACAAAATCAAAGACATCTTTACTGAAATTCAAAGAGAGAGTGAAAGCCTTACTAAATCAGTAAATCGACATAAGTCATAACTCACATAAGTAGATAAATCAAAATAAACTAAATCAAAACCCTAAACCTAAACTAAAACACCCATATAGACAAATTAGAAAACTTACCTAAGAAAAATAATCGGCGATTCGGTGGCCTAGCAACGAGCGATGAGCAGTAGAAGAGAAAATAATCGGTGGCTGGAGGAAATAACGAGCAACGAGCACTCGAGGTCTCGAGCAGTAGAGCGGACCCAGCGGAGAGCAGTAAAGCTGAGCAGTAGAGCAATAGATCGGTGGTTGCCGGCTTGGAACTCAGATGGACAGTGGACTGATGGAGAACTCGGCTGAGAAAGAAGGAGAGAAGTGAAACTAAACCTTAGATCTATTTGGAAATCGTGATTAATGAAGTATGAAAGAAAGAAAGATATAAAAACAATACAAGTAAATAAAATTAATAAATTAAACGGTATTACCGGTTCGGTCCGGTTAATACCGAACCATGCAGACAACGAACCGAAGTCGAAACCGTTTACCTGGTATATACCGGTTCACTGTACCAGAACCGAACCGGCCTGTTCGGACCGGTCCGGTTCGCCTAAAAATCAAAAAAATCAATTTTTTTACCTACCCCTAGTATTAAGTAAAAACCAAATAAAAATGTGGTAATCTATTTATAGGAAAATGTTAGCACACCGAAGCAGACTTAACCTGCAACCTGATGGCTTTACATACTACTATTCAAGCCTACCACATTTGAATAAAAATCTCAGTACATTTTTCATCAACCAACAGTGGGGCCCACCAATTCTAGAATTTTTCACCAAAATGATAAACTCCAAAAATTCAACAATTTCTGAACCAGTCACCTCGTAAAATTCATAATAAATATTACGTTCATTTTTAACGGTTCAAAATTTGTGGACATATACTCAACTTATATATGTATAACATATCTAAAAATTACCACGATCCAACGGTCGGATTAAAAATTATAACCCCCGCAAAATATCTCAAAAATCCTGATTTTTAATACCTCCATTCCGACAAAAATACTGATAAAAACCTCAACATTAACTCCTTCATTTTTAATCACAAAAAATATATCCCTCATTTATATCCACACAAAATAAATATTTCCTTATCATATGAATCAATAATTAATTATTTTACAAATAATATTACAGAATCACATTTATGACAACCAGGCCGTTCCCAGAAAAGAGGGGGCTTTCCAATAAGAATTTCTCCTTACTGGCGCGCAATTAGATGACCAAACCTCTCCTTAGACAGAACTTTTTAAACATTGCCAATAATGTTATCTAATAATATTATTCAAATAATATGAATTATTGATCTGATAATGGGAAATATTGTACAGTGACAATTATTGAAACAACAATAATATAAGATATCAATGCAGCAATTATTGAATCAATAAAATAAAATATTGAACAGTAACTACTGTAACAATTATTGAGTAGTGACTTCCTTCGTAAGAATCATAATTGGTGCAATACCGTGTGCTACTGTATTTTAACTACCAGGTATTCCAACAATATTAACGGTAACAACTACGCCGTTAATTATAAACAACTTATACTTGTCGTTTTCTTTATCCAATCGCTTTCTGTTATGGGGCCCACACAAGGTTGCACCGTCGTACGAATATTCCCCGACAGCAAGAATATTCCACGACCAAACGAATATTCACAGACCAAAAATGAATATTTTATAACCACTTGCTTATTTGAAATATTTGCGCATTTTACCCATAACTAACCACATTAATCAAATCAACCCTTTTTATTTCAAAATAATAAATAGAAGAAATTTAATTACATTTATTAATAAGTTGGGGTCTTACAACATCCCCTCCTTATGAAATTTCGTCCTTAAAATTGACGTACGTACCTGGTGTTTCGAAAAGGTGAGGATACCTTGCTTTCATTTCTGATTCTAACTCCCAGGTCATTTCTTCAATAGCATGGTTTCTCCACAAAACCTTAACTTGTTGTAAGACCCCAACTTTTATAAATAAAGATGAATTTTCTATAAATATCATTTTTGAATATTATGGAGTTAATTTGATAGAATGTTATAGTTGTGGGTAATATTTATAAATTTTATAAAGTACGCAAGTTGTTATATAATATTCGATTGGTCGGGGAATATTCGTTTTAACAGGAAATATTCGTACAACGGCACAATCATTGGTGGACCCCACAACGGAATTGTCGGATTGAGAAAACGACAAAAATATTTTATTAAAAATAACGGCGGAAGTTTTACCATTGTTACTGTTGAACTACTCGGTAGTAAAAGTACAGTAATACGTGTGGTTGCATAGTAACACACGGTATTGATTATTAATGCTTATGTGAGAAGTCACTCAGTTTGATTCAATTATTGTCAGTTAATAATATGAATTATTTAGCGATAATGAAGTTTTGTTTTATTCGTATTATTAACGTAATAAAACAAAAATATCTTTTTATATAAAACAGAATACTTTATTAAAGTTATTCTATAAATATAATATATTATATTTTATTTAAAAGATTTTTCTTTAAATATGGACCGTCAGATTAAAGTAATCAATATGGACCGTTCATGGATTAGTTACTATGCATTTCATTTTTCTATAAATAGCAGCTCATTCCTTCATTATTTCTTACGAATTCACTGAACTCTAGAGAGAGAAACTATAGAGAGAGAAAAGAAAAGTATTCTGCTACTTAACTACTTCCTTATTTCAGTTCTTCTTTAAAACGGTAAGGGGTGTTATTCTTTCTTATTCATGAAGAGATCTGTTGTTATTCCATTTCTTATTATTCTGTTGGAATAACCTGTATACGCGGTCTATTCTATACTTGGTGACATTCTTCTGTTATTCTGTTGGAACATCCTGTCTGTGTGTTTTACACCGGACCTGGTTCCGTCTTGTTATTATTCTGTTGGAACATCCTATCTGTGTGTTTTACACCGGACCTGGTTCCATTATTTTTTATTATTCTGTCAGAATATCCTGTATGTGCGTTTACGCCGGACCTGGTTCCATTGTTTATTATTCTGTCGGAATATCTTGTCTGTGCGTTTACGCCGGACCTGGTTCCATTATTTATTATTCTGTTGGAATAACCTGTCTGTGCGGTCTATCGCATGCATGGTGATTTCTTTTGTTATTTCATTCTTTATTGTACTCAGTTGGTTAAGTTTTGACTTCTATACTCCATGAAATTAGTGGAATATCCTTGATATTTGCGCTTCATCTAGTATCTATTCATGAAAATATTCTCCTGATCATTCTTGAATTTTACTCCACAAAGCTGTATCATGTTGACAATTTGGACGTTGTTAATTCCTGAATAAATTAATTCTTGAACTTGTTTTATTGAATTCTTATATCATTGTCATCATCCTCATGTTTATAAAATGTTAAAAGTCATCTGTGGCCTGTAGTGCATAGATGGACTTGGTATGATTATGACCAGGGACTATTCGGTATAATCATGACCGTAATGTTACAAATGATGTGGTAAAAGTCCTCATTGGCCGTAGTGCATTGATGAACAGTTGTTGGCATGATCATGACCATTAATGAATACACGAATATCCTTGGCCGTAGTGCAGGGGTGATTCGATGATGTGGATTATTTTATTAAGCTGAGTCCCAGCGATAACAGTGTTGAAAAACCTTTTAAATCATAAAAGATAGTAGAGTTTATTTTCTACTTTACTCTTTTAATGGATTGCTTGTTCCGCTGCAGTTAAACTTGATGTCTATTATATTTTATCAGTGTAACACTGTTGAAGGCTAATGATAATTTATTCTGTATTATCTTAGTCATAATATTTCTTACTGGGCTAGTTGAGCTCACCCTTTCTTTCACTGTTCTCTTCAGGAAATGAGAATATAGCTGGGACGAGTCGGGAAACGGAGTGATGGTCCAGAGGATAGCATTAGTAGTCCTCACTATTCTGTGAAATAGTGTGATAATAATTGTAATGAGGACTCCTTTTGAGTATGAATACTCTCTAGAAGATAATATTTGTATTCAAACTCACAGATTATGTTTGGTCGTATTGTACACGACAGTTGTATTATTAAGTTATATTTGTATTCAGTACCATGTATCTGGTGACCCAAGATGGGTGATGTATACCTAATTTTGGGGGCGTCACACTTGTGGTATAACCTTCGTGCGTAGAACATGCTCTTTCCTATCCAAGATCTTAACAGGTACCTCCTCGTACGTTAAATCTTCGGCTATCTCGTCTGGTTCTAACTCAATTATGTGGTTCGGGTCTTTCACATATTTACGAAGCACAGATACGTGAAAAACATTATGAACACGAGACATGCTTGGAGGTAATGCGAGTCTATAGGCCACATTTTCTATTCGGTCAAGAATCTCAAATGGACTAACAAATCTTGGATTGAGCTTTCCTCTCTTTCCAAATCTTGTAACTCCTTTCCATGGTGCAACACGTAACAATACAGGATCCCCAACATTAAATTCCACGTCCTTTCGATGAAGATCCGCATAACTCTTTTGTCGATCATGTGCCGTTTGTATACGTTGTCGAATCGTTTGGATCTTTTCTGTAGTTATGCGTACCAAATCTGGTCCCAACAATATTGCTTCACCCACCTCGTCCCAGCATACTGGAGAACGACACTTTCGTCCATATAAGGCTTTAAATGGAGCCATACCTATACTTGCCTGATAACTATTGTTGTAGGAGAATTCCACCAGTGGCAAGTACTTATCCCAACTTCCTTTGAAATCTAGAACACATAGTCTTAATAGATCTTCATGGGTTTGAATAGTCCTCTCTGATTGCCCGTCCATTTGAGAATGGTATGCTGAACTAAATCGTAAATCCGTGCCCATAGCTTTCTGCAAGCTAACCCAAAATCGTGAAATGAATCTTGGGTCACGATCTGAAACTATGGATACTGGCATGCCATGCAATCTCACAATCTCATTCACGTACATACTAGCAAGACGTTCAAGAGAATAAGTCTCACGTATAGGCAAGAAATGGGTAGACTTGATTAATCTATCAACAATGACCCAAATCGCATCTATGCCTTGAGAAACCTTGGGAAGACCTGTAACGAAATCCATGGTAATGTGTTCCCACTTCCATTTCGGGATCTCAAGTGGTTGCAATGGACCCTTTGGCACTTGATGCTCCGCCTTTACACGTTGACAAGTTAAACACCTCGAGATAAACTCCGCGATCTCTCTTTTCATATTGCTCCACCAAAATGTATGTCGAAGATCGTGATACATTTTGGTACTCCCAGGATGGATTACAAACGGTGTGTTGTGTGCCTCCATCATTATTCTATGCTTCAAGTCAAAATTGTTAGGAACACAAAGTCTGGAGTTGACTCGAAGTATTCATTTTTCATCGATTCTTGCTTCTGGAATAGCACCTTCTTGTACTTTCTTCTTCATACGCATCAACTCTATGTCCGTAGCTTGAGCGGCTTTAACTTTATCAATTAAAGTCGGTTCTACTCGTATATTTGATATCATCATGTGGGTACTTGGAGCCTTCATCTCTATCTCCATCCTTTGCAAATCATACAAAATGGGCATTTGTGTTAACACCATTGCACTCGTACCCGCGTATGATCTTCTACTCAATGCGTCAGCTACTACGTTCGCTTTTCCAGGATGATATTGGATGGTATGATCGTAATCTTTCAATAGCTCAAGCCAACGTCGTTGCCGCATGTTGAGTTCCTTTTAGGTGAAGAAATATTTGAGGCTTTTATGATCCGTATAGATCTCCACTTTCTCCGCATACAGGTAGTGTCTCCAAATCTTTAACGCAAAAACGACTGCTGCCAACTCCAAATCATGAGTAGGATAATTCCTCTCATATTCTTTGAGTTGTCGCGAGGCATAGGCTATTACTTTCCCATGTTGCATGAGAACACATCCTAACCCTTTGCCCGAAGCATCACTGTAGATAACAAATCCATCCGAACCAGATGGTATTGTTAGAACAGGTGCCGAAATGAGTCTCCTCTTGAGTTCTTGAAAACTCTTCTCACAATCCTCGCTCCAACCGAATTTTGTATCCTTCCGAGTCAGCTGAGTTAATGGAGTAGCGATTCTAGAAAATCCTTCCACGAATCTCCTATAATACCAAGCTAAGCCCAGAAAGCTACGTACTTCGGTCACCGACTTCGGTTGCTCCCAACTTTGTATGGCTTCAATCTTCGCCGGGTCGACAGATACTCCATGTTTTGACACCACGTGCCCAAGGAATGCTACTTCCTCAAGCCAGAACTCGTATTTCTTCAATTTGGCATATAGCTTGTTTTCACGAAGCCTTTGCAGTACCAGCTTCAAATGGTGCTCATGATCTTCACGGCTTTTGGAATAGATGAGGATATCATCAATAAAGACAACAACGAACTGATCTAAATATTCTTTGAATACACGGTTCATCATATTCGTGAAAGCAGCAGGAGCATTAGTCAATCCAAAAGACATGACTAAGAATTCATAATGCCCGTACCGAGTTCTGAAGGCAGTCATTGGAATATCCTCAGTTTTAATTTTCAGCTGATGATATCCAGAACGAAGATCGATCTTTGAAAAGAATTGTGCTCCTTGTAACTAGTCAAACAGGTCATCAATGCGAGGTAACGGATACTTACTCTTGATGGTGACATGGTTCAATTCCCTATAGTCGATACAAAGTCGCATACTCCCATCTTTCTTCTTTACGAATAAAATAGGAGCACCCCAAGGAGATGTACTAGGACGAATAAAACCGATGTCTAATAACTCCTGTAATTGGACTTTTAACTCCTGAAGTTCAATAGGAACCGTTCGATATGGGGTTTTAAAAATGGGCTTTGTACCGGGTTCAAGGTCAATAAAGAATTCAACTTCACGTTCTGGGGGTAGACCAGGAAGTTCTTCAGGAAATACATCGAGAAATTCTCTAACAATAGAAATATTATTCAAATCTGACTTGTCTTTGTTCAAATCCATAACATGGGCTAAGAAAGCTTGACATCCGTTTTTCAATAAACGAATAGTTTTGTGGTTTGATATGACAGTGACTGATTTTAGTGGTTTAGTAGTTTGAATTCGTATGACAGGTTGGTTAGGAATATGAAAACTAACAACCTTACGAAAACAATCAATTTTAGCATGATGAGTGGTTAACCAATCAATTCCTAAAATCACATCAAAAGCAAGTATCTTTAAAGAGATAAGATCAACAGGTAATGCGATAGTGCCAACTTGGATCATGCAAGATTTATAAACTGTAGATGTAACGATGGTTTCACCCAACGGAGTTTCAACAGATAATTCAAAGTCCAATTTCTCCGGAGTCAAGTTTAAACGTTGAGCACAAGCAAGAGAGATAAAAGAATGGGTAGAACCGATATCTAATAAGGTATAAACTTCGCAAGAATTCAAGATTAGCTTACCCGTGATCACCTCGTTCGGGTTTCTCGCATTTTGGGCAGTCACGACAAACGTCCTTCCAGGAACCACCGAATTTGACTTGTCCGGAACAACTTTCGGAGTCACTATCCCCGTTGAACTTGGTTTCGCAGCAAGACAATCTTTAGCTATATGACCTTCCTTTCCACAGTTATAACATACCTTAAACTGTTGTGGGCAGTTTGGGCTGATGTGTCCCTCCTTCCCGCATTTGTAACAAACAACCGGTGCTCGTTCTCCTCCCCTAAAAGCAGTTGATGTTTGTGCTGACGTCTTCACGTTATCATTGTTGTACCTTCTTTTCTTGAAATCTCCTCCCGACTCGCTCCTTCTATTATCACGCCCACGATTACCACCAGAGTGGTTACCTCTTTTGTCCGAATGTTTTCCTCCCTGCTGGTTTTCATTGGTCCGATGACCGCTGCCACTGGTATTACCTTGGTTGTGTTCCCTCGGTTGAATATAATCATTATCTCGCTCTAATAATTGAGCCCTGTTTACAACATCTGAATATAAAGAAAATTTATAAGAGATAAGATATTGCCGAATTTCGGGTTTTAAACCTCTCAGAAACATCCTTGTCATTCGTTCGTCATTCTCGACCAAATGAGGTGCAAACCTGGATAACTCTGCAAACTTCGCCTCGTACTGGGACACCGTCATGTTATTTTGTTCCAGTCTAATAAACTCTACCTCCTTCATATGACGAATACTTTCAGGAAAGTACTTGTCATTAAACAGTTTTTGAAATGTTTCCCAAGACATGTTGAGTACGTCAGGCTGGGTACGCTTCACAGACTCCCACCAGTAGTCTGCCTCACTGCGGAACATAAAGGTGGCGAATGGAACCTTCTGTTCCTCCGTGCATCCCAAGACATCGAATATCTTGGTAATTTTCTTTACCCACGTTTCCGCCATGATTGGATCCGACTTTCCCTTAAATTCTGGTGGTCCCAATTCTTTGAACTGCTTGGCTGTGACAAACCGCGCGTTGTTATCATTTTCACCCGTACTCTGCACACGAGTCTCCCTCATCTGATTTTGCATGAACTGCAAAAAGCTCCTAAACATTCCATCATTCATAGTTTGCTCGGTAACGTTGTTTACAGGAGGAATATTGCCTTCCTGTTGCATGTTCCCCTGGGTGGTGATCAAAGGTGTCTCCACGGTTTGATTTACTCCATTATTAACGTTCTCAGCTGCCATTCTTAAATACTGCCATAAAACAAGGGTTAATAGTCATGTCAAATATTATCCCTATACTCTGACCGACCAAATAAACACCAAATAAACTTAGTCAGGTCATACTAGCGAAGGAATTTCCCGTCTCTCCCCTCCTAGTTCTTGTCTCACATCTCAGCCAGGGATCATATCCCTAAGCTCTGATACCAACTGTGACGCCCCCAAAATAGGTGTACAACACCCATTCTGAGTCGCCAAATATATGGTACAAAAAGCAAACTACAACTTCAATAATACAATTGTCGTGCAAAATACGACAACACATACTGTGAGTTTAAATACAAATATTGTCTTCTAGACAATATCCACACTCAAATAAGTCCTCATTACAGTTATTCAAACACTATTTTACAGAAATAGTGAGGACTGCTAAAACATCTTTCTAGAACCATCACTCCATACCCCGACTAGATCCTGCTATGTTCTAGCCTCCTAAGAAGAAAAATAGAACAAAAAGAAAAAGGGTGAGCTCAACTAGCCCAGTAAAGAATATTATGACTAAGATAATATACAACAAATTATCATTAGTATTCAACAGGAAAAAATCTGATAGAATATAATCGACAACAAGTTTTAGATCAACAACTGCAGCGGAAACAGCAAACCATTAGAAGAGTCAAGTAGAGAATGAATTCTACTATCTTCTAAGATTTAAAAATCCATCATCAATATTTTATCCCTGTAACATCAATTAATAATCATCTTTAACCAAATATTCATCTTTGCACTACAGGCCAAAGATATTCATTTGTATCACCAGTCGGTCATGTTCATCTCAACACCTGTTCATCTTTGCACTACAAGCCAAAGATATTCATCAGGTAATCATACATCTTTGCACTACAGGCCAAAGATATTCAGTTATATCATCATTTAGGATTGAGGATGATGAAAAATATCTTAAAGAAAACGAATCTAGTGAGACAGAAGGACAAATAGTAGGGATTCGTATAACAGTTTATCCAAGATCAATAATACTTCATACTAATCAATTGTGAAGCAGAATTCAAAAATAAAGATCAAAACATGGATACAATCAAAGATAATAACCATAATAGATATCTTGGACATAAAGGGAAAATTTTATTTTTCGGTGAATAGTACCGTATTCGTGAATAGTGCCGTATACGTGAATAGTAACCCCGACACAAAAAGTTTCAAATTTGATAAAAAGTTCATATCAATATTTCGGCATAATGATATTGAAGAAAATATCATTTAAGAAGAAGATAATATCCCTTACCTCAAAATATCAGTACTTCTGGTCGGAATACCGGTATAAGGCTGAAAGAAACTTGCTCTGATGAATAGAAACTCTCAAAGTATCTAAATACACTCAATAATCTAGAGAGAGAAAGAGAGAAAACTTGTTTCTAGTGTGATTTTCAATTCTAACTTAGCCCTCTATTTATAGAAAAATGTTAGCACGCCGAAGCAGACTTAACCTGCAACCTGATGGCTTTACCTACTACTATTCAAGCCTACCACATTTGAATAAAAATCTCAGCACATTTCTTTACCAACTAAGAGTGGGGCCCACCAATTCTAGAATTTTTTACCAAAATGATAAACTCCGAAAATTCAACAATTTCTGAACTAGTCATCTCGTAAAATTCATAATAAATCATACGTTCATTTTTAACGGTTCAAAATTTGTGGACATATACTCAACTTATATATGTATAACATATCCCAAAATTATCACGATCCAACGGTCGGATTAAAAATTATAACCCCCGCAAAATATCTCAAAAACCCTAATTTTTAATACCTCCATTCCGACAAAAATACTGATAAAAACCTCAACATTAACTCCTTCATTTTTAACCACAAAAATATATCCCTCATTTATATCCACATAAAATAAATATTTCCTTATCATATGAATCAATAATTAATTATTTTATAAATAATATTACAGAATCACATTTATGACAACCAGGCCGTTCCCACGAAAGAGAGGGCTTTCCAATAAGAATTTCTCCTTGCTGGCGCGCAATTAGATGACTAAACCTCTCCTTAGACAGAACTTTCTAGACATTGCCAATAATGTTATCTAATAATATTATTCAAATAATATGAATTATTGATCTGATAATGGGAAATACTGTGTAGTGACAATTATTGAAACAACAATAATATAAGATATCAATGCAGCAATTATTGAATCAATAAAATAAAATATTGAACAGTAACTACTGTAACAATTATTGAGTAGTGTCTTCCTTCGTAAGAATCAATAATTGGTGCAATACCGTGTGCTACTGTATTTTAACCACCAGGTATTCTAACAGTATTAACGGTAACAACTACGCCGTTAATTATAAATAACTTATACTTGTCGTTTTCTTTATCCAATCGCTTTCCGTTATGGGGCCCACACAAGGCTGCACCGTCGTACGAATATTCCCAAACAGCAAGAATATTCCACGACCAAACGAATATTCACCGACCAAAAATGAATATTTTATAACCACTTGCTTATTTGAAATATTTGCGCATTTTACCCATAACTAACCACATTAATCAAATCAACCCTTTCTATTTCAAAATAATAAATAGAGGAAATTTAATTTCATTTATTAATAAATTGGGGTCTTATAGTAACATTCAACAAGACACTACGATCAGGTCCTAGAACAGCTGCATCAGAATCATAGAGTTCGATCATCTGAAGATTAAAGCATTGACAACGGTTCAATCTGAAGATTGATATTCGAACAGAGCTTATTGAGAGTATCACCTCTGATCGAGAAATCAGAAGGAGAAAATAAAGTTGACTACCGAGACATCAAAGTGACATCTCTGACGGGGTAGGTGAAACAGTAGACTGCAGTGTCAAAAAGTCATAAAGGGGATGTCATGTCACATCTGCATTCTACACCAAATAACTCGAGATCTACGAAGCAATTCAAATAGTTCCCAACGGCTACATTCCAACGGAAAGGTTGTGAAGGAGTATAAATCAACAAGAGCTTCAAATATCAAAAGTTGATGATGTTGCTGAAGTTGCAGAATTGTTGAGTTGTTGGAATGCTATTGTTGACTCTACGAGTTCCATCAGAACTAAACAGAATAAGTCTCAGTGACAGTGAGATTACAAAGGTAGAAGTGAAGCAGCTTTGAAGAAGGACTCGAACAGACTAAAGCTTCACTTAACAAAGATGAGAATGCCACTGAAGATGGCAGTTAAGCTGAGAAATGAGAATGACAAGAAGATAGCATTCAGAAAAGTGGCAGAGCGCAAAGAAGATCCAGAGATCCATTCTACGAATCACCATGAACCAAAAGCTGAAATAGAACAAGTGTAGAACCATGTCTGCCAACCAATCTAGAAGGGTTCAGGGAATGCTAAGTGTCAGACGAAGTCTACCAAAAGCTCAAACACCTAGCAGACCCAAATGGTGATGGTGCACAACTGACAATGGATGAAGATAAGCTGAACAAAATGAAGATCAACTGCATCAGAGAAAATGTGGTCCAAACTCGAAGCAGAATGTCAAGAGGACCACGCCAAGCTGGTAAGTACAGAAGATGTTCAAGCTGAAAGACATCTTAGCATCAATGCACCAACAACAACAACAAAAATAAGTAGCTAGGGCCTGAGGGGTCCTTGTCCGAAGGGACTTAATGAAGTTACAAGTCTGCTGGGCTTGAAGAGTTCCTAGGGAACTAAAGGAGTTCCTAGGGAACTAAAGGAGTTTCAAGGTTACTGGCCTTGAAGAGTTCTTAGTGAACTGAAGTTCCAAGGCTGCTGGCCTTGAAGAGTTCTTAGTGAACTGAAGTTTCAAGGTTGCTGGCCTTGAAGGAATCTTAGTGATTCGGGGTGCTGTCATTCCTTAGTAGAAATCCTGCTAGTTGAAATCAGAAGAATGGATTAGGAACATGAGTCTCTGAACCACTTAAAATCTCTTGTGTCATTTACTTTATGTCATTTACATTATGTACCTAACTGCTATAACTGCTATGTATGTATTAACTTATTACAACTTAACTAACTCTAAGAACAATGTATGTATGATTATGAATATATCAATGAAGGGGATCTTTTACTTATTCTGCTGTGCTTGAAAAGATTCTTATGTTTGTCATATGCTAATTCATTAGCAACACAAAATAAACAAGAAAAGTATTTAAAAATAAAAAGGATCTATTCAACCCCTCTTTCTAGACCTACTGGGAACTAACATAAGCCTTAACCCATATTTAATTTCTTTATAGTAAAACCCACTTGCTTTTATACTCTCTAATTTTTTGGGTACTAAGGTGATGTTTAATAAAACTTAGTAATTAAGATCTAAATAGTTAATATATTTTAATAATTTAGATCATGTAACTGAAATAACATCTTAACTTAAAAAGTTGTTTGGTAACTAAAATATTTGAATGACTTTTAAATTTAAAAATATCAATTTCAAATTAAAAAATATCTCAAGTTGACTTTTTAAATATCAATAATGATTTTAAAATTTAAAATGGAGGGAATACAATATTTATAAAGACTCCATAAATTTAAAATTTTAATTAAAAGACAACTCTTAATTATTTAGATTTATATATTTCTCTTACCGATTAAAAGAAATAAAAATTTAACAAACAATTTTACTCTCTTACCGAATCATATGTAGATATGTTAAAGAAGTATTAAGAGGTAAACAAACACCACCTAAGTATTACAATGACTCTTATTGGGGGTATTCTTCCTTCATTCTACCAAACTTAGTGAGCTTAATTCTTTAATCTCTCATACTCAATATCATACTTAAGTTGTGTTTGATAAAAACTGAATGAATCTAAATCTGAATGAAAAAAAATTGTTTAATAATTAATATGTCTAAAACATCTAAATGACATAATTTTATTATTTTTCTTATCTGAAAAAAATTCAAAGTTGTTGTAAATTTATTTAATATTACTTAATATAATAGTTAATATTTTTTTTAATTTTTATTTTTTTTACTTTATTCAGCTGCTCATTCAGCCATTTAGCAAAAAAAAATCTGATTTAGCCATTTAGCTCAATCATCTGACCAATTCAGCCATTCAGGCGATTTTTTTCCAAAACAAACGCACTTAATGGCTGACCGATTCAGCCATTCAACCATTCAGATGTATTCAAACCTAAACAAACAGTCTCTTAGTTAGGCTATTTATTTCATATGTCTTACAAACCCATCACCACCGGCACCCACACTCTTTCATCTCCTACTTTTCTCAAGTTTCAGTAGCATTGTTTTAACACTCCCTTTTTAAAATAAAAACGAGGTTGCACACAAACACAACGGAAACAATACACTAATATTAGTTCTAAACAACCATAATAATAGTTTTAGTAAACAATAAATGTCGTAATGGTTTAAAACCACAAATTAAGATATTTATTACAACTCTAAAAATTAAATAACTCCATAACCTAAAAAAAATATTATTGTCTAAACAAAATATCTAAACCATTTGATAAAAGAGAATTTTAATTACACTTACCCTTTATCCCCTGATTTTCTATCAGAAAAAAAAATTTCAGTATAAGCCGAATATCAAATACGAATATAGTGCAAAAATAGTCATTTTTCATGTAAGTATATAAGCTATATATATATATATATATATATAAGATGGTGGTTATGGAGGTTTTTCAATAGAAGCTAGTGATTACGGAGGTAATGATCACTCGTCACGATGAAGATGATGAGACAAATGAATTTAGTTTAGGGTATTTTAGACATTTTTAGAATTTTTTATAGTTTTTATGGTCTTTCACACACTTTTAGCAAACGGCAAACACACACTCTTAAACTTGATGAAAAAAAATGATATTTTCACTTAGTCTCAATACAATAAGTGTTAAGTGTCGACTTTTGAAACATTGGTGGTCATATGAGAAAATGTATAAACTCATGTGGTTAACTAAAATTTACCCTTTATATTTTTACAAAAGAAATTGATATTTCCACAAGACTATCTTTGGACTGCACTTTATGTAAGCGAAATTTTGTGAAAATATTAATTTTTTTTCTTGCAAAAATAGTAATTCCCTCTTTATTCATGTTCAAAGTAACCAGTTGATAATTTTTTTCTTTTTTATTATTCAATATTAAATGTTCTAATTATTTATCAATCAACAAAAGTGTTACATTGAAATAACGTGGATAAAATCTCGAGTCCGAAACAAATCTTGGGTCGAATCCCAAATCTAAATCGAATCAAATTCATCCAAATAAGGAATCAAATTAATCTAAATAAGGCCTCAACCCGTTGACCTAATAATATCTTATTGGGTCATCTTAGCCAACACAATCTCACACAAAAGGTCATGACTGATGTTATTATTAGTAGTAACTTAATTCCTTATATATAGACAAATTTTTTTCATATTTTTCGATGTGAGAATGAGGTGTTACAAACTCTCTCACTTAAATTTCTGACATTCTCGTCAGAACTGATCACAGACACAGTTCACAGATCTTTGTCTCGCTAGTCATTGTGGGATTATACCGGCCAGCTTCGTGTCCCCACCTCCGATAACCCTATCAGATGATCCGACCCGAGCTTTCAAGAGTTGGCTCTGATACCATATTAAATAACCCGGGTCAAATCCTAAGTTCAGAACAAATCTCGAGTCAAATTTCAAGTCCGAATCGAATCAAATCTATCCAAATAAGATCTCAAACCAGTGGTTCAATAACATCTTCTTGTGTCATCTTAAACCACCACAGACTTACCCAAAATATTATGACTGAATGTACTATTGATATTAATTTAATTCCTTATATATAGACAATTTTTTTCCATATCTTTCGACGTGGGACTGGGGTGTTACATACATATTAAATATTAAAGGTAATTTTTCATAGGTCCATCAAATTACAATAATATTTCCTCCATCCCAAAATGATATAATTTGCACACATATTAACAAAATTAAAAAGCAGAGGAAAAATAGTAAAAAAATTCAAATTTATTCTTTAGTGGCTCCACAATATTATATAAAATGATGATTACTTTCATTTTTTTTATATTAATGAACCCCACTAAATGATATATTTACCCTTCACTTAATATATTTTATATAATTCTTTTAAAAATAAAAAAAAATTATAATTTAAATCATACTTTTGGGGACGAAGGGAGTATAAGTTTTCAACAAAAGAATAAAAACAACATAGGTTCCTAGACCCTTTTGATGATTGAAATGTAACACTCCATAAATTGTTAAAAAGCATAATATTTTTATTGCAATTTTTGTTGTTGTAAATATATATATATATATATATATATATATATATATATATATATATATATATATTGTCATTTTAATATTTATATTTTTTAACATTAATAAAATAATATGAATTTCTTAACATGCCTTTGCATCATGTCACCACTATTATTAATTATATTATTGTTAAGAATATGTTATAAAAAAAATTAAATCACTATTATTGTTGGGTCGTGATATTTCTCATATTGGGCCTTGTAGATTGGGTTTAATTATCTAATTAATTTATTGGGTCTCCCCTATTGGGTCTTGAAGATTGGGCCTAGTCTTCACATTATATCTCCTTAATATTGGGCCAGGTCAATGGGTGGGTCCATTAGATCTTTTAGTACCTAAGTCTTTGACTTGCAATGATGAAAGGAGGTGACTGTTGACCAAAAGTCTGAAAATCATTAATGTGGATGGAATTTTATCCGGCCGGCGGCATGCACAGTGAAAAAAAAGTGACAACCTGCATGAATCCGGCTGGGATCAGTGAGGGATAGGGAGCTGTGTCAGATAAGAGTTGGTGGCACGGTAAACCAGGTAAGAGAGTATAACCTAGCAAGGAAGTCTCTAAGGAAAGGTACGCATACACACGACCCACCTTTTTCTTATCTCTCTAGAGACGCTAGATATTTTATCCTCCATTGTTAAACCTTGAACGGCCTGTACTGACTCTCACGTCGGAGCTATCCCCCGACGGTCCAGCCGTCAAACTTTTGGTGTTGACTGTGTTTACTGTGCAGGATTAGGGCGTCTTACGTGATTGGGATGTCACCAAAGATCTTGGCGTTAACATTGGCGCTAGAAGGAGGGCTGAGTTCTAGTGTCCTGAGTATTTTTCAATCACACACATTGTGGTCGTTCTACGTCAGTGTTCATGGGTAAGAGTAAAACGCCAACACCCGAAGGGCAGGCGATGGCTGTGAGCTCGTCGTTGCCCCGTATTTCGGTAAAGGACTGTCTGGGTCCTTCTAAAAGTGCTCACGATAGTACGGCCTCCGGTTACGACTCGGGAGATCTTCGTCTGAAGATTCATGGTAAAGCCAGACGGAGGCTGGTCTTTGATACAGATAAAGAGCGAGATCATAGTCGAGGGCGAGCAGAAGGTTCACCGACTAAGACTCATCGCCGAAATGGTCAAGAGGACAGAGCTGTAAAGTTGGCGAGGATGGCAGACGAAGCGGATAGGGCCTTAGAAGTCCTTTTAAAACAGAGAGAAGATATAGCCAAACAAATACTTCGAGTGGCCGAATTGAGAGATGAAACATCCAGGCATGTACAGTCCGAAAGACGAAGTAGGCATAAGGAAATGCAATGGCGAGAGGGGAAAAAGCCAGAGCATTCTGTACACGTATCTAGGGGTCGTTCTCGCGACAGAAGGAGGTCAAGGAGCAGAACTCCCTTGGCCTCGAAGAAGGCACTAATGGTCGTTGATTCTCAGCATCGAGACGACGACAGGTAAATGAGCAGGTCAAGGGAGATCGCGTCGAAAACCAGAAGGAGAGAGCACCAACGTGAGTATTCTCGACATGAAAATAGAATTGTACGCCGGAGTAGATCCAGGAGTCCAACAAAGGCAGCATGGTTAGATAGAAGAGGTCAGTCCGTTCGGGATCAGAAGTTTGCCCAGGAGATAGAGGTCTCCTCACAGCCAGAAGGTGTAGATTTTCTGGCAAAAGAATTGAAAGAGCTTAGAAAGCAGTTAGCAGAGTTCCAACAGGCGAAGGACACCCCGGGGAAGAAGGCATCTCCTTTCTCCTCGGACATTCTTAAGGGAAAGGCAGACGTCACTAAGAAGCTGCCACGGATGAAGAGTTACGACGGATCTGGAGATCCTTATGACCATAGCCAGGCGTTCGACCGGCTGATGGATTATTATGACTTTACCGATGCAACCAAGTGTCACACGTTTGTCACAACACTAAGGAAAGATGCGAGGGAATGGATGGGAACTTTATCGTCAGATTCAATTTCCTCTTGAGCCGAGCTCTGTGACAAGTTCCATGCCCGCTTTGGGAGAAACCGAAGAAGAGAGAATCCTACGGATTCTTTAGCCCAGGTTAGACAATTCACTAATGAATCCTTAGGCCAATATGTGAAGAGATTCAGAGAAACAGTTGGTCAGGTATCCGACTTAAATGATCTCCAGGCGGTAGGGTTGTTTCAGAATGGGTTAGATCTGGTGAAGTCTGAAAAGCTAGTGAAGAAATTGATGTTCCATCATCCGAAGAGCCTAGCAGAGGCTTTCGACAAGGCAGAAGGTTATATTATTGTGGAAGAGGCCATGAATAGCTTGAAGCGCCCTTCTTCGGACCAAATGAAAGAGGCAGATATTCCTAAGACTGAGGGCGATCAGAGGAAGACGGGGGGGTATAATGATCGCCCAGAGGGCAGTTCAAAGAAGTACAACAATTCATGGCGACAGGGGAGTAGTCGTCCACCTGTGTTCGCCCCTAGGGTGAATAAGGTTTACAACAAACTGAATACGGATAGGTCAGTGATTTTGGACCAAATCAGGAACCAGCCATTCTTCGAGCCACCTCGCGATAATTACAGGACAGGGCAGGGCAACTCTCAGAAATATTATGGCTATCATCAAGCCGCGGGCCATGATACTAATGAGTGTTGCAATCTGAAAGATTTTGTGGAGAAGAAAATTCAAAGCGATTTGCTTGTTCAGTATGTGGCCGGAGGGACCAACAAGATCAGCAGAATGTGGATCGTACTGTTCAAACGGTTCAAATGATTCCACCAGTCCAAAATGCTCCAATACCACCGCCAAGGCACGTCGTTGATGTTATAACTGGTGGGATAGCAGGGAAAGTAGTAGGGAAGAAGAAGAGAGGATATCTAGATTCAGTCATGTCCGTGGCGAGTGCTCCCCCGAAGACTGACAGAGCATTTCTCGAAACTATTATCTCTTTTACCGATGCAGATTATCCTTCGAAGCCCATCGAGCCACATGAAAGAGCATTGGTGATCACTGCACAGGTGGGTTCGATGGATGTGAAACGAATGATGATAGACAACGGGTCTTCTGTGGATATTCTGTATGCTCATGCTTATCATAGGATGCATCTCGATGGGCGAAAGATGGAGGTTGGGCAGGAGGCACCTTTGTACGGTTTTAGCAACGATCCAGTCAGAGTTGAAGGCATTATTAAACTTCCAGTGGTCTTCGGCACAGCTCCTCAGCAGGTAGAAATAACATGTAAATTTTATGTTATGCATGTAGATTCGGCTTACAACGCCATACTGGGAAGACCTACCTTGATGGCTCTCCAAGCAGTGACTTCCATCCCTCATTTTAAAATCAAGTTCCCTACGACACATGGAGTGGGAGAGGTAGCAGGGGATTTGGATCTAGCCCGACGCTGTTATCGGAATGCTGTCATTTCCTTAGGAGTAGGGGTCAGCAAGCAGAAACAAACCATGGCGATTGAGATCGAGCCCTTTACTGAAAGCAGTTCGGAACCGTTGGTTATTCTCACAGGAGAGACAGAAGAGATCGAGCTGGTCCTTGGGAAGAAGGACAAGACAGTGAAGATTGGTTCAGGTTTGCCGAAACCTCTTCGGACAAATCTTATGGAACTTCTTCGCTGTTATGCGGATATCTTTGCAAGGGAGCTACATGACATGTCTGGGATCAGTCGAAAGATTGCCGAGCATCGACTGGATGTGGATCCGTCAAAAAAGCCAGTTCGACAGAAAAGGCGGATCTTTGCACCTAAACGACAAAGGATCATTGATGAAGAGATCGCGAAGCTGATAGCTGCTGACTTCATCTTCGAGATAGACTATCCGGAGTGGATGGCAAATGTAGTGTTGGTGCAGAAGCAGAATGGGAAATGGCAGGTTTGCATCGACTACACCGACCTGAGTAAAGCTTGTTCGAAGGACTTCTATCCTTTGCCCCATATTGACCAACTTATTGACGCGACTTCGGGATATGCACTACTAAGCTTTATGGAAGCTTTTTCAGGTTATCACCAAATTTCCATGTGCGAGGAGGATATTCCAAAGATAGCATTCATCACACACCGTTCGGTGTACGCCTATAAGAAGATGACCTTCAGCCTGATTAATGCTGGAGCCACCTACCAGAGAATGATGAATTTTGTCTTCCAGAAGTAGCTAGGAAGGAACATGGAGGTGTATCTAGATGATATGATCGTGAAGAGCACGACGACTCAGAAGCATTTAGATGATATGGAGGAATGCTTTCAGACAGTCCGCCATCGTAAATTGAGGCTCAATCCTACTAAGTGTACCTTCGGACTCGGTGCAGAAAAATTCTTGGGTTATCTGGTCAGTCAGAGGGGCATTGAAGCCAATCCGGAGAAGATCCAGGCTATTCTAGACATGAAGACTCTTCAGTCGTTCAAAGACGTTCAACGTCTGACCGGTAGGATTGCAGCTTTAAGAAGGTTCATGTCCAAATCTGCAGAGAGATATTTACCATTCTTCAACACACTGAAGGGACCGAAAAATGCGAAGACATTCGAATGGACTTCGGAGTGTGAAGACGCCTTCCAAGGCATAAAGACATATTTGTCTTCGGCTCCTCTACTGGTGAAGCCTGCCCCAGCAGAGACTTTATATTTATATCTAGCGGCTAGTTCGTTGGCAGTTGGAGCAGTACTGGTTCGAAAATTCAGTGGGAAGCAGCATCCGGTCTATTATGTCAGTCATGTCCTAAGAGATGCTGAAACCAGGTACCCCAATATAGAAAAATTTGCCTTTGCTTTAATAATTGCCAGTCGGAAGCTTCGGCAGTATTTTCAAGGTCGGCTCCTGGTCGTTTACACGGATCAACCATTGAAGAAGGTGATGGGTAAGTCAGAGGTTTCGGGGAGATTAGCAGCATGGACTATGGAATTATCCCAATTTTTTATTAAATATCATCCCCGAACTGCTATCAAGGGTCAAGCCTTGGCCGATTTTATGGTGGAATGTTCGTTCTCCGAAGCAGATGTTGAGCTGCCAGAAGCAGAGACATCCGGTCAAGCAGTTGCAGTTCTTCAACACGGTCAGAGTGCATGGACGCTGTATGTAGATGGGTCTTCTACGGTGAATGTCAGTGGAGCAGGGATTATTCTAACAAGCCCAGAGGGATTCAAGGTGCAGCAGGCCATCAGGTTTGGGTTCAGAGCAACGAACAACGAGGCCGAGTATGAGGCAATATTAGCTGGAGTCCGTCTGGTAAAGAGTCTAGAAGTTCAGAAGCTGATTATTTACAGTGATTCTCAGCTGGTCGTCAAACAATTATCAGGAGATTATGAAGCTCGTGGGACCAGGATGATCAAGTACTTGGCAGAATTGAAGGATCGGCTTCAGTATTTCGTCTCTTATGAATTTCAGGGCATAGAGCGCAACGACAATTCCATTGCCGATGCATTATCAAAGTTGGCCACTACGGATGCCGTCGTTTTCAATAGGTCAGTCTACTTAGAGGTTTTGCAGCAACCAAGTATTCAGTACGAAGCGGTAATGTGTATCGAGCGGTCTAACTGCTGGATGACTCCCTACATCGAGTATTTAGCAGATGGCGTTCTTCCTTCGGATCAGATGCTCGCAAAGAAGGTCAAGTATAAAAGTGCGAACTTCGTCCTTATTGATGGGGATCTTTATCGAAGGGCATTTTCGTCACCATTATTGAAGTGTTTGGTTTCGTCTGAAGCGGAGTATGCCCTTCGGGAGGTTCATGAAGGCATCTGTAGCGATCACATGGCTGCTAAATCACTGGCATACAAAGTTCTTCGGCAGGGGTACTACTGGCCAACGATCTTCAAGGAAGGTACTGAGTATGTGAAGAAGTGTGACAAGTGTCAGCTCAATAGTCTGATCCCACATCAGCCACCAGAAGAGCTATACTCGATCTTATCTCCTATACCCTTCGCTGTCTGGGGGGTAGATATATTGGGTCCATTGCCGAAAGCTAAAGGGCAGGTCAGTTTCGTCATAGTTGCTATCGATTACATGACCAAGTGGGTAGAGGCGAAGCCACTTCGGTTGATAACGGAACAAGAGTGCTTGAAGTTCGTAAAGGAGTCCATAGTATTTCGTTTTGGAATTCCTAAAGTAATGATATCGGACAATGGACGCCAGTTCGTGGGATCAAAGTTTGAAGGATTTCTGAAAGAATTGAGAATTCAGCACAGGAAGACTTCAGTGGCTCATCCACAGTCGAATGGGCAAGTTGAGGTGACAAACAGAACACTACTGAACGGAATCAAGCGCAGACTAGACGAAGCTAAAGGAAGATGGCCAGAGGAACTGCTCAATGTGCTATGGGCGTATCGAACCACACCGAGGACTACCACAGGGGATTCACCTTTTCGATTAGCCTATGGTACTGATGCCTTAGTCCCAGTCGAAATTGGATCTCAAGTCTTCGGGTCAGTTAATTCAAAGAAATCTACAACGACGAAGGACTGAAGGCCAACCTGGATCTATTGGAAGAAGTCAGAGAAGTGGCTTTGGTTAAACTGGCAGCTTATCAAAGAAGAGTAGCTAAGCATTACAACAAGGGAGTCAGACTTCGCAGATTTGAAGTAGGGGACTTCGTCCTCAGAGAAGCCGAAACATCCACACCTCAAAACACGGGAAAGCTGATGCCGAACTGGGAAGGACCGTATGAGGTGGTCGACGTACCAAAGCCAGGAACTTATCGATTAAAGGCTTTAGATGGGTCCGAAATCAAGAATACTTGGCACGCTGGAAGGCTTCAAAAATATTTCCAGTAGAGATCGAGTCAGTTTGCCAGAAGTCTGTATATGGTTGTTCAAAATCAATAAAATTTACTTTTTCACGATTGATGTTCTTCCTATTTGGCACTAAGTTCACAACGAAGTAAGGAGGTATGGTCGGACTCGCTGGCCATTCGATGACAGCCTATTTATTCGTTACCCCGTGTGGTAGTCGAATCTTACGGTCCTTTTTAATATTGTTTTTACCCCGAATGGTAAATCAATGGGCACCGAAGTATGGTCGGACTCGCTGGCCATTCGATGGCAGCCTATTTATTCGTTACCCCGTGTGGTAGTCGAATCTTGTGGTCCTTTTTAATATTGTTTTTATCCCGAGTGGTAAATCAATGGGCACCGAAGTAAGGAGGTATGGTCGGACTCGCTGGCCATTCAATGGCAGCCTATTTATTCGTTACCCCGTGTGGTAGTCGAATCTTGTGGTCCTTTTTAATAATATTTTTACCCCGAGTGGTAAATCAATGGGCACCGAAGTAAGGAGGTATGGTCGGACTCGCTGGCCATTCGATGGCTGCCTATTTATTCGTTACCCCGTGTGGCAGTCGAATCCTATGGTCCTTTTATATTGTTCTGCCCCGAGTGGTGAACAAATGTCCTTATATACTTGTTCTACCCCGAGCGGTAAGCAAGATCTTGATGGTGCAAAGAGGATCAGCCGAATTCACCTTACACATGACCGATCTCATACTTCGGTAACGACAAATATACATCACTTTGTTTTATGCAAGGGTTGGGTTCGGTTCAGTTCATTTAATTCGGTCCATTTCATTCTTTAACTTAACTGTTATATGCCTTATCTGATTCACTATCTAGGTTAAGTTCATACAAATTAATTGATACTGAATAACTGACAAGAAACGAATCAAAACAGAAGTCATAATCAAACATAAATGGTGGTTCATTGATAAATTCAAGCATTCATCCATCTATTCAGTCCTAACAATTAACTATTACAAAAAGTTTTCACAAGTCATTAAATATCAGAAGAAAGCAGAAAGGACGTTCAAGCACCGCCTTCACCTTCGGAGTCGATCAAAGCTGGATCTAGCTGAGCAGTAGCCAATTTTTCCTTACCACGCTCCCGACAATCTTCATTTCCTTCGTAATATACCTTCAGAATCTCTGCGCTAAGCTCGTCAGATGCACGATAGTCCGCCTGTATCTGTTTACGCAATTCTTCGATCAGAGGAGGATCTCGTTCTTCAAGTGCCTTTATTTTGCCACGAAGTTTGTGACGTTTGGCCCTATGAATTTTTCTATCGCCCCGAGCCTTCGTCTGGACTTCGCCGAGTTGTATTGACAAATTTTGATTTGTTACAGCCAGACCCTCATTGGTAGTCTTTAGGGCTTCGGCTTCTGCAACAAATCTAATATTCATATTGGCCAATTTCTGTTCACTGGCTTTAGTCGTCTTCAACTCTTCTCTGACCGAGCCCAGCACCTCGTAGGTTTCCCTCAGATCTCCCTTGGTTTGGGCCAACTCCCTCTGAAGGCTTTTATTGACATGAAGATTGGCTTCATGTTCATTTCTCTCCCGAACCAATATAGCTTTCAACAGGTTGTTCTCCCTTCGCAGAGTCTCCTCATTGGATTCGGAATTTATATGTCTGGGACGTAAACGTCCGAAGACTGCATTTGCCTGCACATATGTGACGATATCCAATTAATCTCAGATATTTAAACGAGAAAAAAAATATTTAACCAAGAAAATTGTCGTTTACCTTTGCCAGATAACTCATGACTTCGTCAAGAAAATTCTCGTTCGTATGATTATCGAATCGGCGATCGTCAGTCTCTTGAACGAAGGCATCGAAGAGCCGAAAAAGAAAGTTCACGTTGTATCGGGGCCACAAGGTCGGCATCCCCGTAGCCTCTTCATGGAATTTTTGTGACGAAGGCCTTGGAGAGGAGGGCATAGGTTGATCACGAGGAGGAGAAGGATCCGTATATATATTTTCTGGGGAGGGAGATCGAGCCGGAGAAGGGACGTTGTCAGAAGGTTTCTTTCTCTTTCGGGATGGTGGTACAGTGGGTTCAGTTTGCTCTCCTCTGTAGTGGTTCGAGTCTCCATTTAGGTTATTGGGGGGAGAACACCTGAGGAAGGTACCCTAAGCTCATCGGAGGTTAAGGGGGTAACTTGGGTTCTCAACTTCTTGATTCGAATAAGCTGCCTTCGATCGCCTGCAGTTAGATCTAACAGACTTTTTCGGGCTGGCAGAGTCGAGTTGATAATCGGTGATGTCGAGTCAATAATTGGCGGAGTTGGGCCGACGACTAATGGCGTTGGATCGATAGTTGGTGGTATCGGATCAATAGCTGAGGGTGTTGGATTGACAGTTGGTTCAGTTTCAAAAAGGGCTTCGGAGTCAGATGGGATAAAAATTAGTCGAGGTCCTCGAGTGGCTCTTCTCTTTCGACGAGGTCGAAGGACTTCTTCTGGGATGATAGGTTCATCATCCACGGGTGCTTGGATTGGGGGCTCAATAATGTGAGTTCCAACAGTTGGTATCTCAGTGGGGGGCTTGAACTTGGAAGAGGCTTCCGGATGTGGAGGGTCGGCATCGACCTCTGCGGTTTTTTCGGCTATGTTACCTTCGGAAGGGATTTCCTGTTGGGAGGATTCGGCAGTAACTTCTACGAACTTCCCCGCTAGAAAATCCTCCAACTCCTTCACCTCCGAAGACGATGGTTTGATCAAAGTTACTGCAGAAGATTAACAGTTTTACATTAAAATCAATACCACCGCAATTTCCAAAATATTGATAAAGTAAATCCATACTTACATTTGTGGTCGTATAACCACGCTTGCTTGGAAAGAAGTCCGTATTTCCATTCTTCCTTCGGGAAGTTGTCAAACAGTTCTATCATTTCAACCTCGCGTTCTTCGGAAATGTCTCCAAAATCGGCAGAGATCTTCTCATTAGTGGCCCAGTTCGGTAAGGAGGAAATTTCAGGTCTCTTGACGTAAAACCATTTTTCATGCCATCCCCTATTACTAGAAGGGGTGTTGACCAACGAACGTCTCTCAAATTTCTCCCCTGTCCTCGAGGAATGTTTGCTTATGGCCTTAAATCCTTTCTCTCTGGATTGACCGATCTTGTATACTGTGAAGAAGAAGTCGAGTGTAGGCTCTATACCTAACTCATGGCAGAAAGCGATGAACGCTAGGATATGAATATAAGAATTTGGCACCAATTGGGCGAACCCAACACCCAGAAACCCTAAGAGGGTCACTATGAAAGCATGGAGAGGAAACCGAACTCCCTTCTCCAAGATGGTCACCGGAGCAGCCGTCCATCCTTCAGGGCGCTGGTACATTCGCTCTTCAGATCGGGGAGCTCTCACCAGATGAGTATCCGAAATATAGCAGCGAGTTCGAATCCTCTTCAGGTCAACCTCTGTGATTGTCGACGGAATATTGGCATGTGCATACCGTTCCTTACTCCTATAAAATGCGGATGGGTTGGAAAGGGGCTTCATTACCAGATCCTTACTAGAAATTGCAGTTGTCGGATGGGAGGATGAGGCTTCTTTGCCGGAGTTTGGGTTTGGTAGAATGGTCGTAATAGGAGTCACCCGAATTGGAGAATTTTGACTAGTGCTAGGGGTTGCCATTGATCGTATTTTGCAGAGAAGGTGAAGAAAAGCTATGGAAGGAAGAAAAGAGCTCAAAGGTCTGAAATTCAAATTGGCAGGTAAAACTGTCAAATTTAGTAAAGTTTACCTTTTATACTGACGGTTACACGAATTACGAAGGCGGCACATTTAATTTCTGGCAATGATAAGAATTCGAATGGGGAGCGTCCGGGTTAATCCTCAGATATTTTATCAAATTGGGCCTCCCATTTGGACTTCCAGTTTTCAGCCCATCTTTTTCAAATTTAATCCTTAACTGTTTGGGCCTTTTACATTGGACATCCGGACATCCTCTGCTTTAACTTATGGATCAAATCGGGTATGTCTTAGTCACCCCCTATCATGGATCATTCATAGTTTTCTATTAAAAAATTCTGTTTAATAAAAAACTAGAGGGCAATGTTGGGTCATGATATTTCTCATATTGGGCCTTGTAGATTGGGTTTAATTATCCAATTAGTCTATTGGGTCTCCCCTATTGGGTCTTGAAGATTGGGCCTAGTTTTCACATTATATCTCCTTAATATTAGGCCAGGTCAATGGGTGGGTCCATTAGATCTTTTAGTACCTAAGTCTTTGACTTGCAATGATGAAAGGAGGTGACTGTTGACCAAAAGTCTGAAAATCATTAATGTGGATGAAATTTTATCCGGCCGGCGGCATGCACAGTGGAAAAAAGGTGACAACCTGCATGAATCCGGCTGGGATCAGTGAGGGATAGGGAGCTGTGTCAGATAAGAGTTGGCGGCACGGTAAACCAGGCAAGAGAGTATAACCTAGCAAGGAAGTCTCTAAGGAAAGGTACGCATACACACGACCCACCTTTTTCTTATCTCTCTAGAGACGCTAGATATTTTATCCTCCATTGTTAAACCTTGAACAGCCTGTACTGACTCTCACGCCGGAGCTATCCTCCGACGGTCCAGCCGTCAAGCTTTTGGTATTGACTGTGTTTACTGTGCAGGATTAGGACGTCTTACGTGATTGGGACGTCACCAAAAATCTTGACGTTAACAATTATTTATAAAAATTATCTTAGTTTTAAAAAAAGTACTACTTACAATGAAAGTATTGACATGAGATAGCGTCTAGTATAAAGAGAGATATTTGCTTCAATTTCAAATATAAAATAAGCATTGCCTCGTTCAAATTAAAATTTGAAATATACAAACTTGGACACTTCTTTTAAGGACATTGGAGTTCAAGCACATGTTCCCCATTCATTTCTACAAAATTTAAGTCCTCATCAAAATGCAACACAAAATTCTACTTCGACTATTTTGAAATTAAAGATATAATTTATTATTTGAAGTTTAATTTATTTAATTATAAAAGTTAAATTATATATTTAATTTTTAAACAGGGGGACTATTGAATTTGTTATTTTGATTTATTTTTATTTTTGAGAACTTATTTTATATTATTTGATTTTAGTGATACATTTCATATTAGGGACTAGGGAGAACTTGAGAAATCTTATAATTTATGTTGAATGGTAAACTAAACATGTGACATTGCACAGTAAAAAAAAAAACTTATAATTAGACAATCACCATTGATTTTGACATTATGGTATTTGTTACAGGAGGAAATGCAACTAAAATTTGCCCATTGAGCTCACAAATATAATTGAGATAATTTAACTTTTCACCATAATAATTAAAATATATTTAAAGTTAATATATACTAGTTGATAGCCCGTGCATAGTTTAAATAATGAATTATATAATTTATTAGTACGATCGTTTTCGAAATTAAAGAAGTATTATCTATTATAATAATTTAAAATAACTTTTGAGACCATTCATCATATTTACTAAATTTATTTTTAATTCAATAGATTATATTATAAATATAAACTTGGAAATATGTAAATAATTGTGAATTTCTTATTTACACACCCAGAGATGAATACACACCCAGAGATGTTTATAACTAATTCATAATTCATACCCACTACGAATTCATAACAAAATTCTCTTAATAAATTGAACACCAAAATTACAAACATTAACAAATCCAAAGTAGCCCATTTTACATCTTGAAATTTAAACAACACATAAAAATATATTATTATATCTTCCAATGATTTAAGCAATCTTTGATCTGATGATCTTGTTTTGAATTTGCTTCATTAGAATTGAGTTCTTCATACCTATTAAATAAAACAATGTACCAAAATCAAAATTAACACATCCCTCAAGAGCTCCGGGGGCATATTAGCCCAACAAGTAAGCTTGAAAGCATCAACTGGCGTCAAGCTATCCTGAACCAACCGCTGGGACCTCAACCTCAATCCATAACCAAATTTCACATCAAACCCTTTCCTAGAAATGCTCCCAAACTCACCCTTCATATCCTGAAGACATTTTCACTTACTACACATTAAAGAGACGATTTTACAAATTAGGGGCATATCCTATTAGATAACTGCTCCTCAATTTGTAAAATCGTGAAGAGTTTGAGGAGCAGTTATCACATATCCTATTATACTCATATCCTGAATTATGCTTCGTTTTCCTTACAAGATAACGGTTAAATCCTCTAAACTCTACCTTATGAAAGAGAGACGATTTTACAAGAGTTTTGATTTTAGTAGTTTGTGTTTTGTATTGTTCCCTCAAACTCAATATACAAAATATTGAGCTACCCAAAACTGCCCCTAATTTGTAAAATCGTCTCTCTTCCATACAATCTCTGTTTCAAATTTCAATTAGAAGTCTGATCTTCATGCTTCTTTTCATGTGTTTGATAATGACTTATTTTTTAATTTATAAGTCAAAATGAATAATTAACAATTTGGTACTTATTTAACAATGACTTATAAGTCATTCCTAATAAGTTGGTTTGATCAAATATACTGTCTATTTTGTCCCTATTTTATTTTGCTATTGAATGAATGTATCTTTTTATTAATGTTCTTTTTAGAAATCTTTACATTTTATTTTAATTTTTAAGTAATATTAGCCAAACACCATCATAACTTTTTTTAATTTAATTTATAACTTTCAAGTTAAATTAGTATCGAACGTTTTTACTTATAAGTCAATTTAAATTTTAACTTTAAAATATTTTAAAATAAATCGTTGCCAACGGGCCCTCCGGTGGGTGGAGACAAGTCAAATTTTTTTAAAATAAAACAAACTAATTAATTTTAAAAACCCTAATTAATTAATTAATTAATTAACTTTTTTTTAAGTAGTATAAAGAACCCTTAATTTAATTTAGGCTTGAGCTTGGGACTGGGGATGGACATGCACTATAAAATCATTCAAAAAAAATCTACCCTATGTAATTTGATAAAATAAATGTATGCTTAGTAATAATATTAAAATAACTTTATTTTCTCTCAAATATAAATTCAAAAAGTTAAATGTTTTCACATGCTATTGATTATAATTATTCTCTTTATTATAATTCTTATTATATAGACTAACAATTATTATTGAATTAATAATATTATATATTACTATTATCTTATAATAAAATTATAAATTAATATTTTTATATGCTTACACGTTTAATTTGTTATAATGTATTAATACCATATAACAATTTATGTCAATTTTAGTCATTTTGCACTATTTAACTGCAATTGTTGTAATTATAACCGAACAATAATTATATTTTCAAAAACATAAATTGTTTGAAAAGAGGTAGTATGTATTATATATATATATATATATATATATATATATATATATATATATATATATATATATTAATTTTCTTTCCAGACTATTATTTTTGTATAATTATATATTAATTTATTATCATATATCTATACGATATAACAATTCATGTCATTTTTTGTCATTGCAATTGTAACTGTCGTAATTCTAGCCGAACAAGAATAATAATTTCAACAACATAATTAAAGTTGATGGTAAATAAATAAAATTATAATTTTTTCAGCATTTGTAAAACAATGTTTCAACTGCATTTACGAAATGTTATTATCGTTATCATATAAACGAACAAATCCATAATATAAAGGGTTTGATAGTCGTGACCAAATAAGGATCCAGTTTGCATGAAGTTTATTTTTTGGTAAGTTGGTCAATTTGGCTAATAGAATGCTGACATACATAGAACCTCACATGCGTGTCAGAACTCTATTGGCCAATTGATCAATTTACCAAAAAATAAACTTCATGCTAACCACTTCCACCAAATAAGCAATCAGGCTTGCTTTTTCCGATCATTACTTAATGATTTCGTAACCTCCAACACAAAATAATCATGTTGCAATCTTAAGTATGATTATGAGTAGTCGCTTCCTCTCTAATCATATATCCATCACCAAAATTTCATTAAGATCGATGTAAAACAAAAATCCAATAGAAAATTAACAAGGCCGAATTAAATAGATATAATGCAAAGTTATTCGCAAGAAAAGTAAAGGACAATATACAGATTCTAAAGTAAAGCTTTAGGTGAATCTCTATCAAGAAAATAGGAATTACAAATATATAAATATAAAGATTGTGTTTGTCTAAAAATGCTTCTATCGTAATTAAAATATTTATAAATATTTTTCTAGCCAAAAGTACTATTCCACTTTTAGTGAATTTCCAAATAATTTAATATTTTCAATTTTTTTTAGTTTTACCAAACGAGCTCATAATATAGTGTGTTTAATGTGACAACCCCAAAATAGGTCAATTTCACCCAACCCATTCTGAGTCGCCAAATACATGGTACAGAAACAACTACAACTTTATTAATACATTTGTCGTGCAAAATACGACAACATATATACTGTGAGTTTAAATACAAATATTGTCATCTAGACAATATCCACACTCAAATAAGTCCTCATTATTGATACACTATTTTACAAAATAGTGAGGACTACTAAAACAACTGTCTTGAACCATCACTCCACACCCCAATTAGTTCCTGCTATATTCTCGCCTCCTGAGAAGAAAAATAGAACAAAAAGGAAAGGGTGAGCTCAACTAGCCCAGTAAAGAATATTATGACTAAGATAATACAGAACAAATTATCGTTAGTCTTCAACAGGGAAAAATCTAATAGAATACAATAGACAACAAGTTTTAAATTAATATTCGCAGCGGAAAATAATAATTCATAGAAGAGTTACGTAGATAATGAAATCTACTATTATCTATGAATTTAAAAGTCCATCATCAACATTTTATCCCTGTAACATCAATCAATAATCATCTTTGCACTACAAGCCAAAGATATTCATCAGTTGGTCATGTTCATCTCAACACCTATTCATCTTTGCACTACGGGCCAAAGATATTCATCAGAAATCATTCATCTTTGCACTACAGGCCAAAGATATTCATTAATATCATCATTTAGGACTTAGGATGATGAAAAATATTTTAAAGAAAACGAATTCAGTGAAGCAAAAGAACAAATGTCCAAAAATACCTCATAAACAATCATAGTGGAGTAAAATTCAAGAATGATCAAAACATGGATACAATCAAAGCTAGTATCCATAATAGATATTTTGGACAAAAAGAAGAAATTTCATTTTTCGGTGAATAGTAACTCGTAAATAGTAACTCGTGAATAGTAACTCCGACATGAAAAGTTCTAAATTTGATAAAAAATTTTAACCAATATAATGATATTGAAGAAATAATATCATTTTCGAATAAAATAACATCCTTTACCTCGTAAAGACAGTACTTCTAGTTGAAACACCGGATATAGGCTATGACTTGTACTTGCACCGTATAGCAATACTCAAAGTATTAAAATACTCACAAAATACGCTCGATATTATAGAGAGAGAAAGAGAGAGAAGATTTCAGTTTCTGGTGTGATTTTCAATTCTAACCTAAGCACCCTATTTATAGGAAAATGCTTAGAACACCAAAGTAGAAAATTTAATAAAATATTAATATATATATTTAATTTTCCTACGCCAACCTTTGTAGATCTGAATTTCAGCCATTTGCAACACATGGGGGGCCAACCAAAATAATAAAAACGTTTTTCTAACTATAAATATTTTAAACTTCCAAAAATCAATTATTCTGGAACCTCGGAACTTTCAATAATTTATAATAAATAGCTTTTTTATCAGAAAATTTGAATTTCGCGAGTTTTTATAGAAAATTCAATTCTCTACAACTTTACAGAAGAAAATTTTTCTAAATTCCAAGCAGAAATTGACCGAAATCCACAAACGGGCGATTTTACAGTTTATAATAAATTTTCGGTCAAGAATTGTGTCCACCAACACACAAAATATGTGTTAAACATTTAATCTAACAAAAATACTCTTCCTCCTCATATACTCATATATCCCACATTCATTATAAAAATATCACCGTTAATATATTATTAAAATAATATATTTAAATGAATTATTTTATCAGAAAAAGATAAAATATTAATTTTCAACAATTGTCACATTAAAAATTTTCTCCATCTATATCCACATAAAATCAATATTTTCCTCATCATATAAATCAATAATTAATTATTCACAAATAATATTACAGAATCACAATACTGAAAACCAGGCAGTTCCGAGGAAAGATGGGGCTTTCCAATAAGGATCTCTCCTTACTGGCGCACAATTAGATGACCAAACCTCTCCTTAGACAGAACTTTCTAGACATTGCCAATAATGTTATCTAATAATATTATTCAGATAATATGAATTATTGCTCCGATAATAAAAAATACTGTGTAGTGACAATTATTAAAACAACAGTAATATAAAATATCAATGCAACAATTATTGAATCAATAAAATAAAATACTGAACAGTAATTACTGTAATAATTATTGAGTAATGCCTTCTTACGTAAGAATTAATAATTGGTGTAATACCATGTGCTACTGTGCAACAACGCGTATTACTGTGTTTTAACCACCAGGTATTCCAACAATGTTAACGGTAACAACTACGCCGTTATTTATAAAAACTCAAATTTATCGTTTTCTTCATCCTACAGTTATTATGTTATGGGACCCACAGACAGCTGCGCCGTCGTACGAATATTCCCCAACAGAAAGAATATTCCACGACCAACGAATATTCCCTGACAACAATGAATATTTTATAACCACTTGCGTATTTTGAAAAAAATTCATATATCACCCTTAAATTTAACTTTTTATCAATTTAACCATTTACTGAATCGTAATTATAAGAAAATTGAATACTTTTATTTCATAAAATTCGGGGTCTTACAATCTACCCTCCTTATGAAATTTCGTCCCCGAAATTTACGTACGTACCTGGTGTTTCGAAAAGATGAGGATACCTCGCTTTCATTTCGGTTTCCAACTCCCAGGTCATTTCCTCAATAGCATGATTTCTCCACAAAACTTTAACTTGTGGTATGATCTTCGTGCGTAGGACATGCTCCTTCCTATTCATGATCTTGACAGGTACCTCTTCGTACGTTAAGTCTTCGGCTATCTCGTTCGATTCTAATTCAATAACGTGATTCGGGTCGTCCACATATTTACGTAACATCGATACGTGAATAACGTTATGAACACGCGACATACTTAGCGTTAAGACGAGTCTATAGGCCACAGTTCCTACTCGATCGAGGATTTCAAATGGACCAATAAATCGAAGGTTTGAGCTTCCCTCACATCGCCAATTCTCGCTTTTGGAATAACAACTTCTTGCATCTTCTTCTTCATATTCATTAACCACGGTGTGTAGCTTGAGCGATTTTAACTTTATCGATAAAAGTCGATTCTACTCGTATATCATCACATGGGTACCTACAGTCTTCAACTCTATCTCTATCATTTGTAAGTTATACAAAAATGGGTCTTTGACAATATCGTACTTGTACTCGTATACGATGTTTTAATCAACACGTCAGCTACCACGTTCGCTTTTCCAGGATGGTATTAGATGGTATGATCGAAATCTTTCAACAGCTCGAGCCAACATCGGTGTCGCATGTTGAATTCTTGGAAGCTCTTCTCGCATTTCTCGATCCATTCGAAGTTTGTATCTTTTTGAGTCAGCTGAGTTAATGGAGTAGCGATTCGAGAAAATATTTTCACGATTCTCCGATAATAACTAGCTAAGCATAGAAAGCTACGTATTTCGATTACTGACTTAGGTTACTCTCAACTGTGACTCATATCCCAATCTTGGATATCACCTCACAATGGCACCTATCAGTTTACTACCATACGAATATGGCGTCCCCTACGGAGAGTCTGGGTTCAATGCATTCCACAAAGGAAGTCACCAGATAGAGGCTCGGGTACAAACTTCTACAGTTGGGTTTTTAACTCCTGAAGTTCAATAGGAGTCATTCGATATGAGATTTTAGAAATGAGTTTTGTACCAGATTCAAAGATGATACAAAATTCAATATCACGCGTAGGCCAAGAAATTCTTCAGGAAATACGTCAGGGATTTTACTAACAACAAAAATATCATTTAAATCTGACATTTTTTTTTCAAGTCCATGACATGGGCTAAGAAATATTGACATCTATTTTTTAATAAACGAATGACTTTACGGCTTGATATGAAAGAGTTTGACTTCAATGGTTTGGTTGCTTGAATTCGAATAACAGGTTGCTTAGGAATATGAAAACTAACAACCTTACAAAAGCAATCAATTTGGCATGGTGAGTAGTTAACCAATTGATCCCTAAAATCACATCAAAAGCAAGTATCTTTAAAGAGATAAGGTCAACAGGTAATGTGATGGTGCCAACTTGGATCAAACAAGATTTATAAACAGTGGATGTAACGAAAGTTTCTCCTAACGGAGTTTCAACAGATAAGTCAAAGTCTAATTTTCTCCGGAGTCAAGTTTAAACGTTGAGTATAAGCAGAAGAGATAAATGAATGGGTAGAACCGGTATCTAATAAGGTATAGACTTCGCAAAAATTTATAATGAACTAATCCGTGCTAACTTCGTTCGGGTTCCTCGCATTCTGACCAGTCATGAAAAACGCTCTTCCAGGAACCGTTGACTTTGACTTTTCTGGGACAACTTTTTGAGTCACCACCCCCGTTGGACTTGGTTTCGCTACAGTGCAATCTCGAGCGATATGTCCTTCCTTTCCACAATTATAACATACCTTAAACTGTTGTGGGCAATTTGGGCTGATATGTCCCTCTTTTTCGCACTTATAGCATATGACTGGTGGTCGTTCTTGTAACGCCCCGAAATCCGGTCTACCTTCAGACCTGGACTCCGTACGTCACTATCCCAATTTCTTCCAAACATACATTATTATATACTAAAATATAATAACATATATTCTAAAATCCCAGGTTCTATAACCACAAAACCTCTTTCATTACAAATAATGATAATTACATTATTCTTTACATCTTACACGAGTGACTTTCATCCGCCACAAAGGATTCATAACTGTTCATTAAACTAGTCTATAGTTTAATTCTATCATTCTATATTACAAGTCTTCACTTGCTCTTCACGCACATTCATATAATGAATGTCACTTCGTCTGAATACCGCTCAGCTTGATCTTTACGGGATCCTTAAGTTCTTTCTAACATCGTTCGCTGAAAATATTTTTATTTAAAGCAAGTGTAAGCATTAAATTGCCCAGCAAGTCATAACAACTGAACAAACAACTTCAAGACTGTAAACATTCTTTAGAACTTCAATAACCGAACAAAGGTTATGAAGCAGCTTGAATAATAGGAATAGTCTTGATTCCTATCATTTTAAAACATTGGTCACATGCACTTTTAAATACTTTTATTCTCTACTTTCTTTCATGCACAATTGGTATGGCTAGAATCAATAGCACGGACTTAACAATAACGGTTCATGTATACCAAACATACTTGTATTGAACAGTTCGATCACAAAACAGTTCATCTCATAAAAACACAGAAGTGCTCACATTGTGGCTCAAGGCCTCATACATACTACCATCTTGTACAGATATCGCACATTCACACATAGACAGAACCTCTCAAGTTCAACATCTGAGAAGTTTTAGAAACTAGCATTCATTTAAAATATGAATGAAGTTAGGAAACTTGCCTTACGCACAGCTACAGCTTACGCTGAACTGCTCATTCCCAATCCCTACATAACACATAAGGAAATAACACGTACACCAATTAGTCATATACTTGACTTACGCATTGGTTTACTTAACTTTACTTCTTAAGGTTCGCGTTCTTGTAATTTAAGCTGACGCGACTAACTTTCATTACCAGATTATAGCTTTATGACATACTGAGATGTCTTACTCAACACGTTCATCATCTTTGATAATTCACATTTTTATCTTCTTCTTATACTTCTCTAGGACTCAGCACACATCGCTTTTCTGCTAGTAGTCCATATGGTACTCTGAGTGGTTTCCCACAAACAACCAACAAACAAGTTCCCGTCTCATCTACACTGCCCACACAGTGAGTTAGATCGGTTGCCAGTTTTGTATATACCTTCGCTCTCTGAAGGAATTGTTTAGCCCAGCTCCCATATGTCAACCATCAAAGGTTACGATTGTACTACAACCTAACTTACCTTAACTTATCCGAACCATTAAACTATAATGTTCGTTAAGTCAACTTCTTATTCCTTATGGCTTTCTGGCAACTAAATGCCATACCTCAGGAATCATTCTTTATTGTCTATGTCATACAATCTTTTGTATACTCGGAACAATCATTCAATGTCAATACTATGAGACCATAGCGTTAAACATTTCATATGAACTTATTCATATCTTACAACATCCGGTTCCCTCAACTCGGAACATTGTTCAAGTTATACTTATTAACTCGGCTTCTTAACGTTATACGTTATTGTCTTTAATTTAGTTCCTTCACCGTTCACGGTTAATCAACATTCTTCATTACATTACGGTTAAACCATACACAGGGTGTAGGTTCTATCCATTTAACACTCGCTTACACTCAACCCTTACGCTGGTTAAAGTGTTCAGCGCTTACTTTTTATTCTATCATTCTCACCCGACTTATATGCGGCTTTCAGTAATCTTATTACCGTTCGTTACGGCTCTCTTGATACCATTCGTATCTTACTTACTACCTTCATCAACGTCTAAGTCATACAACTAGGGTATACTTAAAACGTTCGTCCAACGCGAATACAATTCACAAGGATCGTTTACGTATTCAACGTTCACGTTGCTCGTCTCTTAATTTCTCATTCAACCTTTACTTAAGGTTTTACTTGCTTTCGATCGTTATCCATCCCATGAACCTCATGTTCATTATTCTTTCTTAATGTCAAAGCCATACGGTTCGCTGCATGCTAAGACTGATCATTCATCGCAACAACGTTGCGTTCATAGCATCTATACGCTTTACATTCATCTCTCAATGTCATGTCATAACATCAAAATGTTATACATTAACATCGTCAACCAACGTCTAAGGAATCACAACCATAGCAATCCCTCACGTTCGTTTATCGCGACTACGGTCCCCGGACATCGGTTCCGTAACCCGCATCTACATTCTTTGTCTTTTATTCTCGTTTAATCTTTTCGTTCAATCTTTGCTAAAGGTTTAAAACACTTGACTAAGTGTTACATTACGTGAACTAAATGTTCATACTTCTTTCTTGCACATCCCCCAGCATCTGAGCAGTTAAAATCTCATTTCTGGGTATTGCACTGCACTGGTGCTGCGGCGCCGTGCCTTGCCTTTCCTCTCGCGCTGCGGCGCCACTCTCCAGAAGTGTATGGCCGAGCTCGCGCTGCAGCGCCCCTTCTCGCCCTGCGGCGCCCCTTCTCGCGCTGCGGCGCCAAGACAAAACCCTAGGAAATTTTTCTAAGTGTTAAGTCAAGTTTGAGATGCTTACTTTACGATCTCATAACTTCTTCGTTATAACTCGGAACGAGGTCGTTCCAAAGCCATTCTCTTCCTTATCTTACGTACATTAATATGCCTCTGACAGAACTTCATTCTGAATCCGTTAACATGCCATTCAATTGGCTTAATCTTAACCCTTCGTTCATTTTACGCTTTTAACGTTCTTCGTTCGTTCGTCCGTAATTCGGTCATCTGAACTCAAAATTCGTTCGTTCTTGAGTTCACGACTCACGTTTTATACGTTCTCTTACATTCTTATGAAACCCTACACGCTCGGGTTCATTTACTAACTTTCTAATTCTCGTTTATCTTTTACGAAATTTCGCCATAACTTCGTTATAGCTCCGTTTTAATCCGTTCTTCATGAACGTTTCTAACGTTCCTAACCAAGTAATAAGCATCTAACTTATACACGATGGTTTTAAACTTGTCCATCAACAACAATTACACTACGATGGTTTTAAATTTGTCCATCAACAACGTTCTACGTGTTCTTCGCGTTCTTCGTTTTTAATCGATATTTTGGATTACGATTTCACTTTTTCTTGGAATTTGATGTTATAGAACATCATTCCTTACTTAATTCACCTACTCGTTCATAATATTCATTCGGATCGCTCAAAATTCTCACGAATCTTATACTTGCTTAAGAAATTTATAAATTAAATTTCTTATTTCTCATTTCTTATTTTCTCATGATTTCAACCATATGAAATCATTACTAACATCTTTTACTCCTTATTCTCATTAAGTTATGTTTTAAACATATTAAACTTAAAGAAAATAGTAGAAGAAACTAGGGTTCGGATTACCGTTCTTCTTTATTTCTCTTCCGTTAGACAAAGCCGGCGATTCGCGAGCTTTTCTATTTCACGACCACTTTGGATCCGAGCCTTCATGCTCAATTTCTTCCTCTTCTCTCCCAACCGAGCTCTCTCTATCTCTCTCAAGTTCTAGGATTTTCTAAAATCCTAGAAAAATGAAATTAAGCTTAGTATTTATAGAATTTCCAAGCAAAGGGCATTTTGGTCATTTCCCCTCCACCTCCTTACTATTCCTCACTTGGCAACCAAGTTTACTTGGCCACCACCCTTACTTGGTGGCCAGGTGGCCGCCCCTTATGCCCATGGGTCATCCCCATGGGTTGCTCCATGGGTTTTACCCATCCGTTTACCCATCGGTTCGATCCGCGGTTTCTTTTCTTGGTTTGGGCCTTAACCCTAATTCTTATTGGGCCTAACTTGGGCTTAACTTCACAAATCATTGGGCTTGACATAATCCAAGTCCAATTGGATTCTTCAAAAGTCTATGAACACAAAGTCCATTAAGACTAATCGTATTCTACGCATTCTATTCTCGTATGCTCGTATTCTCTTCGTATATTGTTCGTACGATATTCGTATTATACGTCGTACTAATCTTCGTAATATACTCGTATAATAACTCGTATCATACTCGTATTTCTCACGCATAATAACTCTAGTTATTATACATACTCATAACATTCTCGGAACTCACTTTCCCTAACCCTTAGGTTTTGAGTCCGCAGGCGAAAACTTCGTTTTTGCCATAACTGAAATATTATTGAATATTCCATCACGTCTCAGAATTAAACGTAATCTATAACTTCTCGGAATTTCAAAATAAATCTCCGAGCAGAAACGGGTGAATAGTGCATATTTCGTCTTTTTCCCCGAAAAATATTTTATTCCCGGAAAAATTTCATTTTCGTCTTGAAAATTCTTACTCGTTCAATCTAGCTCGTAGCCAGAATCCTCCCGATTAATAATCATTCTAGGTTATAGAACGATTAATAAACACTTAGCATAGAATAGTATTAATAAAAAATTTATTTTATTAATAACTAATTCTTTAAACTTAAATTCTTGACAATCCGATTTTTCGGGTTGTCACATTCTTCCCTCCTTCAAAGAATTTCGTCCTCGAAATTTTAACTTACCCTTCTCCTCAACTTCTCTTCAAAGAAGTTCTTATCTTTCCATCATTCCTAACCTCCATAGCCTATCAAGAATCATGAAGCGAAATGAATAACTAGGAATATAAAGATTCCTTTAAAACATTTCATTCTTTTGCTGAGGGGTCAAATTGACCATGAACTCTTACAAGGTTAAACAGCCTCTCGCCGTAAACCTTTCTTACACGGTAAGTTTACAATCACAAAGAAGGTAAACTACCTCTTCCATATGTAGGTGATCAGCCTAACGTATAACCCCATTTCAGGGTATGTTCACCTCAGACTTAGTACCAAAAATTTGGATATTTCTTGAAACATTTGTCTAGTCAACTCGCTTGACATCGACTACTTCTTTAAATTCTTTTCAAAACGTTTCATGACGTCATGATACCGTACTCTTCACAGTACGTTGAGGACTTCGTCAGTTTATGACTTCATCATTATACATTATATCATAGCAGGTTATTGATCCTCTGATCAAATTCCATACAAGGTTTAATTGCATTAACAACTCCATCTTTTTACCATCCTTGCATCAAATGCACTGATGATATAAAATTCATTTTGATATTTTAAATCAATTTCTGTCTAGCCGAAACAATTGGCATAGACATACCAAGAATAGTTCTTTTAAAATCCATTGGTTCCAAAAAGTTGAACCAATTCTTTTCTTTTTCAAAATGTACAATTCAGCACGATTTGAATAAACTTCGAAATCTAGCATAGCTAGAGGATTTGGAATATCCTATTCTCCATCTTCCTTCATTGTCTTTCTGCGACAATACTTAAACTTCTCTAGCACTTTCAATGCTAAGTCTACTGAAAATACTTCGTTTTCAGTCTAAACATTCCTATTTCTTAGTACAGTCCATCAACTTACCACACATTATGGGTTCAGGAACTTTCCACAATAATATGAGTTTAAGAACATCCAGACAGACCTTTGGCGTCCATTCGCTGAAACATTCGAAAACATACCATACTATTATGAGTCACAAACTTACCATAAGTATGAGTTTCAAGACTCGCACCTACCTTAACCTTCTCTATCTATCAAGTATATACATGAGAAAAGATTCACCTTCCCGTCATATACACCTTAATAGCGCGACTAATTCCAATGATTATCACTGTAATAAACTGAGCAGTTGTTACACCAAGCACAAACCTCTACCCATACAAAGGTTCATACAACTCAGCCATCACATGAGTCCTCAATTGAAATCTTACAACTTCTGACTTCCTCTGTACTTAATACAAATTTTCTTTAATTCGTATAGTAACCTTTACAACTCATTCTGAGTTCTTCTTCCCGTACTACTTCGTTGTACCATTCATTCATAGTATTAGCTATAAATCATTCATCGTTTAACAACTCATCTGTTACTACGATTTACTATGATCACGTGGTGATCATTCTTATCATTCTCTCTACGATTATAGTCTTAGGTACTCTTACCTAAGATTTATAACCTATCAGCTCTGATACCAACCTGTAACGCCCCGAAATCCGGTTAACCTTCAGACCCGGACTCCGTGCGTCACTGTCATACTTCTTACCAATCATACGTCATTATATATTGAAATATAACAACATGCATTCTCAATTCCAAAGTTCTCGAAACCTTATAACCTTTCTCATTACAAATAATGATAATTACATTATTCTTTACATCTTACACGAGTGACTTTCATCCGCCACAAAGGATTCATAACTGTTCATTAAACTAGTCTATAGTTTAATTCTATCATTCTATATTACAAGTCTTCACTTGCTCTTCACGCACATTCATATAATGAATGTCACTTCGTCTGAATACTGCTCAGCTTGATCTTTACGGGATCCTTAAGTTCTTTCTAACATCGTTCGCTGAAAATATTTTTATTTAAAGCAAGTGTAAGCATTAAATTGCCCAGCAAGTCATAACAGCTGAACAAACAACTTCAAGACTGTAAACATTCTTCAGAACTTCAATAACCGAACAAAGGTTATGAAGCAGCTTGAATAATAGGAATAGTCTTGATTCCTATCATTTTAAAACATTGGTCACATGCACTTTTAAATACTTTTATTCTCTACTTTCTTTCATGCACAATTGGTATGGCTAGAATCAATAGCACGGACTTAACAATAACGGTTCATGTATACCAAACATACTTGTATTGAACAGTTCGATCACAAAACAGTTCATCTCATAAAAACACAGAAGTGCTCACATTGTGGCTCAAGGCCTCATACATACTACCATCTTGTATAGATATCGCACATTCACACATAGACAGAACCTCTCAAGTTCAACATCTAAGAAGTTTTAGAAACTAGCATTCATTTAAAATATGAATGAAGTTAGGAAACTTGCCTTACGCACAGCTACAGCTTACGCTAAACTGCTCATTCCCAATCCCTACATAACACATAAGGAAATAACACGTACACCAATTAGTCATATACTTGACTTACGCATTGGTTTACTTAACTTTACTTCTTAAGGTTCGCGTTCTTGTAATTTAAGCTTACGCGACTAACTTTCATTACCAGATTATGGCTTTATGACATACTGAGATGTCTTACTCAACACGTTCATCATCTTTAATGATTCACATTCTTATCTTCTTCTTATACTTCTCTAGGACTCAGCACACGTCGCTTTTCTGCTAGTAGTCCATATGGTACTCTGAGTGGTTTTTCACAAACAACCAACAAACAAGTTCCCGTCTCATCTACACTGCCCACACAGTGAGTTAGATCGGTTGCCAGTTTTGTATATACCTTCGCTCTCTGAAGGAATTGTTTAGCCCAGCTCCCATATGTCAACCATCAAAGGTTACGATTGTACTACAACCTAACTTACCTTAACTTATCCGAACCATTAAACTATAATGTTCGTCAAGTCAACTCCTTATTCCTTATGGCTTTCTGGCAACTAAATGTCATACCTCATGAATCATTCTTTATTGTCTAAGTCATACAATCTTTTGTATACTCGGAACAATCATTCAATGTCAATACTATGAGACCATAGCGTTAAACATTTCATATGAACTTATTCATATCTTACAACGTCCGGTTCCCTCAACTCGGAACATTGTTCAAGTTATACTTATTAACTCGGCTTCTTAACGTTATACGTTATTGTCTTTAATTTAGTTTCTTCACCGTTCACGGTTAATCAACATTCTTCATTACATTACGGTTAAACCATACACAGGGTGTAGGTTCTGTCCGTTTAACACTCGCTTACACTCAACCCTTACGCTGGTTAAAGTGTTCAGCGCTTACTTTTTATTCTATCATTCTCACCCGACTTATATGCGGCTTTCAGTAATCTTATTACCGTTCGTTACGGCTCTCTTGATACCATTCGTATCTTACTTACTACCTTCATCAACGTCTAAGTCATACAACTAGGGTATACTTAGAACGTTCGTCCAACGCGAATACAATTCACAAGGATCGTTTACGTATTCAACGTTCACGTTGCTCGTCTCTTAATTTCCCATTCAACCTTTACTTAAGGTTTTACTTGCTTTCGATCGTTATCCATCCCATGAACCCCATGTTCATTATTCTTTCTTAATGTCAAAGCCATACGGTTCGCTGTATGCTAAGACTGATCATTCATCGCAACAACGTTGTGTTCATAGCGTCTATACGCTTTACATTCATCTCTCAATGTCATGTCATAACATCAAAATGTTATACATTAACATCGTCAACCAACGTCTAAGGAATCACAACCATAGCAATCCCTCACGTTCGTTTATCGCGACTACGGTCCCCGGACATCGGTTCCGTAACCCGCATCTACATTCTTTGTCTTTTAATCTCGTTTAATCTTTTCGTTCAATCTTTTCTAAAGGTTTAAAACACTTGACTAATTGTTACATTACGTGAATTATATGTTCATACTTCTTTCTTGCACATCCCCCAGTATCTAAGCAGTTAAAATCTCATTTCTGGGTATTGCACTGCACTGGCGTCGCGGCGCCGTGCCTTGCCTTTCCTCTCGCGCTGCGGCGCCACTCTCCAGAAGTGTATGGTCGAGCTCGCACTGCGGCGCCCCTTCTCGCGCTGCGGCGCCAAGACAAAACCCTAGGAAATTTTTCTAAGTGTTAAGTCAAGTTTGAGATGCTTACTTTACGATCTCATAACTTCTTCGTTATAACTCAGAACGAGGTCGTTCCAAAGCCATTCTCTTCCTTATCTTACGTACTTTAATATTCCTCGTACAGAACTTCATTCTGAATCTGTTAACATGCCATTCAATTGGCTTAATCTTAACCCTTCGTTCATTTTACGCTTTTAACGTTCTTCGTTCGTTCGTCCGTAATTCGGTCATCCGAACTCGAAATTCATTCGTTCTTGAGTCCACGACTCACATTTTATACGTTCTCTTACATTCTTATGAAACCCTACATGCTCGGGTTCTTTTACTAACTTTCTAATTCTCATTTGTCTTTTACGAAATTTCGCCATAACTTCGTTATAGCTCCGTTTTAATCCGTTCTTCATGAACGTTTCTAACGTTCCTAACCAAGCAATAAGCATCTAACTTATACACGATGGTTTTAAACTTGTCCATCAACAACAATTACACTACGATAGTTTTAAATTTGTCCATCAACAACGTTCTACGTGTTCTTCGCGTTCTTCGTTTTTAATCGATATTTTGGATTACGATTTCACTTTTTCTTGGAATTTGATGTTATAGAACATCATTCCTTACTTAATTCACCTACTCGTTCATAATATTCATTCGGATCGCTCAAAATTCTCACGAATCTTATACTTGCTTAAGAAATTTATAAACTAAATTTCTTATTTCTCATTTCTTATTTTCTCATGATTTCAATCATATGAAATCATTACTAACATCTTGTACTCCTTATTCTCATTAAGTTATATTTTAAACATATTAAACTTAAAGAAAATAGTAGAAGAAACTAGGGTTCGGATTACCGTTCTTCTTTATTTCTCTTCCGTTAGACAAAGCCGACGATTCGCGAGCTTTTCTATTTCACGACCACTTTGGATCCGAGCCTTCATGCTTAATTTCTTCCTATTCTCTCCCAACCGAGCTCTCTCTATCTCTCTCAAGTTCTAGGATTTTCTAAAATCCTAGAAAAATGAAATTAAGCTTAGTATTTATAGAATTTCCAAGCAAAGGGCATTTTGGTCATTTCCCCTCCACCTCCTTACTATTCCTCACTTGGCAACCAAGTTTACTTGGCCACCACCCTTACTTGGTGGCCAAGTGGCCGCCCCTTATGCCCATGGGTCATCCCCATGGGTTGCTCCATGGGTTTTACCCATCCGTTTACCCATCGGTTCGATCCGCGGTTTCTTTTCTTGGTTTGGGCCTTAACCCTAATTCTTATTGGGCCTAACTTGGGCTTAACTTCACAAATCATTGGGCTTGACATAATCCAAGTCCAATTGGATTCTTCAAAAGTCTATGAACACAAAGTCCATTAAGACTAATCGTATTCTACGCATTCTATTCTCGTATGCTCGTATTCTCTTCGTATATTGTTCGTACGATATTCGTATTATACGTCGTACTAATCTTCGTAATATACTCGTATAATAACTCATATCATACTCGTATTTCTCACGCATAATAACCTTAGTTATTATACATACTCATAACATTCTCGGAACTCACTTTTCCTAACCCTTAGGTTTTGAGTCCGCAGGCGAAAACTTCGTTTTTGCCATAACTGAAATATTATTGAATATTCCATGACGTCTCAGAATTAAATGTAATCTATAACTTCTCGGAATTTCAAAATAAATCTCCGAGCAGAAACGGGTGAATAGTGCCTATTTCGTCTTTTTCCCCAAAAAATATTTTATTCCCGGAAAAATTTCATTTTCGTCTTGAAAATTCTTACTCGTTCAATCTAGCTCGTAGCCAGAATCTGTAACATTCCATATTTTTTTTAAAATGTAAGTTATAAATATTTATTGATTTATATAAATATTTATTGGATGTGTTTATTAGTGAATAAGTAATTGTTCAATTTGATTGAGTTTATTTAGTTAATTATTTATTTGCTAAATAATTAATGTAATTAGTTAATTATTTATTTGTTAAATAATTAATGTGTTATGTGGATTGAGTTATGTGGTTAAGTGATTTATTTAATAAATTATTATTTCATTAATTGTGACAAATAACTATGTTATAAAGAGTTATTAAATTAAATTAAAGTAGTTTAATTTAGTTCTTTGCCAAACAAGGCTTAAGTATTAATCCTTAAATTTTAAATGGGTTGCCAAACGAAGCCTTATGACTTTTGGGTATCTTTTGAATTAAAATTATTAATAAAATAAAATAAATATATAAATGAAATATATTTATATTTATTAGTTATACGTTATGTGTTTAATAACTGATATAATAAGTAGGCTTATTATTGCCATATCAGTTTTATTCTACGTATATCAGTTTTGGGTTTACGCTCATTGTTAGTACCTAGTCTATCATTGAGAGAAGTAAGAAAAGAGAAAGGAAAAGTTCAGAGATTTTGAGAAGAAGCCAAGTGCAAGATTGTCCAAAACAAGTTTTGAATTACAAGTTTTGTAGAACAAATTAAAGGTAGGTTGTACAAACCTTATAATATATGTTTACGTTATATAGTCTTTGAGAAATTGTATGTCTTTGTTTTCTTGTCATAACCGTGTATAAGTTTTACCAAATTGTCTGTAAACCTTGTTCCAAAAATTGTTTTGGTATTACATGTTGTGTTGTTATAACTAGCATGTATATATAGGTGTGTAGGTGTTGTATGCTAAATTATCATTGAGGAAGATAACTTGGTTTCAGTGAAAATTTATATACGAACATATGTTTTGAAAAATAACAAAATTTGTATGTGATTCGATAAATTGTATGCTAACTGAGGAATTGAACTATACATGTTAATTTGTTATGTTGGTATAGTTGTATTTCAAAGGAATCAAAATTTGTTGATAACAGTGGAAATTTTCGTTCACTGTAATTTATATTTCATCAATGGATTTTTACTTTAAAACACAGTGTTTCAAAGAATTAGTTTATGGTACTGATAATTAATGATTGGTGATGGATATATTGATGATTGTTAACTTTTATGTGTAATTTTCATGAAGTTATACATGTGTTAGATGCCATTGGTTGTTAAAAATAAATTAGACAGTAGCTTTGCTCTGTCTTTCGGGGTTGGTTCTATGAGTTTCGGCGCCCCAGCGTCAAAATTCACGCCCCAGCGCCAAATCTCGCGCCCTGGCGCCAAGGTTCGCGCCCCAGCGTCAAAAATGGGCCTGTAGCTCGCGCCCAGCGCTGAAGCTCGCGCCCCAGCGCTGATGCTCGCACCCCAGCGCCGTAGCTCGCGCCCCAGCGCCACTGTTTCGCGCCCCGGCGCCGGAAAAGTGGCCTAGTTGGGCAGTTTTGACCTCCTGTAGTAAAATGGCCATAACTTTTTCATACGAACTCCGATTTAGGTAATTCAAGATGATTCGGAAAGAGGACGAGTAGACCTACAACTTTAATTCTTTAAGTTTTTTAATTTGAGATCTGTAACAGTAGTAAAAATGGCCATCTTTAGGACTGTTGTGTATTTGGAGCCAATCGGAGGGCGTCGGGATGCACGAATGCAAGTGCAACCCTTTGGATATTAGTATAACTTAATGATAACATGTTGGACATGTATTAGGATATTGTATCAAGTTGTTAATGTACATGTGGTGCAATGGCATGATCATTTAAGTAGTTGTAATAAAGCTAAAAAGTAATGTTCATGAAAGATGTGTTGTTTAAACTTAAACTTAGTTAGTAGCTATACTAAGAGTAATAAAGGAACTCATAAAGGTAATGTTAATGTAACTAATGTGTATTGTCAATGCATATGGTATGTGTAGGACTTGGGGTGAACGTGAATAGTAATTGTTTAACCTACACACGAGGCAAGTTCCCTAACATTTTCTACTTTATTATTCAGCAAGGTTACTTTTCACTGTTATGTTATACTTATGCAAGTTCTCTAACTCAAAACTTCATTGTGCAAGTTTCCTTAACTCTATTTTTATAACTGAGCAAGTTTTCTAAACCTTATCTTTTGATATTGAACAAGTTATTATTGTCTTTAACTTGTTTCGTTGTATGCAAGTTTTATAAATCTTATCTTTTGATATTGAGCAAGTTTTATCTAATACTAGAACTTCATTGTACAAGATTGAATTCGTTAAACACATTATTGCTTTAATTCCATTTCAATTGTACAAATGGCTAACTTTACACTTTCGTAGAGTTAGATTGTTTATTGTTGATTAAGCTCGTGTATCTATTGGTTTACGAGGATGCATGTTATGATTATTCCATGATTATGCTATTAAATTATTCCTAAAGCATGATGTTAGTTTATAAATATCCATTCAACTATGATTATTCCATAGTATACAGTTATGTTGTTTGTAATCAACTAACCCTTAGTTGATTACCGTTGAATTCTAAATTACCCCATGATGTATCCAAACCAAACTCACTTTGGTACGGACTTGTATTCTAAATACTGAGAAGAACAACTCTTTTATAAGAGGTTACGCTTAACGTTGAAATGATTATGCACAATACATTGTACGAAGGGTTGATCCCCCTAAGTACGTAAAGTCCTTATAGTCTTATGACTGTTAAAGTTTAAGTTGAAAAATTACTTATAACTGTGGACATGATTCGTGGTCATTAGACCCTCAGTAATTGATTAAAGTTTTTAGAAAGTAATAGAACTTATTGTTCAGTTCTATTAAACCTAATGTTGGTACATGATGTAAAGTTAACTGATTTATTTATTATTATTTCAAGTGGGCCTTGTTTGCTCACTCTTGCCTGTAAACATTCTTACAGCTAAGGTTGAAACTGGTGATATACCTAGCACCAGTAAAGGGAAAGGAAAGATTAAGCAATGCTGAAGACCTATAATAGTTAGACAGTTTATTTTTAGACTTTGTTTAAAGATTGTAAAGAAGTTTATATTAACTTAATTTCCGCATGAATGAATGTTTGTAAAGGTTAGATAACCTGGGAGATTTTTATTTAAGTTTAATCCTGTATGGGCAGGTTTTATTTATTCAATTTTATCAATTGGGTAGTTAGTAATGAATGTTTTGATTACGTGAACACCAAATCTTGAGGAAATGAAGTACCGGGATTTGGGGGTGTCACAGAATCCTCCCGATTAATAATCATTCTAGGTTATAGAACGATTAATAAACATTTAGCATAGAATAGTATTAATAAAAAATTTATTTTATTAATAACTAATTCTATAAACTTAAATTCTTGACAATCCGATTTTCCGGGTTGTCACTGTTCTCCTCCTTTGGAACCTGTTGCTGCTGGTGCTGACGTCTTCGTATTGTCATTGTTGAATCTCCTCTTTTTAAAATCTCCTCCCGACTCGGTTCTTCTATTTTCATAGCCACGATTACCATTAGAGTGGTTGCTGTTCTTGTCTATATTTTTCTTTCTCCGCTGGTGATCATTGTTCTGATGACTACTGTCACCGGTATGATCCTGGTTGTGGTCCCTCGATTGACCGTACTCGTTATCTCGCTCTAATAATTGAGCCCTATTGACAACATCTGAATAGAGAGAAAATTTATGAGAAATGAGATATTGACGTATGCCGGGTTTCAAACCTCTCAGAAACATCCGCGTCATACGTTCCTCATTCTCAACCAAATGTGATGCAAATCGGGACAACTCGACAAACTTAGCTTCGTACTACGACACGTTCATATTGTTTTGCTCCAGCTTGATGAACTCTACCTCCTTCATGTGACGAATACTTTCGGGAAAGTACTTGTCGTTGAACAATTCTTGGAACTTCTTCCAAGACATCTTCAGTGCGGTAGGCTGAGTACGCTTTACGGATTCCCACCAATAATCTGCCTCTCCTCGTAACATGAAAGTGGCGAAAGGAACCTTTTGCTCCTCTGAGCATCCCAAGACATCAAATATCTTAGTAATCTGCTTTATCCACGTCTCTGCCGTAAGTGGTTCTGGCTTTCCCAAAAACTTCGGCGGTCCTAACTCCTTGAACTGCTTAGCGGTGACCATCCGTGAGTTGCCAGTGTTTTCACCATCGTTCGTCATCTGTTCAGTGGTGTTGTTCACAGGAGGAACATTGCCAGCCTGTTGCACATTCTCCTCGTTGGTGAGTACAGGCGTCTCCACGGTTTCATTTACTCCACTGTTAACATTCTCAGTCGACATTCTCAAATGCTGCTATAAAATAAGGGTTAATTTAACAAATTAACAAATCACATAATATCCCTATATTATGACCGACCAACAGATAAGCTTAGGTAGGACACACTAGTGAAGGATTTACTCGTATCTCCCCTCCTAGTTCTATTCCCCGATCTCCGCCAGAGATCATATCCCTAAGCTCTGATACCAACTGTGACGACCCCAAAATAGGTCCATTCCACCCAACCCATTCTGAGTCGCCAAATACATGGTACAGAAACAACTACAATTTTATTAATACATTTGTCGTGCAAAATACGACAACATACATATTGTGAGTTTAAATACAAATATTGTCATCTAGACAATATCCACACTCAAATAAGTCCTCATTATTGATACACTATTTTACAAAATAGTGAGGACTACTAAAATAACTGTCTTGAACCATCACTCCACACCCCAATTAGTTCCCGCTATATTCTCGCCTCCTGAGAAGAAAAATAGAACAAAAAGGAAAGGGTGAGCTCAACTAGCCCAGTAAAGAACATTATGACTAAGATAATACAGAACAAATTATCGTTAGTCTTCAACAGGAAAAAATCTAATAGAATACAATAGACAACAAGTTTTAAATCAATATTCGCAACGGAAAATAATAATTCATAGAAGAGTTACGTAGAGAATGAAATCTACTATTATCTATGAATTTAAAAGTCCAACATCAACATTTTATCCCTGTAACATCAATCAATAATCATCTTTGCACTACAAGCCAAAGATATTCATCAGTTGGTCATGTTCATCTCAACACCTGTTCATCTTTGCACTACGGGCCAAAGATATTCATCAGAAATCATTCATCTTTGCACTACAGGCCAAAGATATTAATTAATATCATCATTTAGGACTGAGGATGATGAAAAATATTTTAAAGAAAACGAATTCAGTGAAGCAAAATAACAAATATTAGGAATTCGTATTACAGCTTATCCATGTCCAAAAATACCTCATAAACAATCATAGTGGAGTAAAATTCAAGAATGATCAAAACATGGATACAATCAAAGCTAGTATCCATAATAGATATTTTGGACAAAAAGAAGAAATTTCATTTTTCAGTGAATAGTAACTCGTGAATAGTAACTCATGAATAGTAATCCCGACATGAAAAGTTCTAAATTTGATAAAAAATTTCAACCAATATAATGATATTGAAGAAATAATATCATTTTCGAATAAAATAACATCCCTTACCTCGTAAAGACAGTACTTCTAGTTGAAACACCGGATATAAGCTATGACTTGAACTTGCACCGTATAGCAATACTCAAAGTATTAAAATACTCACAAAATACGCTCGATATTATAGAGAGAGAAAGAGAGAGAAGATTTCAGTTTCTGGTGTGATTTTCAATTCTAACCTAAGCGCCCTATTTATAGGAAAATGCTTAGAACACCAAAGCAGAAAATTTAATAAAATATTAATATATATATTAAATTTTCCTACGCCAACCTTTGTAGATCTGAATTTCAGCCATTTGCAACACATGGGGGGCCAAACAAAACAATAAAAACGTTTTTCTAACTATAAATATTTTAAACTTCCAAAAATCAATTATTCTGGAACCTCGGAACTTTCAATAATTTATAATAAATAGTTCTTTTATCAGAAAATTCGAATCTCGCGAATTTTTATAGAAAATTCAATTCTCTACAACTTTGCAGAAGAAAGTTTTTCCAAATACCAAGCAAAAATTGACCGAAATTCACAAGCGGGCGATTTTACAGTCTATAATAAAATTTCAGTCAAGAATTGTGTCCAGCAACACACAAAACATGTGTTAAACATTTAATTCAACAAAAATACTCTTCCTCCTCATATACTCATATATCCCACATTCATTGTAAAAATATCACCATTAATATATTATTAAAATAATATATTTAAATGAATTATTTTATCAGAAAATATAAAATATTAATTTTCAACAATTGTCACATTAAAAATTTTCTCCATCTATATCCACATAAAATCAATATTTTTCTTATCACATAAATTAATAATTAATTATTCACAAATAATATTACAGAATCACAATGCTGACAACCTAGGCAGTTCCTAGGAAAGAGGGGGCTTTCCAATAAGGATCTCTCCTTACTGGCGCGCAATTAGATGATCAAACCTCTCTTTAGACAGAATTTTCTAGACATTGTCAATAATGTTATCTAATAATATTATTCAGATAATATGAATTATTGCTCTGATAATAGAAAATACTGTGTAGTGACAATTATTAAAACAACAGTAATATAAAATATCAATTCAGCAATTATTGAATCAATAAAATAAAATACTGAACAGTAATTACTGTAACAATTATTGAGTAATGCCTTCTTACGTAAGAATCAATAATTGGTACAATACCGTGTGCTACTGTGCAACAACGCGTATTACTGTGTTTTAACCACCGGGTATTCCAACAGTGTTAACGGTAACAACTACGCCGTTATTTATAAAAACTCAAATTTGTCGTTTTCTTCATCCTACAGTTATTATGTTATGGGGCCCACAGATAGCTGCGCCGTCGTACGAATATTCCCCAACAGAAAGAATATTCCACGACCAACGAATATTCCCCGACAACAGTGAATATTTTATAACCACTTGCGTATTTTGAAAAAAATTCATATATCACCCTTAACTTTAACTTTTTATCAATTTAACCATTTACTGAATCGTAATTATAAGAAAATTGAATACTTTTATTTCATAAAATTCGGGGTCTTACAATCTCCCCTCCTTATGAAATTTCGTCCCCGAAATTTACGTACGTACCTGGTGTTTCGAAAAGATGAGGATACCTCGCTTTCATTTTCGTTTCCAACTCCCACGTCATTTCCTCAATAGCATGGTTTCTCCACAAAACTTTAACTAGTGGTATGACCTTCGTGCGTAGGACATGCTCCTTCCTATCCAAGATCTTGACAGGTACCTCTTCGTACGTTAAGTCTTCGGCTATCTCGTTCGGTTCTAACTCAATAACGTAGTTCGGGTCGTCCACATATTTACGTAACATCGATACGTGAATAACGTTATGAACACGCGACATACTTAGCGTTAAGGCGAGTCTATAGGCCACAGTTCCTACTCGATCTAGGATTTCAAATGGACCAATAAATCGAAGGTTTGAGCTTCCCTCACATCGCCAATTCTCGCTTTTGGAATAACAACTTCTTGCATCTTCTTCTTCATATTCATTAACTCTGGTGTGTAGCTTGAGCGATTTTAACTTTATCGATAAAAGTTGATTCTACTCGTATATCATCACATGGGTACCTACAGTCTTCAACTCTATCTCTATCATTTGTAAGTTATACAAAAATGGGTCTTTGACAATATCGCACTTGTACTCATATACGATATTTTAATCAACACGTTAGCTACCACGTTCGCTTTTCTAGGATGGTATTAGATGGTATGATCGAAATCTTTCAACAGCTCGAGCCAACATCGGTGTCGCATGTTGAATTCTTGGAAGCTCTTCTCGCATTCCTCGGTCCATTCGAAGTTTGTATCTTTTTGAGTCAGCTGAGTTAATGGAGTAGCGATTCGAAAAAATATTTCCACGATTCTCCGATAATAACTAGCTAAGCATAGAAAGCTACGTATTTCGATTACTGACTTAGGTTGCTCTCAACTGTGACTCATATCCCAATCTTGGATATCACGTCACAATGGCACCTATCAGTTTACTACCATACGAATATGGCGTCCCCTACGGAGAGTCTGGCTTCAATGCATTCCACAAAAGAAGTCACCAGATAGAGGCTCGGGTACAAACTTCTACAGTTGGATTTTTAACTCCTGAAGTTCAATAGGAGCCATTCGATATGAGATTTTAGAAATGAGTTTTGTACCAGATTCAAAGATGATACAAAATTCAATATCACGCGTAGGCCAAGAAATTCTTCAGGAAATACGTCAGGGATTTTACTAACAACAGAAATATCATTCAAATCTGACATATTTTTTTTTCAAGTCCATGACATGGGCTAAGAAAGCTTGACATCCGTTTTTTAATAAACGAATGACTTTACGGCTTGATATGAAAGAGTTTAACTTCAATGGTTTGGTTGCTTGAATTCGAATAACAGGTTACTTAGGAATACGAAAACTAACAACCTTACAAAAGCAATCAATTTGGCATGGTGAGTAGTTAACCAATCGATCCCTAAAATCACATCAAAAGTAAGTATCTTTAAAGAGATAAGGTCAACAGGTAATGTGATGGTGCCAACTTGGACCAAACAAGATTTATAAACAGCGGATGTAATGAAAGTTTCTCCTAACGGAGTTTCAACAGATAAGTCAAAGTCTAATTTTCTCCAGAGTCAAGTTTAAACGTTGAGTATAAGCAGAAGAGATAAATGAATGGGTAGAACCGATATCTAATAAGGTATAGACTTCGTAAAAATTTATAATTAACTAACCCGTGCTAACTTCGTTCAGATTTCTCGCATTCTGACCAGTCACGAAAAACGCTCTTCCAGGAACCGTTGACTTTAACTTTTCTGGGACAACTTTTTGAGTCACCACCCCCGTTGGACTTGGTTTCGCTACAGTACAATCTCGAGCGATATGTCCTTTCTTTCCACAATTATAACATACCTTAAACTGTTGTGGGCAGTTTGGGCTGATATGTCCGACTTTTCCGCACTTATAGCATATGACTGGTGGTCGTTCTCCTCCCTTGGAACCAGTTGCTGCTGGTGCTGACATCTTCGTATTGTCATTGTTGAATCTCCTCTTTTTAAAATCTCCTCCCGACTCGCTTCTTCTATTTTCATAGCCACGATTACCACCAGAGTGGTTGCCGTTCTTGTCTGTATTTTTCTTTCTCCGCTGGTTATCATTGTTCTGATGACTGCTGTCACCGGTATGATCCTGGTTGTGGTCCCTCGATTGACCGTACTCGTTATCTCGCTCTAATAATTGACTCCTGTTGACAACATCTGAATAGAGAGAAAATTTATTTCTGGTGTGATTTTTAATTCTAACCTAAACACCTTATTTATAAGAAAATGCTTAAAACACCAAAGCAAAAAATTTAATAAAATAGTAATATATTTATATAATTTTCCTTAGCCCACCTTTTGACCAAAACATCAGCCACACATGTGCTAAAAATAACAAAAATGTTTTTCTAAACAAAAACATTGAAAACTCCAAAAATAAATTTAGACCCGATATATCGGAACTTCAATAATTCATAATAAATAGTCATTTTATCAGAAAAATTCGAATCTTATGTCCATTCCATAGGAAATTCAATTCTCTACAACTTTGTAAGTTTAATTTTTTCCAAATTCTAAATAAAAATTAACCGAAATCCACATACGGACGATTTTACAAGCTATAATCAAATTTCAATCAAAAATGGGGTCCACAAACATAAAAAACATATTTTAAATATTTTTAGTAACAAAAGTACTATTCTTCCTCATTTATTCATATATCACATATTCATTATAAAAATATCATCATTATTATATTATTAAAATATAATAATATATTTTATCAGAAAAGATAAAATATCAATTTTTAACAATTGTCACATAAAAAATTATATCCATCTATATCCACATAAAATGAGTATTTTCTTTATCATATAAATCAATAATTAATTATTCACAAATAATATTACAGAATCACAATACTGACAACCAGGCCGTTTTAAGGAAAGAGGGGGCTTTTCAATAAGGATTTCTCCTTACTGGCGCGCAATTAAGTGACCAAACCTCTCCTTAGACAGAACTTTCTAGACATTGCCAATAATGCTATCTAATAATATTATTCAAATAATATGAATTATTACTCCGATAATGAAAAATACTGTGCAGTGACAATTATTGAAACAACAATAATATAAAATATCAACGTATCAATTATTGAATCAATAAAATAAAATATTGAACAGTAATTACTGTAATAATTATTGAGTAGTGCTTTCTTACATAAGAATCAACAATTGATGCAATACCGTGTGCTACTGTATTTTAACCATCGGGTATTCTAACAATATTAACGGTAACAACTACGCCGTTACTTAAAAACAACTTATACTTATCGTTTTCTTCATCCAATCACTTTCCGTTATAGGGCTCACACAAGGCTGCGCCGTCGTACGAATATTCTCCGACAGTAAGAATATTCCACGACCAAACGAATATTCCCCGACAACAATGAATATTTTATAACCACTTGCTTATTTAAAAATATTTGCGCATTTGTACCCATAACTAATCACATTAATCAAATCAACCCTTACTATTTTAAAATAATAAATAGAGAAAATTTAATTTCATTTATAATAAGTTGGGGTCTTACAACCTTCCCTCCTTATAAAATTTCGTCCTCGAAATTGATGTACGTACCTGGTGTTTCGAAAAGGTGAGGATACCTCGCTTTTATTTCCAATTCCAATTCCCAGGTCATTTCCTCAATAACATGGTTCTTCCACAAAACTTTGACTTGTGGTATGACCTTTGTGCGTAGGACATGCTCCTTTCTATCTAAGATCTTGACAGGTGCCTCCTCATACGTTAAGTCTTTGACTATTTCGTCCGGTTCTAACTCAATAACGTGGTTCGGGTCTTTCACATATTTACGAAGCACAGATATGTTAAAAATATTATGAACACGAGACATGCTTGGAGGTAACTCGAGTCTATAGGCCACATTTCCTACTCGGTCAAGAATTTGAAATGGACCAATAAATCGTGGATTAAGCTTTCCTCTCTTTCCAAATCTTGTAACTCCCTTCCATGGAGCAACACGCAACAATACATGATCCCCAATACTAAATTTCACGTCCTTTCAATGAAGATCCGCATAATTCTTTTTTGTCGATCCTGTGCCGTTTGTATACGTTGTAGAATCATTTGGATCTTTTCTGTAGTAATACGTACCAACTCGGGTCCCAACAATGTTGCTTCACCCACCTCATCCCAACATATTAGAGAGCGACACTTTCGTCCATACAATGCTTCGAATGGAGCCACCCCTATACTTGCCTGATAACTGTTGTTGTAGGAGAATTTCACCAATGGTAAATACTTATCCCAACTCCCTTTGAAGTCTAGGACACAAAGTCTTAATAGATCATCAAGAGTTTGAATAGTCCTCTCTGATTGTCCGTCCGTTTGAGGATGGTATGCCGAACTAAATCGTAAATTCGTGCCCATAGCTTTTTGCAAGCTAACCCAAAATCGTGAAGTGAATCTTGGGTCACGATCCGAAACTATGGATACTGGCATGCCATGCAATCTCACAATCTCATTTACGCACATACGAGCAAGACGTTCAAGGGAATAAGTCTCTCGTATCGGCAAGAAATGAGCAAACTTAGTTAATCTATCAATAATAACCCAAATAACATGGTTGCCTTGAGAAACCGTGGGAAGACCTGTAACAAAATCCATGGTAATATGTTCCCACTTCCATTTCAGAATCTCAAGTGGTTACAATGGACCCTTAGGCACTTGATGCTCTGCCTTTACACATTGACAAGTTAAACACCTCGAGATAAACTTCGCAATCTCTCTCTTCATATTGTTCCACCAAAATGTATGTCGAAGATCACGATACATTTTGGTACTTCCAGGATGAATTACAAATGGTGTATTGTCTGCCTCTATCATGATCTTGTACTTTAAATCAGAGTCGTTAGGAACACAAAGTCTGGAGTGGACTAGAAGTATTCATTCTTCATCGATTCTTGCTTCTGGAATAGCACCTTCTTGTACTTTCTTCTTCATACGCATCAGCTCCGGGTCTGTGGCTTGAGCAACTTTAACTTTTTCGATTAAAGTCGGTTCAATGCGTATACTTGACATCATCACATGAGTCCCCAGAGTCTTGAATTCTATCTTCATCTTTTGTAAATCACACAAAATGGGACTTTGTGTTGACAACATCGCACTTGTTCCCGCATATAATCTTCTACTCAACGCGTCAACTACCACGTTCACTTTTCTAAGATGGTATTGAATGGGATGGTCATAGTCTTTCAACAGCTCGAGCCAACGTCGTTGCCACATGTTGAGTTCCTTTTGGGTGAAGAAATATTTGAGGCTTTTATGATCCGAATATATCTCCACTTTCTCTCCATATAGATTGTGTCTCTAGATCTTTAGCGCGAAAATGACTGCTGCCAACTCTAAATCATAAGTAGGATAATTCCTCTCATATTCTTTAAGTTGACGCGAGACATAGGCTATGACTTTTCCATGTTGCATGAGAATACATCCTAACCCTTTGCCTAAAGCATCGTGGTAGATAACAAATCCATCCGAACCAGATGGTATTGTCAGAACAGGTGCCGAAATGAGTCTCCTCTTGAGCTCTTAAAAACTCTTTTCGCATTCCTCGCTCCATACGAATTTTGTATCCTTTCGAGTCAACTGAGTTAACGGAGTAGTGATTCGAAAAAACCCTTCCACGAATCTCCGATCATAACTAGCTAAGCCCAGAAAGCTACATACTTCGGTCACCGACTTAGGTTGCTCCCAACTTTGTATTGCTTCAATATTCGTCGGGTCAACATATACTCCATATTTTGACACAATGTGCCTAAAGAATGCTACTTCCTCAAGCCAGAACTCGCATTTCTTCAACTTGGCATATAGCTTATTTTTACGAAGCCTTTGGAGTACCAGCTTAAAATGGTGCTCATGATCTTCACGACTTTTGAAATATATAAGGATGTCATCAATAAAGACAACAACGAACTGATCCAAATATTCCTTGAATACTCGGTTCATCATATCTATGAAAGCCGCAAGAGCATTAGTCAATCCAAAAGACATGACTAGAAATTCATAATGCTCGTACCGAGTTCTGAAGGCAGTCTTTGGAATATCGTCAGTTCTAATCTTCAGCTGATGATATCTAGAACGAAGATCGATATTTGAGAAGAATTGTGCTCCTTGTAATTGGTTAAATAGGTCATCAATACGAGGTAGCGAATACCTATTCTTGATGGTGACATGGTTCAATTTCCGGTAGTCAATACAAAGTCGCATACTCCCATCTTTCTTCTTTACGAATAAAATAGAAGCACCCCAAGGAGATTTACTAGGACGAATGAAACCGATGTCCAACAATTCCTGTAGTTGGACCTTTAACTCTTGAAGTTCAATAGGAGTCATTCGCTATGGGATTTTAAAAATGGGCTTTGTATCAGTTCAAGATCACTAAAGAATTCAACATCACGTTCTGGGGGTAGATCGGGAAGTTCTTCAGGAAATACGTCAGGAAAGTCACTAACAATAGGAATATTATTCAAATCTGACGTGTCTTTATTCAAATTCATAACATGGGCTAAGAAAGCTTGACATCCATTTTTCAATAAACGAATAGCTTTATGACTTGATATGACAGTGATTGATTTAAGTGGTTTAGTTGCTTGAATTCGTACAACAGGTTGGTTAGGAATATGAAAACTAACAACCTTACGAAAATAATCAATTTTGGCATGATGAGTAGTTAACCAATCAATCCCTAAAATCACATCAAAAGCAAGTATCTTTAAAGAGATAAGGTCAATAGGTAATGTGATAGTGTCAACTTGGATCAAACAAGATTTATAAACAGTGGATGTAATGAAAGTTTCTCCTAACGGAGTCTCCACAGATAAATCAAAGTCTAATTTCTCCGGAGTCAAGTTTAAACGTTGAGCACACACAGGAGAGATAAATGAATGGGTAGCACCGGTATCTAGTAAGGTATAAACTTCACAAGAATTTATGATTAGCTTACTCGTGATCACCTCGTTTCGGTTCCTTGCATTTTGACCAGTCACGACAAACGTTCTTCCTAGAACCGTTGACTTTGACTTTTCTGGGACAGCCTTTTAAGTCACTATCCCCACTGGACTTGGTTTTGCTACTGTACAATCTCGAGCGATATTTCCTTCCTTTCCATAATTATAGCATACCTTAAACTGTTGTGGACAGTTTAGGCTGATATGTCCATCTTTTCTATATTTATAGCATACGACCGGTGGTCGTTCTCCTACCTTAGAACCAGTTGCTGCTGGTGCTGACGTCTTCACATTGTCATTATTGAATATCCTCTTTTTAAAATCTCCCCATGACTCGCTTCTTCTATTTTCATGGCCACGATTACTACCAGAGTGGTTACCGCTTTTGTCTGAATTTTTCTTTCCCCGCTAGTTATCGTTGCTCCGATGACTGCTGTCACCGGTACGATCCTTGTTGTGGTCTCTCGGTTGAACGTACTCGTTATCTCGCTCTAATAATTGAGTCATGTTGACAACATCTGAATATAGAGAAAATTTCTAAGAAATGAGATACTGACGTATGTCGGGTTTCAAACCTCTCAGAAACGTCCGCGTCATATGTTCCTCATTCTCCACCAAATGAGGTGCAAACCTGGATAACTCTGCAAACTTCGCCTCGTACTGGGACACCGTCATGTTGTTCTGCTCCAGTATAATAAATTCCACCTTCTTCATATGACGAATACTTTCAGGAAAGTACTTGTCATTGAAAAGTTTCTGAAATATCTCCCATGACATGCTGAGTGCGGCTGGATGGGTACGCTTCATAGATTTCCACCAGTAATCTGCCTCATTACGGAACATAAAGGTGGCAAATGGAACCTTCTGTTCCTCCGTGCATCCCAAGACATCGAATATCTTGGTAATTTGCTTGACCCACGTCTCCGCCTTAATTGGATCCGGCTTTTCCCAGAATTCTGGTGGTCCCAACTCATTAAACTGCTTGGTCGTGACAAACCGCGCGTTGCTATCATTTCCACCTGATTTTGCATGAACTGCAAAAAGCTTCTAAACATTCCATCATTCATCATCTGCTCAGTGGTGTTGTTTACAGGAGGAATATTGCCGCCCTGTTGCACGTTCTCCTCGTTGGTGATTGGTGTCTCCGCGATCGTATTTACTCCATCATTAATATTCTCGGCTGCCATTCTTAAATACTGCCACAAAACAAGGGTTATTTAAAGAAATTAACATGCAACATAATAACCCTATACTCTGACCAACCAACAAATAAGCTTAGACAAGACACACTAGCGAAGGATTTACTCGTCTCTCCTCTCCTAGTTCTATTCTCCGATCTCCGCCAGAGACCATATCCCTAAGCTTTGATACCAACTATGACGTCCCCAAAATAGGTATACATCACCCACTCTGAGTCGCCAAATAGATGGTACAAAAATGACTACAACTTTATTAATACAATTGTCGTGCAAAATACTACAACACTTAACTTTGAGTTTAAAATACAACTATTGTCTTCTAGACAATATCCACACGCAAATAAGTCCTCATAACAATTATTGATATTTTATTTTATAAAAATAGTGAGGACTACTAAAACATCTTTCTAGGATCATTATTCCATACCCCGACTAGTACTCGCTACATTCTCGCCTCCTGAGAAGAAAAATAGAACAAAAAGGAAAGGGTGAGCTCAACTAGCCCAGTAAAAAATATTATGACTAAGATAATATACAACAAATTATCGTTAGTCCTCAACAGAAAAAAATCTAATAGAATACAATAGACAACAAATTTTAAATCAATATTCGCAGCGGAAATAATAATTCATTAGAAGAGTTAAGTAGATGATGAAATCTACTATCATCTATGAATTTAAAAGTCCATCATTAATATTTTATCCTTGTATCATCAATCAATGTACATCTTGAATCAAATATTCATCTTTGCACTACAGGCCAAAGATATTTATTAGTTGGTCATGTTCATCTCAACACCTGTTCATCTTTGCACTACGAACCAAAGATATTCATCAGAAAATCATTCATCTTTGCACTACAGGCCAAAGATATTCAGTAATATCATCATTCAGGACTGAGGATGATGAAAAATATTTTAAAGAAAACGAATCCAGTGAAACAAAAGAACAAATATTAAGGATTCGTACTTTAAACAATTCAAGTTAAAAAAATACTTCATAAATAACCATAGTGGAGTAAAATTCAAGAATAATCAAAACATGGATACAATCAAAGCTAGTATCCATAATAGATATCTTGAAAAGAAAAAATAAAAATTTAATTTTTCGATGAATAGTGTTATATTCGTGAATAGTGTCGTATACGTGAATAGTGTCGTATACGTGAATAGTAACCCCGACACTAAAAGTTCTAAATTTGATAAAAAGTTTAGATCAATATTTCGGCATAATGATATTGAAAGAAATAATATCATCTATAAAAAAAATAACATTCCTTACTTCGAAAAGACATTACTTCTGACTGGAATACTGGATATAGTGCTGAAGGGAACTTGCACCGTATAGCAACACTCAAAGTATCAAAGTACTCACAAGAATACGCTCCATAATATAGAGAGGGAAAGAGAGAGAAAACTTATTTCTTGTGTGATTTTCAATTCTAACCTAAGCACCCTATTTATAGGAAAATGCTTAGAATATCAAAGCAAAAAATTTAATAAAATATTAATATATTTATATAATTTTTCTTAGCCCACCTTTTGACCAAAACATCAGCCACACATGTGCCAAAAACAACAAAAACGTTTTTCTAAACAAAAACATTTAAAACTCCAAAAATCAATTCAGACCCGATATATCGGAACTTCAATAATTCACAATAAATAGCCCTTTTATCAGAAAAATTCAAATCTTATGTCCATTCCATAGGAAAATCAATTCTTTACAACTTTGTAATTTAAGTTTTTCTAAATTTCAAATCGAAATCCACATACGGACGATTTTACAAGCTATAATCAAATTTCAGTCAAGAAATGGGGTCCACAAACATGAAAAATATGTTTTAAATATTTTTAGTAACAAAAATACTCTTCTTTCTCATTTATTCATATATCACACATTCATTGTAAAAATATCATCATTATTATATTATTAAAATATAATAATATATTTTATCAGAAAAGATAAAATATCAATTTTTAACAATTGTCACATAAAATTTTTTTTCCATCTATATCCACATAAAATGAGTATTTTCTTTATCATATAAATTAATAATTAATTATTCACAAATAATATTACAGAATCACAATACTGACAACCAAGCCGTTCTCAGGAAAGAGGGGGCTTTCCCATAAGGATTTCTCCTTACTGTCGTACAATTAGGTGACCAAACATCTCCTTAGACCGAACTTTCTAGACATTGCCAATAATGCTATCTAATAATATTATTCAAATAATATGAATTACTGCTCCGATAATAAAAAATACTGTGCAGTGACAATTATTGAAACAACAATAATATAAAATATCAACGTAGCAATTATTGAATTAATAAAATAAAATATTGAACAGTAATTACTGTAACAATTATTGAGTAGTGTCTTCTTACGTAAGAATCAATAATTGATGCAATACCGTGTGCTACTGTATTTTAACCACCGGGTATTCCAACAGTGTTAACGGTAACAACTACGCCGTTACTTATAAACAACTTATACTTATCGTTTTCTTCATCCAATCGCTTTCCGTTATGGGACCTACATAAGGCTGTGCCGTCGTACGAATATTCCCCGACAGTAAGAATATTTCACGACCAAACGAATATTTCCCGACAACAATGAATATTTTATAACCACTTGCTTATTTAAAAATATTTGCGCATTTGTACCCATAACTAATCACATTAATCAAATCAACCCTTACTATTTTAAAATAATAAATAGAGGAAATTCAATTTCATTTATAATAAGTTGGGGTCTTACAGAGTTTAGAACAAAACAAAACCTTGTCACACAGACAAGTCAAAATAATGTCACATAAACAAATCGCACATTGGATCGCGAATCCAAATGCATGCAAATCGGAAGGCATGTTTGACACAAACATCATCAATCCACATAAAAGAACGTAACAGAAAACTAACGCTGACCTATACGTATCCTGAACAAACATATCAAATGGCCAAAGATCACACCCAAAGTAATATACAAAAGGATACGCGATAGACTGATTACACCTCCATGAAAAGTGTCATGCATTGGTATTAAGAGGACATGCATGTGGTACCCCCGTAGGTGGTTATAGCATATGTATACTCGGCTTCTTCTACAAAGATATAACGTCACAACATATACGACATAATACCAACAAAAGAGTTCTAAACATACATATTAAACCAAATCAAATCATAAACAAAATGTCTCCAAAAGAAGGTAACAACATATACCGTTATATAAAAATCAATAAAGTTCTATGCGTAAAAAACAAATTCAAAAGATTAAAAAATATGAAGTTCAGAACATCTAGACCAAATCAAAGCAACATAAGGATTTGATAAGAAACGAAACAATTAAGCGAGTACCCAAATTCCGAACGATTAGAAATACAGACAAATCAATAGTATCATTAAAGAAATATGGAATATGTTCAAGTTATAATGGAAGGAAAATAGTTCAGATTACATAATAAAGTCAAAATATAAAAGATCAAACTTTTATCCAAGAGTGCTAACAGAAATATAAGAAAAATGTACGAATGACAAGATATCACGATATATACATAATACACTAATAATCAAAAGAGTAGAGTATACCAAGTCCCTCATGGCTCAATAGTAAACAAATTATGTAAGACCCCAACTTTTATAAATAAAGATGAATTTTCTATAAATATCATTTTTAAATATTATGGAGTTAATTTGATATAATGTTATAGTTGTGGGTAATATTTATAAATTTTGTAAAGTACGCAAGTTGTTATATAATATTCATTTGGTCGGAGAATATTCTTTTTGTCGGGGAATATTCGTACGACGGCACAATCATTGGTGGACCCCACAACAAAATTATTGTCGGATTGAGAAAACAACAGAATTATCTTTCTATAAAAATAACGGCTGAGGTGTTACCGTTAAAACCGTTAAAACTGTTGAACTACTCGGTAGTAAAAGTACAGTAATACGCGTGGTTGCATAGTAGCACACAGTATTGATTATTGATGCTTACGTGAGAAGTCACTCAGCTATACTCAATTATTGCTACAGTAATTGCTGCATCATATCTCTTAAATTATTGTCATAGTATCATCTGTATAATATGTTATATTATTAAATCAATAATTGAGACGTTGTGGTAAGTTTGGTTATTTTATGGGGGGCCATATGTCATCATCTAAGAGTCTCTTCGTCAATAGTAATTACCGTCGTCAATAGTAATTACCGTCGTCAATAGTATTTACCTTGGTCAATAGTAATTACCTTCGTCAATAGTATTTACCTTGGTCAATAGTAATTACCTTCGTCAATAGTATTTACCTTGGTCAATAGTAATTACTTTCGTCAATAGTAGTTGTCCCTTCAATATTACCAAGAGTCATTTGACCCTTCGTTAAGACCAAGAGTCATTTAACACTTCGTTAAGACCAAGAGCCACCCTCAGTTTTTCTATAAATAGAGGCCTAGGGCTTCATTATTTTTCACGAATTCATTCAAGCTATAGAGAGAGAAAGTATAGAGAGAATAAGAGAGAGAGAATAAAAGTATTCTGCTACATCACTTTTCCAATATCCAGTTCTTTTAAGGTAGGGAATATTATTTCTTTTATATTCATGAAGAGAACTTCTGTTATTCCATTTGTTATTATTCTGTTGGAATAACCAGTATATGCGGTCTACCCTATACTTGGTGACATTCTTCTATTATTCTGTTGGAACATCCTGTCTGTGTGTTTTACACCGGACCTGGTTCCGTTTATTATTCTGTTGGAACATCCTGTCTGTGTGTTTTACACCGGACCTGGTTCCGTCTTGTTATCATTCTGTTGAAATATCATGTCTGTGTGTTTTACACCGGACCTGGTTCCATTATTTATTATTCTGTCGGAATATCCTGTCTGTGCGTTTACGCCGGACCTGGTTCCATTATTTATTATTCTGTTGGAATAACCTGTCTGTGCGGTCTATCGCATGCATGGTGATTTCTTTTGTTATTCCATTCTTTATTGTACTCAGTTGGTTAAGTTTTGACTTCTATACTCCATGAAATTTGTGGAATATCCTTGATAGTTATGTTTCATCCAGTATCCTTTCAAGAAAATATTCTTCTAAGCATTCTTGAATTTTACTCCACAATGCAGTATCATGTTGACAATTTGGACGTTGTTAATTCCTGGATAAATTAATTCTTGAACTTGTTTTATTGAATTCTTATATCATTGTCATCATCCTCATGTTTATAAAATGTTGAAAGTCATCTGTGGCATGTAGTGCATAGATGGACTTGGTATGATTATGACCAGGGATTATTCGGTATAATCATGACCGTAATGTTACAAATGATGTGGTAAAAGTCCTCATTGGCCCGTAGTGCATTGATGGACAGTTGTTGGCATGATCATGACCATTAATGAAGATACGAATATCCTTGGCCGTAGTGCAGGGGTGATTCGATGATGTGGATTATTTTATTAAGCTGAGTCTCAGCGATCACAGTGTTGGAAAATCTTTTAAATCATAAAAGATAGTAGAGTTTATTTTCTACTTGACTCTTTTAATGGATTGCTTGTTCCGCTACAGTTAAACTTGATGTCTATTATATTTTATCAGTTTAACATTGTTGAAGGCTAATGATAATTTATTCTGCATTATCTTAGTCATAATATTTCTTACTGGGCTAGTTGAGCTCACCCTTTCTTTCACTGTTCTCTTCAGGAAATGAGAACGTAGCTGGGGCAAGTCGGGGAACGGAGTGATGGTCCGAATGATAGTATTAGTTAGTAGTCCTCACTATTCTATGTAATGGTGTGTTAATAAATGTAATGAGGACTCCTTTTGAGTATGAATACTCTCTAGAAGATAATATTTGTATTCAAACTCACAGTTTATGTTTTGTCGTATTGTACACGACAGTTGTATTATTAAGTTGTATTTGTATTCTGTACTATGTATCTGACGACCCAAATGGGTGATGTATACCTAATTTTGGGGGCGTCACAGTTGGTATCAGAGCTTAGGGATATGATCCCTGGCTAAGATGTGAGAATAGAACTAGGAGGGGAGAGACGGGGAATTCCTTCGCTAGTATGACATACCTAAGTTTATTTGCATGGTATTTAATTGGTCGGTCATAATATAAGGATAATATATGACATATCAATTAATTTTTATTTTGTGGCAGTATCTGAAAATGGCATCTGAGAACGTTGAGAATAGCAATGGCGCACAGACGACTGTTGATTCACCACATATCAATAATCAGGATAATGTGCATCAGGAAGGTGTCAATCCTCATGCAAACAATAACACTGACCAAATGATGAATGATCAAATGTTCAGAGGCTTTATGCAATTCATGCAACAACAGGTGAAAGCGGCTCCTGTCCACAACGTAGGTGGAAATAAGGGAAACTCTCAGGCGGTCACCGCTAAACAGTTTAAGGAGCTGGGACCTCCGGAGTTTAAGGGAGAACCCAAACCACTTGTAGCTGAAACATGGATAAAGCAGATCACCAAGATATTTGATGTCTTGGGTTGCTCCGAGGAGCAAAAGGTTCCCTTTGCCGCCTTTATGTTGCGAGGAGAGGCAGATTACTGGTGGGAATCGATAAAGCGTACTCAACCTGCCGCACTGAAGATGTCTTGGGAGAAGTTCCAAGAGCTGTTTAACGACAAATACTTTCCCGAGAGTATTCGTCACATGAAGGAGGTGGAGTTCATCAAATTAGAGCAGAATAATATGACCGTGTCGCAGTACGAGGCAAAATTTGCGGAGTTATCCCGGTTTGCGTCCCACTTGGTGGATAATGAAGAAAGAATGACGCGGATGTTTTTAAGAGGTTTGAAGCCGGAGATACGTCAACATCTTATTTCTCATAAACTGTGTTTGTATTCAGATGTTGTAAATAGGGCTCAGTTGGTGGAGCGCGATAACGAGACAACGCAACCAAAAGAGAGCAGCCGGCAAAATGATAATACCAGTGAGAGCAGTCATCGAAGCGGTGACAACAAGCGTGGAGGGAATCAACAGGCCAGAAATGGTAACCACTTCGGTGGTAATCAAGGCCAAAACAATAAGAATGGACATTTCAAGAAGAGTAGATTCAACAATGATGGAAAGACGTCAGCACCAGCACCTGTCGTTAAGGAAGGAGAACGACCACCTATCATATGTTTCAAATGCGGAGGGGAGGGGCACATCAGTCCAAACTGCGCGATGCCGTCCAAAGCATGTTATAATTGTGGAAGAGAAGGTCATTTAGCCCGATTTTGTCGTTTACCGAAGACAAATTCAGCTAGGATGGAGGCACCAAAAGCCGTCCCAGAAAAGTCAAAACCGGTTGTGCAAGGGAGAGCGTTTGTTGTGAACTCCCAGAGAGCAAGGAACCCGAATGAGGTCATCACGGGTAAGCTTATCATAAACTCTAAAGAAGTTTATACTTTATTTGATACCGGTTCAACCCATTCTTTTATTTCTCCTACTTGCGCTCATCGATTAAATTTGATTCCGGAGAAATTAGACTTTGACTTATCTGTGGAAACTCCGTTGGGAGAAACCTTCATTACCTCCACTGTTTATAAGTCTTGTTTGGTTCAAGTTGGTACCCACACATTACCTATCGATCTGATTTCATTAAAAATACTTGCATTTGACGTGATTCTAGGGATTGATTGGTTAACTACTCATTATGCAAAAATTGATTGTTTTCGTAAGGTTGTTAGCTTTCATATTCCTAATCGACCTATTATGCGAATTCAAGCAACCAAACCATTAAAATCAATCGCTGTCATCTCAAGCCATAAAGCTATTCGTTTATTGAAAAACGGATGTCAAGCTTTCTTAGCTCATGTCACAGATCTAAACAAAAATACGTCAGCTTTGAATGATATTTCTATTGTTAATAAATTCCCTGACGTATTCCCCGAAGAACTTCCTGGCCTACCCCCAGAGCGTGAAATTGAATTTTGTATCGATCTTGAACCCGGTACAAAACCCATTTCCAAAGCCCCATATCGAATGGCTCCTATTGAACTTCAGGAGTTAAAGATCCAACTGCAGAAATTGTTAGACATTGGCTTTATTCGTCCTAGTACTTCTCCTTGGGGAGCTCCTGTTCTATTCGTGAAGAAGAAAGATGGAAGTATGCGACTTTGTATTGATTATCGGGAGTTGAATCATGTCACCATCAAAAACAGGTACCCATTGCCACGTATTGATGACCTGTTTGACCAGTTGCAAAGAGCACAATTCTTTTCAAAGATCGATCTTCGTTCTGGATATCATCAGCTGAAGGTTAGAACTGAGGATATTCCAAAGACGGCTTTTAGAACTCGGTACGGGCATTATGAATTCCTAGTCATGTCCTTTGGATTGACTAATGCTCCTGCTGCCTTCATGGATATGATGAACCGGGTATTCAAGGAATATTTGGATCACTTTGTGGTCGTCTTTATTGATGACATCCTTATTTATTCCAAAAGCCGTGAAGATCATGAGCAACACTTGAGGCTGGTACTCCAAAAGCTTCGTGAATACAAGCTTTATGCCAAGTTGAAGAAATGCGAGTTCTGGCTGGAGGAGGTAGCATTCCTTGGGCACGTAGTATCAAGTCGTGGAATATCGGTTGACCCGGCAAAGATTGAAGCTATTCAAAGCTGGGAGCAACCTAAATCAGTGACCGAGGTACGTAGCTTTCTTGGTTTAGCTGGTTATTATCGGAGATTCGTGGAAGGATTTTCTCGAATCGCTACTCCATTAACTCAGCTGACTCGGAAAGATACAAAGTTTGGTTGGAGCGAAGAATGTGAGCAGAGTTTTCAAGAACTCAAGAGGAGACTCATTTCAGCACCTGTTCTAACAATACCATCTGGCTCGGAGGGATTTGTCATCTACAGTGATGCTTCGAGCAAAAGGTTGGGATGCGTTCTCATGCAACATGGAAAAGTCATAGCCTATGCATCAAGACAACTCAAGGAATATGAGAGGAATTATCCTACTCATGATCTAGAGTTGGCAGCTGTTGTCTTTGCACTTAAAATTTGGAGGCATTACTTGTATGGGGAGAAAGTGGAGATCTTTACGGATCATAAAAGCCTCAAATATTTCTTCACTCAAAAGGAACTCAACATGCGACAACGACGTTGGCTTGAACTGTTGAAAGATTATGATCATACCATTCAATACCATCCTGAAAAAGCGAACGTGGTAGCTGACGCATTGAGTAGAAGATCATATGCGGGTACAAGTGCAATATTAACAACGCAAAGGCCCATTTTGTGTGACTTGCAAAGGATGGAGATAGAGTTGAAGACTCCAGGGACCCATGTGATGATGGCGAATATACGAGTAGAACCGACTTTAATCGATAAAGTTAAAGCTGCTCAAGCTACAGACCTGGAGCTGATGCGTATGAAGAAGAAAGTGCAAGAAGGTGCTATACCGGAAGCAAGAATCGATGAAGAAGGAATACTTCGAGTCAACTCCAGACTTTGTGTTCCTAACAACCCTGATTTAAAGTATGAAATCATGATGGAGGCGCACAACACACCGTTTGCAATCCATCCTGGAAGTACCAAAATGTATCATGATCTTCGTCATACATTTTGGTGGAGCAATATGAAGAGAGAGATAGCGTTGTTTATCTCAAGGTGTCTAACTTGTCAACGAGTCAAAGCGGAGCATCAAGTACCAAAAGGTCCATTGCAACCACTTGAAATTCCAGAATGGAAGTGGGAGCACATTACCATGGATTTCGTTACCGGTCTTCCTAAGGTTTCTCAAGGTATTGATGCGATTTGGGTCATTGTTGATAGATTGACCAAGTCTGCTCATTTCTTACCGATACGAGAAACTTATACACTTGAACGTCTTGCTCGTATGTACATAAACGAGATTGTAAGACTGCATGGTATGCCAGTATCCATAGTTTCTGACCGAGACCCAAGATTCACTTCACGATTTTGGGTTAGTTTACAAAAAGCTATGGGCACGGAGTTACGATTTAGTTCAGCATATCATCCTCAGACGGACGGACAATCAGAGAGGACTATTCAAACTCTTGAAGATCTATTAAGACTCTGTGTCTTTGACTTCAAGGGAAGTTGGGACAAGTTCTTACCATTGGTGGAGTTTTCCTACAACAACAGTTATCAAGCAAGTATTGGCATGGCTCCATTCGAAGCATTGTATGGAAGAAAATGTCGTTCTCCAGTATGCTGGGATGAGGTGGGCGAAGCAACGTTGTTGGGACCGGAGTTGGTACGTATGACTACAGAAAAGATTCAAACGATCCGACAACGTATAAAAACCTCACAAGATCGACAAAAGAGTTATGCTGATCTTCATCGAAAGGACGTGGAATTTGATGTAGGAGATCATGTGTTCTTACGTGTTGCTCCATGGAAAGGAGTTACGAGATTTGGAAAGAGAGGAAAGCTAAATCCTCGATTCATCGGTCCATTTTTAATCCTCGATCGAGTAGGAACTGTGGCTTATAGACTCGCTTTACCGCCAAGTATGTCTCGTGTTCATAACGTTTTCCACATATCCATGTTACGCAAATATGTGGAAGACCCGAACCACATTATTGAGTTAGAACCGGACGAAATAGCGGAGGATTTGACGTATGAAGAAGTTCCTGTTCAAATCTTGGATAAGAAGGAACATATTCTACGCTCCAAGGTTATACCTCAAGTCAAAGTTTTGTGGAGAAACCACGATGTTGAGGAAATGACTTGGGAGTTAGAATCAGAAATGAAGTCAAGGTATCCTTACCTCTTCGACATACCAGGTACGTACCCTAATTTCGAGGGCGAAAATTCATAAGAAGGGGAGGTTGTAAGACCCCAACTTTTATAAATAAAGATGAATTTTTTATAAATATCATTTTTAAATATTATGGAGTTAATTTGATATAATGTTATAGTTGTGGGTAATATTTATAAATTTTGTAAAGTACGCAAGTTGTTATATAATATTCGTTTGGTCGGAGAATATTCTTTTTGTCGGGGAATATTCGTACGACGGCACAATCATTGGTGGACCCCACAACGGAATTATTGTCGGATTGAGAAAACGACAGAATTATCTTTCTATAAAAATAACGGCTGAGGTGTTACCGTTAAAATCGTTAAAACTGTTGAACTACTCGGTAGTAAAAGTACAGTAATACGCGTGGTTGCATAGTAGCACACAGTATTGATTATTGATGCTTACGTGAGAAGTCACTCAGCTATACTCAATTATTGCTACAGTAATTGCTGCATCATATCTCTTAAATTATTGTCATAGTATCATCTGTATAATATGTTATATTATTAAATCAATAATTGAGACGTTGTGGTAAGTTTGGTTATTTTATGGGGGGGCCATATGTTATCATCTAAGAGTCTCTTCGTCAATAGTAATTACCGTCGTCAATAGTAATTACCGTCGTCAATAGTATTTACCTTGGTCAATAGTAATTACCTTCGTCAATAGTATTTACCTTGGTCAATAGTAATTACCTTCGTCAATAGTATTTACCTTGGTCAATAGTAATTACTTTCGTCATTAGTAGTTGTCCCTTCAATATTACCAAGAGTCATTTGACCCTTCGTTAAGACCAAGAGTCATTTGACCCTTCGTTAAGACCAAGAGCCACCCTCAGTTTTTCTATAAATAGAGGCCTAGGGCTTCATTATTTTTCACGAATTCATTCAAGCTATAGAGAGAGAAAGTATAGAGAGAATAAGAGAGAGAGAATAAAAGTATTCTGCTACATCACTTTTCCAATATCCAGTTCTTTTAAGGTAGGGAATATTATTTCTTTTATATTCATGAAGAGAACTTCTGTTATTTCATTTGTTATTATTCTGTTGGAATAACCAGTATACGCGGTCTACCCTATACTTGGTGACATTCTTCTATTATTCTGTTGGAACATCCTGTCTGTGTGTTTTACACCGGACCTGGTTCCGTTTATTATTCTGTTGGAACATCCTGTCTGTGTGTTTTACACCGGACCTGGTTCCGTTTTATTATTATTCTGTTGGAATATCCTGTCTGTGTGTTTTACACCGGACCTGGTTCCATTATTTATTATTCTGTCGGAATATCCTGTCTGTGCGTTTACGCCGGACCTGGTTCCATTATTTATTATTCTATTGGAATAACCTGTCTGTGCGGTCTATCGCATGCATGGTGATTTCTTTTGTTATTCCATTCTTTATTGTACTCAGTTGGTTAAGTTTTGACTTCTATACTCCATGAAATTTGTGGAATATCCTTGATAGTTGCGTTTCATCCAGTATCCTTTCAAGAAAATATTCTTCTAAGCATTCTTGAATTTTACTCCACAATGCAGTATCATGTTGACAATTTGGACGTTGTTAATTCCTGGATAAATTAATTCTTGAACTTGTTTTATTGAATTCTTATATCATTGTCATCATCCTCATGTTTATAAAATGTTGAAAGTCATCTGTGGCATGTAGTGCATAGATGGACTTGGTATGATTATGACCAGGGATTATTCGGTATAATCATGACCGTAATGTTACAAATGATGTGGTAAAAGTCCTCATTGGCCCGTAGTGCATTGATGGACAGTTGTTGGCATGATCATGACCATTAATGAAGATACGAATATCCTTGGCCGTAGTGCAGGGGTGATTCGATGATGTGGATTATTTTATTAAGCTGAGTCTCAGCGATCACAGTGTTGGAAAATCTTTTAAATCATAAAAGATAGTAGAGTTTATTTTCTACTTAACTCTTTTAATGGATTGCTTATTCCGCTACAGTTAAACTTGATGTCTATTGTATTTTATCAGTTTAACATTGTTGAAGGCTAATGATAATTTATTCTGCATTATCTTAGTCATAATATTTCTTACTGGGCTAGTTGAGCTCACCCTTTCTTTCACTGTTCTCTTCAGGAAATGAGAACGTAGCTGGGACAAGTCGGGGAACGGAGTGATGGTCCGAATGATAGTATTAGTTAGTAGTCCTCACTATTCTATGTAATGGTGTGTTAATAAATGTAATGAGGACTCCTTTTGAGTATGAATACTCTCTAGAAGATAATATTTGTATTCAAACTCACAGTTTATATTTTGTCGTATTGTACACGACAGTTGTATTTGTATTCTGTACTATGTATCTGACGACCCAAAATGGGTGATGTATACCTAATTTTGGGGGCGTCACAAATTACTCATAAAGTTTTGGGTGCATGATATATTGGGATCCATTATTGTCAAATGCAATAATGTTAAAATTCAGTTGAATATATCAAAAAAAAGAGGAAAGTAATGGAGTACGAAATTTGTACCTTATACTCAAAGCCACTTATAGCACACCCACAAAATCTTACTCTTAAATGCCAACGATATTAAATACAAAATATTATTCACCACTTAAACATATTCACCTATAATTAAATATAATCCAAAATAATAATTCGTAATCAATTCAAGGTGCCTTTAAATTCTTTTTAGATCATTATTAATACTCTAAAACTTAAAAACCAATAAAAAAAATTAAGAAATCTTAAAACTCTATTATGACAAATTATTCTTAAGACGTCAGTCCACTATGCTGCTCTTATCACCATTAGTTAAAATTTATTTGTCAACTTAATTAATTTTAAAATAAACTAGACTTCAACTGCTCCAATTTAGCATCAAGAATCATCTAAATCGGATTTAAAATCATTAAATTATACATTTTTAAATATTAAAACTAACATCTGAAAATGTGCTTAAAAAAATTCAGACCGACCACTTCTTAAAATTCATAACAAGTCATACGTTAATATTTAATAGTTTAAAATTGGTGAACATATTCTCAGCTTTATCTAAAAATCATAACGATCCAGTGATCGTATTAAGAAATATAACCTAAACAATAGAGCTTAAAATATATAATCTGATTTTCAGATTTTAACGTTTACATTCAATCAAATTATATTCCTTAATATAAATTTATCTGCTCTTTTCGATTACAATGACTTTTAATTTCACGTCTATATTTATTTAAAAAATAATTTCTAATTTAAGAACCCTAATAACTAAATATAAAATAATATTTACCTTCCTTGTTCGTCTTTTTTCGATATGTAACAGTACAGAATTTGCCTTTCGGGTCTTTAAATTCTTCAAAATCTCTTTATGTCTTCACAAAAATTTTATCTCCCCAAAAGATACACGAAATAGGGTTAAGAATCACTCATTTGGAATTAATACGATTGAGTTACGAATTTTCAAAACTAGAGTTGAAAATAGTAACGGTAATCAGGACATATTGCGGTTTTCAGCAATTTAAGACAAGAAGATGATGTCGAATAACTTCTACTCCTCTTAATAATTGTAAAGAACGAAAAACTAAAGAAATAGGCTTTGGATTTACTCAATTCTAATATCAGATTAATTAATTGTGATTTTTTTAATGGGCTGCAGTGCGTATACGTATTTTAGTCGAAAATTTAATTAACCAAATTAGAATACGATTATGGTTTCATCTCCCCTCTTTAAATATAACACGGAAACAATAGGAGTTGCAAAAATCTTAACAAACTCATCAATTTTAATTAAATTAATTATTTAATTATCTAGTAACACAATTTAACTTTCCAAACGAAAAAAATAAAATATAACTTACCTTTTCTAATTTAATTATGCTTTTAGAAAAAATAAAATAAATATTAATTATTAATAAAAAACCGGATTATTAGTTATAACTCTACAATTTCTCAAAATAATTTCCTTGGGAACAAAAGCCCTAAAGGTGCAATCGGACAGCACTAGTTTGGACGGGCTTGATTTTTTTATTTCGTTACAAATAAGACTTATTTTTAGTCAATTCTATTTGAAAACATATTTTAAAATAGTAGTTTAATACTAAAAATTTATTCTTTGACGGTCAATAAAATAGAAAAACTCAACTCATGAAAAAAAAACCCTTAAATGGGATAATAATACATCAACAAACTTTTAAGTACAATATCTACTATTTTTTGGTAAAAATATTAAAGAAAAAAATTTCATAAAAAAAGGAAATATAAATTTACGTAATCGGTGATAATTGAGCGTGGTCGATTTGTTTGAAAATTGAAAATATAGTGTATCGTGTTTGTGAATTAAATAAATTATATTTAAAATAAAATTCAAATACTTTTGTTGGGGTTAAGTCTTTTAAACCCACCAAATACAGTCATTAAATTGTTGTTTAGTGCCTACAATTAAAATATTAAGTTAACTCTAATTAAATTACTACAATTTGACTTATTAAAATTATCTTACCTATAATTTGATTACTATAATCCTCTGTTGTGACAAACTAGGCCCTTATTTTTTGTCATTTTATTTTATGTTTTTTGCAGATAAGAGATTCCTTGACCATATAATAATAAAAAACAACAACAAAATATATGCAAATAAATGAAAGATGGGGACGGCCGTAGAGATATTTTTCTCAATAGGATGGATGGGTCCCAACTCCCAACCCTCAACCCTAGAGCTAAGCCCAAAGTCACCGTATATGTACATGTCGCCGTCCATTTTACGCTATCTCCAATGCAAAGCACAACTTTTTTCTCTCTCCTAAAAATAACAAATCAAAATTCCTGAAATTAATACTCCTAGCTTAGTAGAATAGAACCAACCAATTATAAACCCTAATTAAATCCCCAATTTTATTTCCTTTTTTTTTTTATGAGAAGAAAGGGATTCGTATTTACAGCGCCAAACAATTTTCAGCCCCATCCTTTTGCCATTTGGAGGACTCCCTCTCTCTCTATCTGGCCAAAAACTTTCCTTTTCTGCCACAAGCATAACGTCAAATTCAATGCTCTTATTTCAGTATTTGTGTTCAATTTAATCTTCTTGTCTCTTTCTTTCTCTCTCTCAATCTGGGTTTATTGCATCTGGTATATTAGTTTGAATAATGAACACTCAAGTAAGGAATTTGACTCCCGACGAAGAGGACTGAATTGTAAAGATTTCAAATCTCCATATTTCTTATGCTTTTTCGTCTGTTTTTTTTAAATCGAGAGGTGAAGCTATCTTCTAATCTTTCGTTTAATGCTTTGTATGATTGTATAATTTAACTTAATTTCGTTTTATGGAGTCGAATATTTGTTTCGAGATGCTTAATTTTGCTTCTCCCTTTCCGCTGCTGGAGTTCAAATGTGTTTGTTTTGGGGCTGAATTGGGTTATCTTTTGCCATTCGATTGGTACTGAATTATCTGAAAGCTGGTTGCTTATTAGTTGCACACGGTAACAGAGGGACAGACGGGGAAGAGTGAGGGAGGAAGCCGAAGTTTAATTGTAAATATAGGATTGTTATATTCCGTTATTTCTGTAGGTATTGCTAGTTGCTAAGGGTGAGGGATAATGCAACTTTTGTATATATGTGGGATCAATTAGCTTTAAATGGATTTTTGTGGGTAAGAAGAAAATATTATTATTCTTTTCTTGTGGCTATGACCTTGCTTAGTTAGTATTTACACAAGTTATTTGCTTTGTTTCCGAAGTAATTCACGAATTCATTTTTTTGACATTCGAAATCTTTTTGTTCTTTGAGTTGACAATGCACTGACTTACAATCATGTTTGTTAGTAAGTTGCACTAATTGTGGTTATGTATTATAGTTTGTATCACATTTCATTCAAAATTCAAACATTTTCTTATTAAATAATAGATACACCTAGTTTTTGCTAAGAGCATTGAATACTATTTTTTATTGAAGTGTAGCTAGTGTATGGTTCCACTGAGTGTAGCTTTGTTTCAGTGTAGATGGATTCAGTAAGTGGACATGTGCCTTATGATGGGTAATTATTGTTTTAAATGGTTGCTTGAGAAATATAAGCTGCATAACCTTAGATTTACCATTTTCTTCTGTAGAGTTTTACTATACTTAAAACATGTACAATCCCAAAAAGTTTTCAACCATGGGCTTGACTCCATGTAAAGCACAAGGTGATGAACAGCTTGCAATTGTTGCTGCTTCGGGTGGACCTTCTGTTGGAAATTCTGCTCCTACCGGAGGAAATGGGAAGCAGCGATTGCGTTGGACGTCAGATCTTCATGATCGTTTTGTTGACGCCATAGCTCAACTTGGTGGACCAGATAGTGGGTATCTTCTCTTCAGTTGTGAATTTTATTCTGTAACCTTTTTGTTGCTGTTTTTCTTTTGGTTTTGCTTTGTGTTGTATTGTCATACTATGGATAACATCTTAAAAAAAAAGGCAACTGTAAGTGAAGCATGGCAAATAGACACGGAAACTCCAGTGATTATTCTCTCCTATACCATCATTAAGTTCTCATGGAACTGTTTTCCTTAAAAAGAGGCTTTTTCTTGAGACAAACAATGTGCATTTGATTCTCTGACTACCCTATTTCCTAATCCATTAACTATTACATGTTGTGGAAAGAGGGTCAATATGTAGCGTGACAACTCCAGTCAGTCTTTCATCATAAATCTTACCGATCCAAGTTTAAGTTCAATCTGATTATTATCTTATGGATAGCATATGTTTCGGGAAAAAATAATTTCAACGTTCTCGTGCAATCAATAGGTAATAGGGGTTGTTTATAATATTGGTGAATATTTAGATATATGACTTATCTGATCACAGCATCTTAGTAAAGTCGTTTTCGTGTGTAGGCCTGTAGGGTGGGAAAGTTGAGTATTCTTTTATATGAATGTATTTGACTCTTGTAAAATGAAGGGGTCTGGTCATGGTATGTTATTACCCAAAAGTGGACTGGGTTAATCTCATTGTTGGTATCATTTTTGGATGGATTGTCTTGTTGTCCTTTGGTATTCTGCAGCAAGTGAACTAGTAAATCCTTTGGTTTCTGCAATGTAAAACAATCTTCTCTACTAATAAGGGAAAGCAATGTTGTTTGAATATGGAGTATGAGGAACTATAATATTTATGAATTTAAGAACTATTATTTGTAGATCAATCATATTTTGATGAAAATGTTCGGGAAATATGGCTACGCTATGTTGGTTATTTCTGAATTCTTAAATGCTTAGTCCTCAGTAGAAGAAATAGCCAGAGATGCCAGAGGTGAAAAACTCAACTTTTATTATTCAATTGAAAATCTTGGTCTTCCCAATTCTTTCCATGGGTGACTTTTTTGGGATTGTAACTTTCCAATTTGTAGTTAGATTTCTTCCCAAACTTTCCCCCCTCTAAATTTCTTCATTTTTTTTATGATTTTGATATTCTTTCTTCAGTTCAAGATATTCATATTTATTGTTCTCATGCTCTATTTTGTTTTTGATTTTTGTACTGCAAAACCAATGTGTTGATATCACGGTCCACTCCCAACTTCTCATCTATGTCTCAGATTTTGGGTGTGTGTGTTTTTTTGTTGTTGTTGGGGGGGTGGGGAATTAAACATAGTGTTTTCTTTGTATTACTACCTTTGTTCCACAAAAGGAGTCCCATTTTTGAATTTTTTTTACTACGTTTACTCTTAAAATATAATGTTTGTTAGGTTTAGTAGTGGTGGCATGATAATGAAATTGTGATTTTAAGATGACATTATTTCATTTCGTGCTACCATCAATAAAAATAGACAAATAGTATTTTTTTTGTGTAACAAATTTTTTTTGACAAATGAGACTCTTTTTGTGGGACGAAGGGAGTATTGTTTTTTGTTTCATGGTGTCAGAACATTTAAATCCATCTCTTAAGCTCTTAGTTATCAAGGTCTAAAAAACTTGAATTTATTTCTATTAAAATAGAAGCGGTGGTAGTTTGTGGAAGTATTTAGACGATGACACCACAGGGTTGATGTCGGTAAACTATGAACCTTTTTCTATTTGAACTTTGGCTATTTGGATAAATATTACTCCCTCTGTCCTATAATAAAAGTCCTTATTACTATTTTGGGTAGTCCCATGTTAAATGTCTACCTTCCTTTAATAACTAAACTTTTACACAATTTTTCTTATTATATCCTTAGCATTAAATATCTTATATTTTTCTTATTTTAATTCTATCTCCATATTCAATAAGTATAATTAGTTATGTGTTGAAAATATTTTGAATTGAAAAGCTAGAAAGTCACTCTCTCACCTACATTGGAAATGATTAATGATATATTATTATGAACAATTTTGTCATTTCATTCCTCTTCTTAATATGCGTAAAAAGTCCACTTTTACCGTCTTATAACATATATTGCTTGAAATTTCTATATATCAAAAGGTTTATGGATTATTGTTTTTCTTACTAGTTATGAATGCATTGGTTGTCCTTATACTTTGATGATATTATATCTATGTTGTTATTAGCCTATCCATTCTTGTGTCAGGAGCGACACCTAAAGGTGTTTTGAGAGTGATGGGTGTGCCTGGACTTACTATTTATCATGTGAAAAGCCACCTACAGGTTGGTCCTACTTCATTCATTTCACTTGCTTTATGTGCACATGCACTGAAGCTGAGTATATGTGTTTTTTTGTATCATTTCTTAATGTAGAAGTATCGCCTTGCAAAGTATCTGCCCGAGTCTCCTGCTGATGGTAAAGTTTCTTCAACTATTTTTCTTCCTAATTTGGTTATTTCATTTTATTTTTAGCTTCTAAACCTGAAGTCAGTGAAACTTTTGTTGGCATCATCACATTAGGATCTAAAGAAGATAAAAAAGGTTCTGGAGACAGCCTTGACAGCATGGATTCTCCTCCGTGGGTACCTATGTCCTCTTCTGGAGTCATTTAACCTCTTCTCTCTCTCTCTCTCTCTCTCTCTCTGTCTGTCTCGCGTACTGTCATCTGATAACATGTATGCTGTAGCAAGTAAATTATAATATTGAAGCTATGACCATTTCTAACCTTTTATAGAAATTATTAGGGGAGTGCAAATTAACGAAGCCCTGAGGATGCAGATGGAGGTTCAGAAGCGACTTCATGAACAACTTGAGGTATGATCCATTGCACTAAATACCTTGATTGCTGAAAGAGATGATGTGGTCACCCAAACTTCTTGTTGGGTTGTTATGGGGCCAGTATCTTTTGATTTTCTGCATAATCATCTTGTTACCTTGTCCTTACCATATTTTATTGAAAACCATCTATTGGTGCAGTTGAAAAAGTTAAAATCTGATACCTGATTTCACATATGTCGCAAGTTGATCATTATATCAAGTGAATGGATCACTTAAACTTCCATTTTGTCTGTTAAGCTTAGAATGGTAGATAGTCTTGCGTGTTTCACATCTTTTGGGGACATTAATTGTACTTGGGTAGGGTATCATTTTAGAAAAATTGATACTGAAATTTCCCACTATTATAGTATTCGCTACTGGAAATTTTTTAGCTTGTGTCAACATAGACACTAAATAAGGAGACCGTTCAAAGGAAGACAATTGAGTTTCCCTATTGCAAGTTTATCGAAGGAAGACAATTAAGTTTCCTTTGTTATTGCAAGTTTAAGTTTAGGCTCTTAGTCTCTGGCATATCACTTGATAATCACCAGCATTTTGAATCTTGAAATTCAGGGGTCATCTCTACCATAAATGCAAAACTTTAGTCCACATATATAAGCCTTCAATAAATGAATGTTACATTATGGATGTATTTTCACTCTTTCCCCTGATATTACATGATAATTCAGGTGCAAAGACAGTTACAGATGAGAATAGAAGCTCAGGGAAAGTACTTGCAGAAGATCATTGAAGAACAGCAAAAGCTGGGAGGTTCTCTGATAGCCCCCGAGTCCCTACCAGTGGCCGAGGATAAACAGTTGCAATCACACTCACACCAAGCCTCCGACGCTTCCGCTGGGTCCTTGTCTCCTCGAAAAAAGCAAAAAGTGGTTGATGGAGGTACAGATGGGTCTGCCCCTTCCTTGGGCGGACAAAAAAATGACCAGAAGTATGGTTTTGTTAATCAGTGGGATCATGACTTGTATAATAGTGAGACCCGTTTTGGAGAGCATATGAATTAAATTTCCTTGTGTATTTGAAATTAGGAAATCCTTTAGCAAACATAGATAATTGCTTCTGATATTGGTAATGTAGTAGCATTTATACACCAGTCTTTGTATAGATATAATGCTATTATGTTGTTAGCCGTTGTGGTTGATACTTATATAATCTATATCTTTCAATTACTCTTAATAGTTTTAAGAAGGTATGCATTTTCAATTGTAACTGATGGAACAAAACTCAGGTCGGGCCATCCATCGATCGAAAGCGGTGGTTGCTGGAAGTGGAGATACGAAAGCGGGTCTAGTTGTCGGTTAATATCTGTTTGTGTGAAGAGAAGGGAAGAGAAAAAAAAGTCAAACTCTCTTGTTGTTGTTTGGATATTAATTGATGAAAAAGGGAAATTAGAAGAAAATTAACCCAAATTTCTTTGCCTTAAAATAAAATGATTCACAAGAAATAATTCTATTAATGAAAAATTTAAAATATCCATTTTGTCTATGCTTTATTATACTTTTTTGGCTATCGAATTAAGAGTAAAATAGAAATTTACTAATTGATTTATTATCACTCACCAGATTAAAGAGGATATATTTTTTTCTCTCTCCTTCTATAACCTTCAAAAGGCCCGAATAAATAAATAAATTTCCTTTTAAACTCTAAACTTTATCCTCCATATTTTCTTACTTTTCCTCTCTTCCTGTGTAGATTCATGTAAATTTTACCACCTATTTGAGATGTTCGATTCATGAATTAATATTAATATGTATTTCTATTAAGGAGTCCTAATAAAATTTTACGTTTTAGTTACGAATAATTGTAACCTCAAATTTTATAATATAAGTATATGTTTGAAACTCGTAGTGTAATTAATTAGAAAAGACAAAAAGACTAAAGATGATAGTATAATTGTAATAGTCTATTACTATTTGCCTAAGATTAGGATTAAAATATAATATGATAGGCTCTTACGCCGTGTTTCTGAGTTTTAAAATAGACAGAAAAGAAAAAAAATGGACAGAAAATTTAAGTTTTCTTTCTAATTCTTATGTTTCTTAGTTTTTTAATAAACAGAAAAAGAAAAGATATGGATAGAAAACTTAGCCACTTTTCCTGCCAAAGTTTTTCGTCCAAAATTGACCTGATTTGGACGAAAAAGAAATTAGAATAAGTAGTATTTTTATAATTCCCATATTATCCTCAATTTTTAATATAATAAATTTTAAATTACAACTCATGTCCTCAATTTTAAATTTTCTATTATATTTTATTAAAAACTCAGAAACAACATAAAGAAAAACTTCAAGTTTTCTATTATTTTCTTTTCTATTCTAACTTAAGTTTTCTATTATTTTTTTTTCTGTTCAAAAAGAAAAAAGGAAAAAAGAAGGAAAAAAGTTAAATTAAAGGCAGACTGCAAAATCATTTTTTCAGATTTACCAGCAATTTTATTTCATTTTAATGTTTCCTAAGTTAGCAATTTTATTTTAATTTAACAACCCACCCAAAATTATTTAGGCCGTGCCTCAAAAAAATAATAAAAATGTTCCAAATTAGTGTGGAAAGACCGAAAAAAAAAACAGAAAATAAAACAAAAACAACACTCAAAAAAGAAAAGAAACCCTTTCTCTTCGGCCACTTTTGTTCCTCCTTCTCAAGTTGAGCCTAGCTGTTGCTGCTCTCATCTCCCGATTTCGGCTGTCGGAGTTCCGGCGACCCGGTTTCCCACTCCATTCGACGCAATCTTCTGGTCGATTCTTTTCCTATCTATCTCGGTAAGACAGACGCCAAAATATTAGATTAGTCTCTTGCTTTCGATCATCTCAATCTGTCCATTCGAATATATATATATATATATATATATATATATATATATATATATATATATATATATTGCGAGGACATGTCAATTTGAGGGGAAACATTCAATATTGATGCTATCAGGTTCAAAACTATGACGGGCAAATTTTTGTTTCACTAAATATTGATACCACCATCCTTATTAAATTTATTAACTTGTGAGTTGTGACTCTGGTAATTGCATGTTTCTCAATGGTGAAGAGGAAAAATTTCCCCCAATGGAGACCAAGTAGTTTCACCCCTGCTATTTTAGTGATTATATCTACCCATTTTGGCAACTATAAATGACAGCATTGTATATGTATGGCATATTTTATATAATGATTATTAGCTTACACTATATTAATGAGTTGTGCCTGGCTATGCCAAATTGTCAATACATTGAGTGATTGATTTTTAAAAGATGAGTAAAACTTTGAAAGTCATGTCAAGGGACTAGGCCCCATGTTACAGATGGGGAGATCTAGCCCGGTATTTCTCGGAATTTTTTTTTATATATAATGTGGTTATGGAGGTTTAATTCAGAGGAGGATAGTTCTGAAAAAGGGTGGTGGGGGCCAGATTTGGGGTGTGTCAAGGGGTCGGGGTGTGTCAAGGTGGCTTCAATATTAAGGACTCCATTATGCCTTTTGGGTATTGTTGTGGTCTTGTGGAAGACAATAGCTAGTGTGGTTGGAAGTGAGCTTGTGAAGCATACTTCTTTTGTATTTGGGGATGGGTGCTGAACTCATTTTTGAAAGGATGTGTGGGGTGAGGTCTTAGACTTGAGAGGTACTCTTCCCAAACTTGTTTTCTTTAGCCGCTAAAGGCAATGGTTGCTGTTGTATCTCTCTTAATTGGGGTTCAGGTATCTTGACAACCAGTTTTTGGGAGGCATTTTCAGGATTTGGAATTAGAGGAGGTGAAGCATCTGTTGTTGATTTTGGGAAATCTTCAGCAGAGTTTGGATCATCCAGATTCTTTGTGTTGGGATGGGCATATCAGTGGCCTGTTTATTGTCAAGTCGTATTATCGGAGTATTTGTGGTTGGGGTGAATTGACTTTGCCATGTGGTAGCATTTGGAGAGTTGGATGCCAGGTAGGGTGGTTTTTTTTCATGGCCATCAGCTCTTGTGCGTATCTTGACTCAAGTTTCATTGTAAGGAGAGGTATGCTTGTGGTTAATCGATGTTACATGTGTAGGAAGGATTGGGACTTGGTTGATCACTTGCCTCCTCACTGTGAGTTTATTAGTCTCATTCCATATGGGGGCTAATATGGCTATCATTGGTGGATTTCTTGAAGGTTTTGAGGGGGAATGCGTGTTTCAAAGAGGTGTTGTGCTCTTTGGAACATGATTCCTCATTGTTTATTGGGTGTTGAAGCGGGAAAGGAACTATATGTATTTTGAAGAACATTCCATTGTAGATTAAATACTTATTTTTGACCCTTTTATTTTCTTAGAAACAATTTGGCTTTCCTGGATCTATTGTTGCTTTTATGGACTATTTGTCAGAATTTAGAATGTGGTCTTGATTTGTTTCTTGTCTTGGTGGGTTTTTAATTTAATATTTGTAAATCCTTTGTATGTGGGAGGCACCCCCTTGGTGACTTTTTTGTCATATAATACCTTTACTTATCACAATATTTCTTTTATCACCATTAATTAGGAAAAGGTACTTTATGCATTGGCAATTTGGCCCTCTTATTTAAAATCTGTCCTTCCCCCTGCTCATGTTTGATGTACTAAAATCTCTTTTTATCTCTCATATTTCGCAGAACTCTAGAAGGTGAAAACTAAAAACTGGCGAAGAGTGCTTCAATATATTGGCTTCTTCCTTGACACTTAATTTTTTTCCCTCATTATTAAACATGTCATCCTTAAGGAATGCTATTCCTAGAAAGGCTCACAAGGAACGAGCACAGCCGTGAGTCGTGTTTACTCTATGAAGCCTAACTTTATCTCTTTTTTAGACCCATTCACTTGATGCTTTTCAATTTTATACAGGAGTACAAGGAAAAAATTTGGGCTTCTCGAAAAACACAAGGACTATGTTGTTCGTGCAAAGGCGTACCACAAAAAGGAGGATGCTTTACGGGTAAATTTACATTTTACTTTAATTTTCTGTCATTATATGTAGCTCCAGCAATTTATTTCTTTATGGATGTTTATCCATCTCTAAATTATGAACTTAACATGCACATGAGTCAACTTACTTGTTTGCCTTACAGAAACTCAAGGAAAAGGCATCATTCAGGAACCCAGATGAATTTTACTTTAAGATGATCAACACAAAAACTGTGAATGGAGTCCATAAGCTGGAGTAACTTATAGCTTATATGTACTCAATTGGTTTTCTCTTACACTTTCTCATTTGATTCGGTCTGACTTGTAAGTCTTTTACAGGACTGAGGCGAACAAGTACACTCAAGAAGAGCTCATGTTGATGAAGACCCAAGATATAGGATATGTCATGCAGAAAGTTCAGACTGAGAATAAGGTTAAGTTTTATAATATTGAAGTCCAATTACTTTCATAGTTTCATTGTTGTTACTGACTGTAATCTCTGATGCAGAAAATTGAAAAGCTAACTGCCATGTTGCACTCTCTTGATAATCAACCATCAAACAGACATGTATACTTTGCTGAAGACAGGTATGAACTTCTACATATTCACGAAAGCACATCATACGAAATCTCTCATGCATACAGTAGCTTGTTCTACCAACCTTTGTTAACGTGTGCTATTTCAGAAAAATTTCAGCAATCGTGGGTGATAAATAATTGAGGTATCCTTGGGTGCTCGGAAACTATGATATAACTCTATGAGATGTGAGAGGCCTACATTTAATGGAAGATGATCCTGTTTTGAGACTCCCAAGTGTTTCGTAAAGTAGTTAAGTAGTCCTAATGAATGATAAACTTAAAAATGTGAACGACCTAATAATCATATCTAGCCGAGGGAATGAAATCATGATAGGATTCTCTGGATACTTCTGTCTTCATTGTGTGCTCGAGGGGTGTCATCTTTTTCTGTGTTTTAATCTTTCTTGAGTTGGAATTTTAATTTATAAGCATTTCTATCTTTTTTATATAGTGCTCATTATACATTATTGAGTCTTCAAACTCTCTTTTTTGGAGAAATTTCTTTCTCACTCTACTTGTGCTTGCATTTTATATCATTTGTTTGCTTCCTATTTGTGTCTCTTCCTCGAAAAAATCAAGAAAAAAGGAAAAGGTTGTAGGTCTTCCCATTGTTAATATCTATGCACATGACTCTGAAAATGTCTCCTATTTTCCACGGTATTCCATAATTAAATAAACATCAAAAACTACAACAATCTGAAAAAAAAACTATTTACTACCAAAGAAGATGCTATCAATATCTCTTGTTAGGAAAATTAGATAGTCTTTGAGAAAACAAATAATGGAGGGAATGGTCTTTCTTTTTCTTTTTTTTGTTTTTGTTTTTTAGTTTTTTTTGGGGAGGGGGGTGAGGAGTATCACTATTTTATTATACAAGAACACTTGTACGCTTGCTAAGTACTATACTCGACACACACAGGGGCTTGAGTACAAGTGAATTACACAAGTGAATGTCACTATAATACACCTCTCTCTTTGGTGTATACTAACATCGTAGACTTACAAAGCTCACAATGATAGCACTCTCACGTAAGACTCAAACCCTCACTTGATCGCACAACACTTTAGTGTTTCATTTGACTTCACTCACACACAATGCTTTAGTATATACTCAACACCTCACACAGCAGTTTATCCACACACTCAATGTCGAGAATGGAGACTCACATATCCTTTTAGACCCATGCAAGTCAGTTGCTGCCAGCTTTGGCGAAGTTTCCAGTACCAATTGTAGAAAATCTTGATAGAGATAATTCTAGGTAGAGAAAATATCTGGTGAGAGAAAGAGACTATGAGAGAGATGAAAGAATCTAGAAAGAGAGAAGTACTGGGGGATGAAGGAGAGTTATAGTGAGGGTAGATATCTAGAAAGTGAAGGATCTAGTGAGAGACAAATAAGAGACTCCTAGAGAGAGAAGTGTTGGGGTCACATTTTAACATATGCTTCAATCTTTATCCTTTAATGACTCAAGTGTAAGAAATTGTTTGCGGAACTTATAAAAAGTATCCTCGTGATCCTACTGGATTGATGAAAAAAGACGGCAATGTGTAATCTAGCATTTGTTGGGCCACGAGGAAAAGTTTTCAGTTCATTATTTAGACTAATATATATTCCATATTTTAAATGTGTTATTACATCCCGCTCTGGTGCAGTTGGAGATTGCGACAGATTATTTTGAATTACTACTAGCTCTAAATTTGTTTGAAATTGTTCTTGAAAGTTTTGAAAATTCATTTAATGACGCACAATTTATAATATGATATCCACTATTTACCCTTGAGCAACTTGAGGATTATGCATGTTTATGCTATAATCTGATTATATCTTGTGTATAAGCTGCACCATACAGTACTGTAACAGCTTATTAAAAGCCATAAGTTGTAGTCTGGTACAATATATCTTGTGTATAAGCTGCACCATGCACTACATGTTGTACAATCTGTTCTGCTTGTCCTCCTTTCTTTTTCATACATTTGTCTGTTTTTCTGCAATGGTTACTTTCCAGGGCTGATGCTGAAGAGATTTCCTTACAGATTTCAAAAGGTGGAAATGTGGCTTCTTCTAAGGATTTACCTGATCGTATTAAAAGGTAAAATATTTTGTGTTCAATTCGATGTTTTATTTTCTGCACATGTAGATGTTAAACTGCTTCTGTCTATACATTTACTGAAGAATCCAATGTGCTTCTTATATGTAATAATTTTGGCTGAACTGAAAGAGGGAAAGGTTATTGGCCTTGATAGTATTTACCCTTTTCCGGATACAACAAGAGACAGAAGGTTCAGTTCGTGATGCACTTTTTGAAATGCACCAAATGACTTAAGATGCACTAATAGGAACAGTGTTAGACATGGCAGTTGTCATATCAATTCCACTTAAAAAATTTTGAGCCTGATTGATATGTTGGTCCTATAGATGGATACTGATAATTTCACTTGGTTTCACTGTTGCATCCTGGGAATGGAAATTCTGAGATGATGTGAATTGCATAATTGAAACCTTATGTTGACCCAGCTTTAAAATCTGGGACATTCATGGGCCTGTCTATAAGTCTATGGGTTGCTCATCTTTGACTGGGGTGGTGCATGTGGATGTATTATGCATTGCACTTTGGTGGAGTTGAAGTCATTCTTGGTACAAAATGGACCGTCACAATCACCTTCCTCTTAGATGTCCTATTTGGAAGTGTCTTTTAATCATAGTTGTTAAGTCGTCGCCTAGGCGATGTTTAGGCGTCCACTCGATGGTTAAGGCCAAGCCGTCTGGTCAACTTGCTGGAGGGATAGAAAATCGAGTTCTCAGATGGATATATCGTACCCAAAGACGCCTTGGACAACTTGTACACTAAGCGGCCGACTTTTTATGTCGGGTATGGTTCGACCCAAAGTTCAATTGTTTTTTTTTTCTCCAAAAAAACTTCAGCTTTAGATCGATTGATCAAGCCGAGCCCTAAACTCTTGTGAATCGTGATTAAGACAGGGTGAGGGAGAGAAGTACCGACTTCAGCTACTCCAACGACCTCTACCGACTCCGGCGGCGGCGACTTTACAGTTTTATTCTTCTCTTCTCTGCTTCTGATCCTCTCTTCTTCTCGCCTTCTAATCTTGATTCTTTTTTTCCCCTTTCTTTTTTCGGTTCTTCTCTTCTACTATGGCTCTGCTTTGCGATGCGCTTTACTCTTCACTACTTAACTATCTGTTTATTGCTTGTGTTCGCTATATTATATATATAGTACAAGGAATTAATTAGCAGTATATCAATTGAATTCCCCCTAGCTAGCTAGCTTTAATTCATTTTTGTTGGGCTGCTTTAGCCTTTCTCTTCTCCATGCAGAAGGAGGCGGCCAAGGACATAATGTAGAAAGCATAGAAGCAGACCTCATAGTGAACGCTCCTCATTTAAAACTACACAAGTAATATTAATAACAATACAAGTAGAAGATTTCATGAATCCATCCTTTAAAGGGAAGTTAACACAGTAAATGAAGAAGATATATATATATATATATATATATATATATATATATATATATATATGAAAACTAGTTCATATAAGGTTGGATGAAATTTACTTGATAATGGCTTTTGGTAAGTCCCACATCACCTACCCCACCAAATTTATGCTTGGCCTTGGCAGTATAAATAAGACATGCATATTGAGTTTAACAAAATTACCTTGTTGGGTCCTTGATTAAGCAGGCCAAACTAGTTACATCGGGCTAGGCTGAGCTCAGGCCTGACTAAGGCTGCAGGCTATGCCAGGCCGGGATTTTGGCAGTCTTCTAGGCCAGGCATGTCTGGCCCAGGGCCTTGACTAGGCCGGGTCTAGGCCGGATCAAGGCCAGGCTGCAGGCCTCAGGTCGTTTGTGCATGTCTAATAGTACATATGTATAAATTATTAGTGTATACTTGATAGCTTACTTTGTGTATAAATTATAGTAGTGTATAAATGCTTTATAATTTATATATATGTTCATTATTGTATACGTGTATAAATTAGTAAATTACATATATATAGTGTAATGTATAAATTCGTTTACTAATTACTATGTTTTCAGAATTGAGATTAATGTATACTGTATAGTTGTATACTTAATGTGCTATGCCTAGTGCTTAATATAAAATTGTAAATAGCTTGTCTAATGTGCTTTAATGTAATAAGTAATAACTAATAAAATTTGTTTTCTTAATTAAAAAAAAAGTTGCAAAAATTGTACATGTTAATGTAACGCTTTCTTTTTTCAATGCAATCTATGTTTACTTGTTTTATTATTACAATGTCTTGTTTGTTTGTGTAATTATATTTTGTAGATAGTTAAATGACAGAAAATTCGAGAGCGAAGGGTTATGATCCAACTAAGGATCCTAAAAGAAAAGTCAAGTCTAAGGATATGATTATATGCTTATCTATATCCATTGAAAACCGCCGCACGAGCTCGCCTTTCATCTCCTTGAGTTTAATTTGCTTGCCTCGCGCCTCGCCTTGTCAAGCATTGTGCCTCGCCTTGTATAGCCTCGCGCCTCGCATCGCCAAACATTGTCTAGCATCGGCTAACATTAGCCTTGTCTTGTGTTGCCTATGCTTGCCTATCCACGCCTAACACTAGCCTTGGAAAGCCGTTTCTAGTCGACTTCGTGGGACTTTGATGCTAGTCAAACACTTCCCAACTCATTTTTGTTTTATATTAATGAGCCAAAGCCTTACGGTGCACGCCCAACGTCCAGAGAGTAAATATGTTACAATGTAGATTTGAAGGCATAACGTATTAAAGATAGAGTGATTAGCTTGTAGTAGGCTTATGTGTATTAAACCATTTTGAGCTATATCCTAACAGGTGACCTCAACGTCTAAGAAAAAAAAACGAAGTTGTGTAGCGCCCAGGCAGCCCCGGCAGTGCCCAGCGTGCCTCGGCAACCCAGTTTGGATGTTTGATATTTTTTTTGTTTCTCTATGCATTTTGGAAACATTAATCATCAATCTACAATTACCATTTTGAGCTATATCTTAACAGGTGACCTCAGCGTCCAAGGAAAAAAAGAAGAAGAAAACAAAGTAGATAGTGCCCAACGTGCCCCGATAGCTAAGGTTGTAAACGAACCAAGCAGTTCGGGCTCGATTCGGGTTCAACTCGAAAAAATACGAGCGAGATTCGAATTCGTTAACAATATGGTCCAAATTTGAGTATAAAAAATAGTTCGAATAAAAATATGAGTAGAATTCGAGCAAGGTTATACTCGACTCGTTTAATATTCAAATTATTCGAATTTTCGATTGTGATTCGATACATACTCGATTGATACAGATTCTATTAGATATACTCGATATAGTCTCTTATAATATATACTCGATATGCACTTGGACATTATTTTTACTTGTGAAAATTTGGTCTTAAAATCTTAATTTAAAAATTATGTCTAGGTATTTTATACAAAGCTTACTATAGTAAAAAATAAGAAAATCTGTTTCAGATAGAGGTAGTGTATTTTTTGCTTTCGTCTTATACATTGCATGTCTCATAATTACTTATTATATAAAGAAACTACCTTCTTTTGATTAATTCTAATGCATTTTACTCGGCTAGATACATACCAAACAAACATTAATTCTAAAGAAGACTTCAAAAGAATTCAGGCTTTGTCCTTTATTGGTAAAAATTCCACTGTGGTCTTAGAAATTTATTCTGAGTGTCTAACCCCATGGGTGTCTAGCGTAGTCTTTTCTTAAGGAAAGTCTAGCCGAGGACAATCCATAGGTTTTTATCTAAAATGAGTGCAATATTTGTCCAGTTTATATGTACAAAAAAATAAAGAAAAGTTGAAAACAGTTGTACTTCCCGTTGTTTAGTTTCTATTTTTTTCGCTATATATGTTGGGTTTGGTAGTGGTTTATTGCACATTTATAGCTTGTTCAAAGTGATTTGTCCTGTCTGAAAAAATTGGAAGAGACGGGGAACACATCTCATTACTACTTATGGTCAAATTGTTCTAATTTTAAGTTTCTTATTCTCCTCCCGCTCCCTATATACACAAGTTGGAAGTCAAATTGGCGTCCAATTCATTTAGATTTTCCCCCATACCTATAGGTAAATGTAAGACCTGTAATCGGTGTCTTGGTCTAAGTATGGTTTTAGCCTTTCCACTCTATACATTTAGTTATTTTTTTGAAATATATTGTTCATTTGGTAATCTATACCTTGATCCGTAGGAAAACAACTGCTTCTTACAAAGAGCTGGACGCTAGAAAAAGCAGAGTGAAGGATTTGGAGAAACTTTACATGGATATGGCCTTGCAAAAAGAGTTGCAGGTATTAAAATTTCAGATACCAAATTTTCAACACAGCTCTCAATTTTTATTCCACAAATTAAAAATTAAATGCATTTTGATGGATTAGAAAAAGGGTAAGAAGCGGAAACTTCGAGAGGATGAGATTGTCAGTCCAACCACCAAACCAGTGTACAAATGGCGGCCAGAACGAAAGCGTTGAAGAGGTGAGATTTTGAGACTCCATATCCTTTTACTTGATTGTTGGGATTAGTTTTTGATCTACCACACTAAATTCATCTTTGAAACTTTCTAAATTCATCTTTGAAATTGCCAGGGAATCAGGACCTTTTCTTGAGGAGGTTAAGATTTCCACATCTAGATGTTCTTAGATCAGAATCATGAACTTCCTTGTAACCGGTAGCTAATTGATGGTTTCAAGTTTTAAGCTATAGATTCTGTGTCTAAAATCTTGTGAATTCAGAAAGGTGCCATTTTTAAGTAAGATTTTTATACTCGTACGTTATTCTTGTTTCTTATTAAACGGTTCCTTAAAAAAATACTATTAGTTTTTTGTTGATTTGTTACATTTTTTATTGAACTAATTCCAGTTTTATAGTCAATATTTTTATTCTTGCAATATAATTATTGGAATGGTATCTTGAGGATATTTTGAGAATTGAAAAATTACATACAGCATATATGTGCTATGGGAATTTTTTGGGGTATTATGTGGGTGTTGAAGGTTGGTAATATCAAAAGTCTTTTAAGATTAGTGTCACAGTATAAAGCATATATTACTTGTGAAACAAAAGAGCTTACATATATTAATTCTGAATAGCTGCTGCTTTTTATTTTGCAGCATGTTCAATTTTGTGCAAAACCAAAACTTGAATTGTATCTTTAAGCAACGGTTTTGCAACACTCCAAGTAATAAAGTGTCTTAGATTCTTGCACTTGTTAGAGAGAGAAATACGTCTATGTTTTTCTGTCAAGCCCCTTGTTGAAGCCTAACCAAAAATAGAGAGAGAAACAAATATAGAAGTAGAGAATTAGAGAGAATAGAAGGAGAAGAACACTGAATATTCACTATGTTCGTGAGAGATAAAATAAAGTAGCTGAAAGCTTACTTTTCAATTTCATTTATAAAATGCATAATATCAAAAACCTTGTGGATTATTTCACCCATTACACATATATATAACTACAAAAATGCTGGAAAGTGTAAATATTCTTAACCTACCATTCTCTTATCCTTCACACACATGCCAACAACCTCCATGTGTACGTGTGAATACAAAATATCAAACTTTAGAATCTAAATAGTTATAAAAAAAATTGCTTTTACTTTAAGATTCTCCAAGCTACTTTGACTCTAAACCTTGCCAACTTGGAGCTCTTACTTCAGATCAATTCAAGTTCGTCATTGTTTCTCATTTTTTTCTCTGTTGGTCATTTCAATTTCTTGCACAATTTCAGCAACAGTAGTTAGAATTTGTCTCCAACTATGACCAATTTTTATGGAAAAAGACTTGGTGTTAGGTTGTAGGTTCTCTTTAGGGAGATTGGTCAATTTCCGTTTGAATTTCTCAAAGGTTTCAATAGCAACAAATTTCCATTGAAGGTCATCCCTCAATAAAAAATGAACTAGCAGGGTAGTAGTATGGATAGATTTCATTCAAGAGTAAAAGCGCCCGAACCTTCTCGTTTCTAACTCCACTTATAATATCATCCTGAACATGTAAAGCATAGATAATTGTCTTACCACCATCTCTTTGCTAATAGCATTCCAATGAAATGGAGTCTTCTGAAGATCAAAATAGATGGTCTTGATTTTAAGTTGATCCTTCACAGAGGAGCGTTGGTCATCAAAGTTATCTTCTAGGTGAAAATGTTGTAGAAACACTTCTGTTTTGTCCCTCCAAGGATTAGGCTTTGCAAACCATTCCCTTTTGATAACAAATAACTTGTCTTCAACATCAATGGTTCTCAAGAGTTCACGTTTGCTTCTTTTGAAAATGAATCTGGCATGCTTAAGATTTGATTACCTTCAACTTTGGTTGTCTCTTGCCTTGGAAATTAGTACATTCAATGGCTACAATTCTGTAGATTTTTTCTTTCGACGCTAATTTTTTTTGCCCCAATGACCTTAGTATAACAAATAGGGTTGAAACAATAGGCTAATGACTTTTTCAACATACTCCGGACAAGCATAGGAAAAGAAATTTGAAGTTTTTAATTTTTTTTTAGTATGTGTCTTGATTCAAGAGATGAAGACTATTCATTCTAGGACTAATTTAGAATAGCAACCACCACCTAACTGCATCCCCTTTTATGTAAAATTTATGCATAAAGCTTGGGACCTTGTGGAACTAGAATGCTAGTGTCTCTAACTTAATTTTCTAACCTGAGCTGCAACATGTGAGGCTGCATTGACAGCTCCCCTACCAAGAAAACTTCCTACTATTGTTCAATTAGTGTTAACAATCCTATCTTCATGAATCCTTGCTCCACTTGAAGACTATTATCAAACATAGGGACTTCATCATACTAGAATTCTTCTTCAGATTATGGTTGTGCAGTACTTTGTTAAATGTTTTTTCAATGAACTTAACCTTCTCATCAAAGAAACATTTCCCTTCATATGGTGGCTCATCACCTAGACCATCATAACATAGTCTTCTAGCAATTCTGCTCCCAACTCCTAGCATCATTACATTCAGAGAATGATAAGAGCACAAACTTGAGATGCCTGAATTCATTTTCGTCTTCATTTTCTCCATCACAATTGTTTCTCCTCCTCCATTGGACATCATCTTCATTGTTCTGGCCCTCAACTTCTCAGCATGGCTAGGCTTTTCTAAAAGCCCTTCCTTTTATCACCAACAAAGTCAATGAGTTGCAACTTCTCATGGGTACGATCTTTATAACTCAAAAAATCTTGTTTAAACATTTGGTTGAACACTTGATGTGCAGGTCCAACCATATTTATCAGAGTTTTAGAATAAAATGAATCACATGACAATTGTGATACGAGTTTTCTTTAAAAAAAATTAATCCCAAGCAGTAACAACACTACTTGTGAGAGTAAGTGAACTTGAGTAGAAGTGAGAATTAGACTTTCTCAATGAAACAACTGAGTATCCGAATTAAAACAAGTTTTAAACTCAATTAGCTAAAACTTAGTTGAATTTTATAGAGTAATTAAGCACAGAAAAAAAATTATAGCACCCAAGGATTAGAGCTAGATATCAACACAAGTTACCAGGTATGAACAAGCATTAATATTAGCTATATAAGCAGAAATTGTTTAATGTTTAAACTGAAAAACTCTGAAATTTGATTTTAATATTTTTGGTTTTTGAATATTTAAACTACTACTAGATATGCTAAACAAGTTAATTGGAATAACTATGCTCAAACAAAACAGATCAAACGACTTTAATTTCTAGATTCTAAATTTTTTTCCTCGACTGAAAAGAACAAGCAAATAAGGATTGAAAATTGTTTGGATGTTGACGTTTAGGAGAAAACTTGGGGATTACTTTCCAATTTCATTCATAAAATGCATAATATCAAACTTGGGGATTACTCCACCCATTACACACACATATATATAGTTACTAAACTGCTGAAAAATATAAATATTCCTAACCTACACCACTCTCTTATCCTACACACATGCCAACACTGCACTGCACTGCACATATATATACAAAATATCCAATTCTAAAATATACTAACTATGCACAGTTTACCCTCCCGACATTTTCACACTTCTTTTTCGACTTGGTTGTGCCAAGATAATAATCAATCCACATAGTATATACGTGATAATATGCTGAGAATTCTGTGTTATTTAACACTCTAAAATTACAATTGCATATTTATTAAATTTAGAGCAGACTGAAAATAAAACTTCTCTCTAATTTTAAAACCGAGGGAGGGAGTAATATTTCGCCCGTCTAGAATTAGTTGCTGGTCTAATACTAGGCATGGCTCCTAATGCTTATTTGTTTCTTTTCTTATTGCTGCATGTTTCACACCGATATATAACAGATATCTCAAGTATCAACTTAAAATTGGATTATCGTCCAGAACATGTTGCAGCAACATACTCTGCAATTGCCATACTTGATGTTAGACCCGGTGATTCAATACCGAACAGGTTCAGAAGACCAGGTACCCCATGAGTTTCCTCTCCCTGCAAAATTAATCATTTAGAAGGATACAATGTATCTGTCAATAATAACTTGACAGAGGGACTATAAAAAAAACAAGGAGTATATGATACCGATTACACAGTTTGTTTATATCACAAGTTTAATTGATTTGATAAACGTCTACTGAAGCTATAATATCATAAAATGCATGTAAAATTTTGCCTATAGGAAGAAAACTGATTAATAGTTCACCAAATATGGTGCTACTTTTGAAAGAACTAAATTGTTTGGACTAGATTAGTCTTTGGCTTCCCTTATTTAAATGGAATAAACTGAGAAACCTTTTCACAGATATAAGCAAGGGAACACACATGAAGGCGTGCTCACAATCTCATCTTCTCTTTACATAATTACTATTGTTGTGCTTCAATATAATAAATGAAGAGGTTATGAAAAAAAAAACCCTTCACAAATACGTACCTAGTTAACATATTCTCCCGCCCTTCAACGGAAAAAAGAGAAGCAAAATTAATAAAATTAAATCTGCATATAAAGGATAGAGATGGAGATCTGACATTGGTTTTTGCATGATGGATGTAAGTTTTTAGTGTAGAGGATTAAAGGAAGGCACGACATTAATTGCAGAAAATTACATGATTCTTGGCGGGATTCCCAAAGCCGCTCAAATTTTATTTTGGCTACAATTGGGATATGGTGAATTTTGTTAGCTAGGATGAAAAAGGCTTGATAAAATCGAATAAATAGGTGGAAACGGACAGTCAAGTTATGCTGTACTTCTCATGCAATGTGAGAAGCTAATTGCTTGGTTATTCCCTTGGTGGATAATGATTTGTGGACAGGTGTCTGTTTCTAGACAACATGACTGAGATAAAATTTAAGATGATAGGTAAGTAAATTTCAAAGCATAATCAGTATGTAGAACAAATAGTATACGGACTAGGGAAGAATAAGTTTATTAACCTGTATGATAAAATCAATAGAACCATGCCCAGGACCAGAGAGTTTTGGCCGGATGCCAGCATAGCTAGGCTCCAGGGATCCATCCTTCAGGTCAGGGTAGTACTTTCTTATCTCAGAGTAAAATTGATTTGCACGGTCCGCAGATACAGAGTAATCAAACCTGCAAAAGGATTCACCAATATAATTCTGGTAACTAGTTCACATGGTTTTATACCCACTGTTGAAAATCTTCCCTAGTTTAGCTATTCTAAAATTAAAGGATTAATGCTTTGCAAACCTTATTGAGTCTTCAAAGCCGAGTAGAAGTGATATATATATATAGAGAGAGAGAGAGAGAAAGAGAGAGAGAGAGAGAGACAGAGAGAAGTGATCTATAGCAAATGGTTGTTGCCGATTCACCATCTATAGGAGGAATGGACCCCCAATTTTTCTAAAAATATTCGCCTTCCATCTATGGATGTCTATAAGATAAAGTGACTAGTGAAGTAGTGACGAGCTAAGGAGAGTGAGAAAGGAGAGATGTGAGATGTAGTGGATTTGGTTTCCTTTGGAGGGATACTTATTTATTGAATTTATTTAATGAAGAAGTCACAAATTTTGTTTTTGAGAGGATTTGGTGGTGGACCTTATTAATGTTTTGACGATTTCACGTGTTCCCAAAATTGAAGAATCAACTTTTTGGTGTTTTCACTTTTTTGCTCCCAAAATGGCTTTTGCTCCCATTTTTCTTGGAACAGAAACAAAACAAAGTTTTCGGCTCCAGAATTTAATAAAAAGAACAAAAAATAAATGATCTGGGAGCAACAGTTACCAGACACACGCTTGGTATTTATCTTGGGTCATTTTCTAGAATGACCAATCAGAGTGAATGCGATTATACAGCACTAGAGATGCTCATTTATAACTATCTCATCAGATTTAACTGGCAAATCCTGAGATGCTTACATTTAAGACTTTCACTAAGAAGCTTCCAAGCAACTTGCAAAATCAAGTAATCAATAGCTTGTGCATAACACAAAGATCTCAATTAACTATGCTATCAGTTATTAAATTATGTCGAGTTAAAAATAAGAGTGATTATAAAATAAACTTACTTGTTGAGGAAGCTTGATATATCATCTGTACCAACAGTCCATTCAACATCAGGGCCAAATTTGATTTGGCCATTTAAATCCAAAGTAACATGAACACCGAGGCCACCATCCTCGGGTATAGGATAAATCAAATGTTTGAATGGAGGAACTTTAGTATTTGATAGGGTGAAGTAGGAGCCACGAGCATAATTGGATCCAGGAATAACTCCATGATCTAGGCCATTGAATCGTTTCGCAAGGGCTGGGGCACTCAAGCCTGCAGCATTCACTACAAACCTGGGAACGAGTATAAGCTCCGGGTGCAGTGGAGTCCTCCTATCCCAGTTTTCAAGATCCTTGCTTCCAGAAATATGAAGGTGGATATGATTTTCTTCGAGATGACTGCCAATTACAGTAGTGTTGTAGGAGAAAGTTGTCCCATGGTTTTCAGCTTCTCCCTAAACCCACATTGAGGTGACCATCCCTGTCAATATAAATATACAACTCTAACAGGAGTAAATTGAGATGCATATGTTCAATATCCTTTCGAAGTAGCTACGATCAGATTCTTATTCACTTCTCTAAATAATATATAAAATAAAGTTCTCTTTGAGAATGCAATGAACGTATTTGATTACATTGGAGGCGTGAGGATAAAAGGATCGTACCACCAGCGATAGCATCAGGGAATGAGTATCAACTATTCCAGAAGTAGATGAGAATAAAGCTTTCAGACATTGCAATTCAGGCTCCAGTCTCACGGCTTCATAACCCTCCATCATTCTCATACCATCAACCCCATTTTGCAACCCACGATTCATAAGACCATTTAACTTTGGAATCTCTGAAGATCCAGTGGCAACTATGAGCTTACCTATCATCTTATGAGGAATTTCATGTTCTTTGCAGTAGTTGTAAAGCATTTCTTTCCCTCTAACGCAAAAACGTGCCTACGAAACAAAATAAAATCAAAAGTAGTTCCTGGAAATTCCGATAAACAACTAAAGAGTAAATGCATTTTAGAATCACAATTCACAAGGCTGAAGGAATGACCATGGTGATTCAGTAAATCACCCTAATCAATAAATCCAACCTCCGCTAATGATTCTATGAAACAGGTCCCAAAAAAATGTGAGAGAAAACAAAAAATCATTTCTTTTTTCTGAATAAAGGAAAAAAATAATTAATAAATGAGTGTAAAATAAATCTGGAAAAATGAACCTTGAGAGAATTGGGAGGATAATAGATGCCAGCATGAATAACTTCACTGTTGCGAGAACTGGTACCTGTCCCAAAAGTTGAAGCGGAATCCAGGACCAAAACCTCTCTTCCATAGTTCAAACAAAGCTCTCTGGCAACAGCTATTCCCACCACTCCAGCCCCTATTACCACGCAATCCACCTTCTCTCTACTACTTTTATTGTTAATTCCCGTCATCAGCCGTCGAAATGCCACAGCGGGTTTCATCAATAATCAATTAATGCTTGTTATATTTATTATGTATATCGAATACTACTATTCAAATTCAGATGATTTTGCGCCTGGAGTTGGAGTGAGAGAAGACCTTGGAATTTGGCGTTCTATCGGGATTCCGATAGGATGCGTGGTCGGATTGGGTCATTTTACATTTGGGCTATAAATTAAAAGGGCCCGTCCGTTGGCAGCAACTCGTAATCCTATGTGATCACAAAATAAGAGTTAGGAACGAGAGTTGGCAGCCCAATATACCCCTGAAAAATAATAATAGCCCAATTCCCTTTTTATTGATCTTTTCTTCTTTTTACTGGGTAAAAGTAATTCTTTTTTGATTTTTAAAAAAATAAAAATAAAATCACAGTAGGAACTTAAATTTTTTGAATGTACTTTTATTAATTGAGATGCTCTCATTATATGACACTGATAATATTTAAAAGTCTGTACAAATTCTAAGACTTAAGTTTAGATGAACTATAAGGTTTTTATATTCCTCACAATATATGATTTTGAACTAATTGATTGCTAGCAGTATAAATACATATAACAGGCACCATTTGCCTCCCTCCCATAATGACTTTTATTATTTTATTATTTAATTTCGACCGGCTTACTTCCGACTGAATTTTCGTTAGAAATAAGTTACTATAATTCAGAAGATTTTTCCGTGGAGAATAGACTTTCCTATGGTACTTCTAGTTTGACAAGATGACTCCTTTCCGTAAAATTTACAAATATTGAGACTGAATTTTTGTTCCATGTTAAAAAGCATATTTAGTCATAATGATATTATATGAAATTAGGATGATCGACAAAATTGAGGAAAGTGTGTTATATATATATATATAGAGAGAGAGAGAGAGAGAGAAGTGACTCATAGCAAATATTTACTGCGGACACTATTCCAATAAACAAATTTTATACGGTAAATCATCAGACCAAGGAAAATCAACCTAAGAAGCGTAGATCATGTGACGCCCCCAAAATTAGGTATACATCACCCATCTTGGGTTGTCAGATACATAGTACATGTAAGACCCCAAATTATTAATAAATGAAATTTAAATTCCCTCTATTTATTATTTTGAAATAGTAAGTGTTAAATTGATTAATGAGGTTAGTTATGGGTAAAATGCGCAAATATTTCAAATAAGCAGGTGGTTATAAAATATTCATTGTTGTCGGAGAATATTCGTTTGGTCGTGGAATATTCTTCCGGTCGGGGAATATTCGTACGACGGCGCAGTCTTTTGTGGGCCCCATAACGGAAAGCGATTGGATGAAGAAAACGACAAGTATATGTTTTTTATTAATAACGGCGTAGTTGTTACCGTTAATACTGTTGGAATACCCGGTGGTTAAAACACAGTAATACGCGTTGTTACACAGTAGCACACTGTATTGTACCAATTATTGATTCTTACGTAAGAAGGCACTACTCAATAATAGTTACAGTAATTACTGTTCAGTATTTTATTTTATTGATTCAATAATTGCTGCGTTGATATTTTATATTACTGTTGTTTCAATAATTGTCACTACACAGTATTTCCCATTATCAGATCAATAATTCATATTATTTGAATAATATTATTAGATAACATTATTGGCAATGTCTAGAAAGTTCTGTCTAAGGAGAGGTTTGGTCATCTAATTGCGCGCCAGTAAGGAAAAATCCTTATTGGAAAGCCCCCTCTTTCCTGGGAACGGCCTGGTTGTCATAAATGTGATTCTGTAATATTATTTGTGAATAATTAATTATTGATTCATATGATAAGGAAATATTTATTTTTGTGGAAATAAATGAGGGATATATTTTTGTGGTTAAAAATGAAGGAGTTAATGTTGAGGTTTTTATCAGTATTTTTGTCGGAATGGAGGTATTAAAAATCAGGGTTTTTGAGATATTTTGCGGGGGTTATAATTTTTAATCCGACCGTTGGATCGTGGTAATTTTTGGATATGTTATACATATATAAGTTGAGTATATGTCCACAAATTTTGAACCGTTAAAAATGAACGTATGATTTATTATGAATTTTACGAGATGACTGGTTCAGAAATTGTTGAATTTTTGGAGTTAATCATTTTGGTAAAAAATTCTAGAATTGGTGGGCCCCACTCTTGGTTGGTGAAGAAATGTGCTGAGATTTTTATTCAAATGTGGTGGGTGGGAATAGTAGCAGGTAAAGCCATCAGGTTGCAGGTTAAGTTTGCTTCGGCGTGCTAACATTTTCCTATAAATAGAGGGTTAAGTTAGAATTGAAAATCACACCAGAAACAAGTTTATTGATTCATATGATAAGGAAATATTTATTTTTGTGGATATAAATGAGGGATATATTTTTATGGTTAAAAATGAAGGAGTTAATGTTGAGGTTTTTATCAGTATTTTTGTCGGAATGGAGGTATTAAAAATCAGGGTTTTTGAGATATTTTACGGGGGTTATAATTTTTAATCCGACCGTTGGATCGTGGTAATTTTTGGATATGTTATACATATATAAGTTGAGTATATGTCCACAAATTTTGAACCGTTAAAAATGAACATATGATTTATTATGAATTTTACAAGATGACTGGTTCAGAAATTGTTGAATTTTCGGAGTTAATCATTTTGGTAGAAAATTCTAGAATTGGTGGGCCCCACTCTTGGTTGGTGAAGAAATGTGCTGAGATTTTTATTCAAATGTGGTGGGTGGGAATAGTAGCAGGTAAAGCCATCAGGTTGCAGGTTAAGTCTGCTTCGGCGTGCTAACATTTTCCTATAAATAGAGGGCTAAGTTAGAATTGAAAATCACACCAGAAACAAGTTTTCTCTCTTTCTCTCTCTAGATTATTGAGTGTATTTTGTGAGTATTTAGATACTTTGAGAGTTTCTATTCATCAGAGCAAGTGTCTTTCAGCTTTATACCGGTATTCCGACCAGAAGTACTGTCTTTACGAGGTAAGGGATGTTATTTTATTCAAAAATGATATTATTTCTTCAATATCATTATGCCAAAATATTGGTTGGAAATTTTTATCAAATTTAGAACTTTTCACGTCGGGGTTACTATTCATGAGTTACTATTCACGAGTTACTATTCACCGAAAAATAAAATTTTCTTCTTTTCGTCCAAAATATCTATTCTGGGTACTAGCTTTGATTGTATCCATGTTTTGATCATTCTTGAATTCTACTTCACTATGAATAATTATAAGGTATTTTTGGACATGGATAAATCGAAATACGAATCCTTAATATTTGTTATTTTGTTTCACTGGATTCGTTTTCTTTAAGATATTTTTCATCATCCTCAGTCCTAAATGATGATATTACTGAATATCTTTGGCCGTAGTGCAAAGATGAATGATTAACTGATGAATATCTTTGGCCCGTAGTGCAAAGATGAACAGGTGTTGAGATGAACATGACCGACTGGTGATACAAATGAATATCTTTGGCCTGTAGTGCAAAGATGAATATTTGATTAAAGATGGTTATTGATTGTTGTTACAGGGATAAAATATTGATGATGGACTTTTAAATCTTAGAAGATAGTAGAACTCATTCTCTACTTGACTCTTCTAATGGTTTGCTGTTTCCGCTGCAGTTATTGATTTAAAACTTGTTGTCTATTGTATTCTATTAGATTTTTCCCTGTTGAAGACTAACGATAATTTGTTCTGTATTATCTTAGTCATAATGTTCTTTACTGGGCTAGTTGAGCTCACCCTTTTCCTTTTTGTTCCATTTTTCTCAAGAAGCGAGAATGTAGCGAGTACTAGTCGGGGTATGGAATGATGGTTCTAGAAGTTACTTTAGTAGTCCTCAACATTTTTGTGAAATAATGTATCAATAATTTGAGTGTGGATATTGTCTAAATGATAATATTTGTATTTAAACTCATAGTTCTTGTGTTGTAATAATAAAGATGTAGTTATTTCTGTACCATGTATTTTGGCGACTCAGAATGGGTGTTGTATACCTATTTTGGGGGCGTCACAGTTGGTATCAGAGCTATAAGTAAAGAGCCCCGAGCCTCTCGTTGGTGACTTCCTGTTGATGGGGGATGCACCGAAGCCAGACTCTCCGTAGGGGACGCCGTTCTGCGGTGGCAAACTGATAGGTATCAATGTAAGGTGCTGACACAAGTTGGTGTCCAGAGTTACAGTTGGTATCAGAGCTTAGGGATATGATCTCTGGCGGAGATCGGGGAATAGAACTAGGAGGGGAGAGACGAATCCTTCGCTAGTGTGTCCTACCTAAGCTTATTTATTGGTCAGTCATAATATAGGGGTATTATGTGATTTGTTAATTTATTTAATTAACCCTTGTTTTATGGCAGTATTTCAGAATGTCGACTGAGAATATTAACAGTGGAGTAAATGAGACCGTGGAGACACCGGTGCTTACCAACGAGGAGAACGTGCAACAGGCTGGCAATGTTCCTCCTGTGAACAACACCAATGAGCAGATGATGAATGATGGAATGTTTAGAAGTTTTTTGCAATTCATGCAAAACCAGACAAGGGAGACTCGTGTTCAAAATACAGGAGGGAATGATAGCAATTCACGGTTTGTCACAGCCAAACAGTTCAAAGAATTGGGACCACCAGAATTTAAGGGAAAGCCGGATCCGATCATGGCGGAAACGTGGGTCAAGCAAATTACCAAGATATTCGATGTCTTGGGATGCACGGAGGAACAGAAGGTTCCATTCGCCACCTTTATGTTCCGTCGCGAGGCAGATTACTGGTGGGAGTCTGTGAAGCGTACCCATCCAACCGCACTCAGCATGTCTTGGGAGACATTTCAAAAACTGTTCAATGACAAGTACTTTCCTGAAAGTATTCGTCATATGAAGGAGGTAGAGTTTATTAGACTAGAGCAGAATAATATGACGGTATCTCAGTACGAGGCAAAGTTTGCAGAGTTGTCCAGGTTTGCACCTCATTTGGTGGAGAATGAGGAACGTATGACGAGGATGTTTCTGAGAGGTTTGAAACCCGGCATACGTCAATATCTCATTTCTCATAAATTTTCTCTCTATTCAGATGTTGTCAACAGGGCTCAATTATTAGAGCGAGATAACGAGTACGGTCAACTGAGGGATCACAACCAGGATCATATCGGTGACAGCAGTCATCAGAACAATGATAACCAGCGGAGAAAGAAAAATACAGACAAGAACGACAACCACTTTGGTGGTAATAGTGGCTATGAAAATAGAAGAAGCGAGTCGGGAGGAGATTTTAAAAAGAGGAGATTCAACAATGACAATATGAAGACGTCAGCACCAACTGGTTCCAAGGGAGGAGAACGACCACCGGTTATATGCTATAAGTGCGGAAAAGAAGGACATATCAGCCCAAACTGCCCACAACAGTTTAAGGTATGTTATAATTGTGGAAAAGAAGGACATATCGCTCGAGATTGCACTATAGTAAAATCAAGTCCAGCGGGGATGGTGACTCAAAAAGCTGTCCTAGAAAAGATAAAGTCAACGGTTCCTGGAAGAGCGTTTGTCGTGACTGGTCAACATGCGAGAAACCCAAACGAGGTGATCACGGGTAAGCTAATCATAAATTCATACGAAGTTTATACCTTATTAGATACCGGTTCTACCCATTCTTTTATCTCTCCTGCTTGTGCTCAACGTTTAAACTTGACTCCGGAGAAGTTAGACTTTGATTTATCTGTGGAGGCTCCATTAGGAGAAACTTTCATCACATCCACTGTTTATAAATCTTGTGTGATCCAAGTTGGCACCATCACCTTACCTGTTGACCTTATCTCTTTAAAGATACTTGCTTTTGATGTGATTTTAGGGATTGATTGGCTAACTACTCATCATGCCAAAATTAATTATTTTCGTAAGGTTGTTAGTTTTCATATTCCTAACCAACCTGTTGTACGAATTCAAACAACTAAGCCATTAAAATCAATCACTGTTATATCAAGCCATAAAGCCATTCGTTTATTAAAAAACGGATGTCAAGCTTTCTTAGTCCATGTTATGGATTTGAATAAAGACATGTCAAATTTGAATAATATTCCTGTTGTTATTGACTTTCCTGACGTATTTCCTGAAGAACTTCCCGGTCTACCCCCGGAACGAGAAATTGAATTCTTTATTGATCTTGAACCTGGTACAAAGCCCATTTCTAAAACCCCATATCGAATGGCTCCTATTGAACTTCAGGAGTTAAAGGTCCAACTACAAGAGTTGTTGGACATCGGTTTCATTCGTCCTAGTACATCTCCTTGGGGTGCTCCTGTTTTATTTGTAAAGAAGAAAGACGGGAGTATGCGACTTTGTATTGATTACCGGGAATTAAACCATGTCACTATTAAGAATAGGTATCCGCTACCTCGTATTGATGACCTGTTTGACCAGTTACAAGGAGCACAATTCTTTTCAAAGATCGATCTTCGTTCTGGATATCATCAGCTGAAGGTTAAAACTGAGGATATTCCAAAGACTGCCTTCAGAACTCGGTACGGGCATTATGAATTCCTAGTCATGTCTTTTGGATTGACTAATGCTCCTGCGGCTTTCATGGATATGATGAACCGAGTATTCAAGGATTATTTGGATCAGTTCGTTGTTGTCTTTATTGATGACATCCTCATATATTCCAAAAGCCGTGAAGATCATGAGCATCATTTGAAGCTGGTACTCCAAAGGCTGCGTGAAAACAAGTTATATGCTAAGTTGAAGAAATGCGAGTTCTGGCTTGAGAAAGTAGCTTTCCTAGGGCACGTGGTGTCAAAACATGGAGTATCTGTTGACCCGGCGAAGATTGAAGCAATACAAAGTTGGGAGCAACCAAAGACGGTGACCGAAGTACGTAGCTTTCTAGGCTTAGCTGGTTATTATCGAAGATTCGTGGAAGGGTTTTCTCGAATCGCTACCCCGTTAACTCAGCTGACTCGGAAAGATATCAAATTCGTATGGAGCGAGGAATGTGAGAAGAGTTTTCAAGAGCTTAAGAGGAGACTCATTTCGGCACCTGTTCTGACAATACCATCTGGTTCGGATGGATTTGTTATCTACAGTGATGCTTCAGGCAAAGGGTTAGGATGTGTTCTCATGCAACATGGGAAAGTCATAGCCTATGCCTCGCGACAACTCAAAGAATATGAGAGGAATTATCCTACTCATGATTTAGAGTTGGCAGCAGTAGTTTTCGCGTTGAAGATCTGGAGACACTACCTGTATGGGGAGAAAGTGGAGATCTATACAGATCATAAAAGCCTCAAATATTTTTTCACCCAAAAGGAACTCAACATGCGGCAGCGACGTTGGCTCGAGCTGTTGAAAGATTACGATCATACCATCCAATATCATCCTGAAAAAGCAAACGTAATAGCTGACGCATTGAGTAGAAGATCATATGCGGGTACGAGTGCAATGTTGTTAACACAAAGGCCCATTTTGTATGACTTGCAAAGGATGGAGCTAGAGATGAAGGCTCCAAGTACCCACATGATGATATCAAATATACGAGTAGAACCGACTTTAATCGATAAAGTTAAAGCTGGTCAAGCTACGGACATAGAGCTGATGCGTATGAAGAAGAAAGTGCAAGAAGGTTCTATTCCAGAAGCAAGAATCGATGAAGAAGGAATACTTCGAGTCCACTCTAGACTCTGTGTTCCTAACAATTCTGATTTGAAGTACAAGATCATGATGGAAGCACACAATACACCATTTGCAATCCATCCTGGAAGTACCAAAATGTATCGTGATCTACGACATACATTTTGATGGAATAATATGAAGAGAGAGATTGCAAAGTTTATCTCGAGGTGTTTAACTTGTCAACGTGTAAAGGCGGAACATCAAGTACCAAAGGGTCCATTGCAACCACTTGAGATTCCGAAATGGAAGTGGGAACACATTACCATGGATTTCGTTACGGGTCTTCCCACGGTTTCTCAAGGCATAAATGCTATTTGGGTTATTGTTGATAGATTAACCAAGTCTGTTCATTTCTTGCCGATACGGGAGACTTATTCCCTTGAACGTCTTGCTCGTATATACGTAGATGAGATTGTGAGACTGCATGGCATGCCAGTATCCATAGTTTCGGATCGTGACCCAAGATTCACATCAAGATTTTGGGTTAGCTTGCAAAAAGCTATGGGCACCGATTTACGATTTAGTTCGGCATACCATCCTCAAACGGACGGACAATCAGAGAGGACTATTCAAACTCTTGAAGATCTATTAAGACTTTGTGTCCTAGATTTCAAAGGGAGTTGGGATAAGTACCTACCATTGGTGGAATTCTCTTACAATAACAGTTATCAGGCAAGTATAGGTGTGGCCCCATTTGAAGCATTATATGGACGAAAGTGTCGTTCTCCAGTATGCTGGGACGAGGTGGGTGAAGCAACATTGTTGGGACCAAAGTTGGTACGCATGACTACAGAGAAGATCCAAACGATTCGACAACGTATACAAATGGCACAGGATCGACAAAAGAGTTATGCGGATCTTCATTGAAAGGACGTGGAATTTGACATTGGGGATCATGTATTGTTGCGTGTGGCTCCATGGAAAGGAGTTACAAGATTTGGGAAGAGAGGAAAGCTCAATCCACGATTTATTGGTCCATTTCAGATTCTTGACCGAGTAGGAAATGTGGCCTATAGACTCGCGTTACCTCCAAGTATGTCTCGTGTTCATAATGTTTTTCATATATCTGTGTTACGTAAATATGTGAAAGACCCAGACCACGTTATTGAGTTAGAACTGGACGAGATAGCTGAAGACTTAACATACGAAGAGGTACCTGTCAAGATCTTGGATAGAAAGGAGCATGTCCTACGCACGAAGGTCATACCACAAGTTAAAATTTTGTGGAGAAACCATGCTATTGAGGAAATGACCTGGGAGTTGGAAACGGAAATGAAAGCGAGGTATCCTCATCTTTTCGAAACACCAGGTACGTACGTCAATTTCGAGGACAAAATTTCATAAGGAGGGGAGGTTGTAAGACCCCAAATTATTAATAAATGAAATTTAAATTCTCTCTATTTATTATTTTGAAATAGTAAGTGTTAAATTGATTAATGAGGTTAATTATGGGTAAAATGCGCAAATATTTCAAATAAGCAGGTGGTTATAAAATATTCATTGTTGTCGGGAAATATTCGTTTGGTCGTGGAATATTCTTCCTGTCGGGGAATATTCGTACGACGGCGCAGTCTTTTGTGGGCCCCATAACGGAAAGCGATTGGATGAAGAATACGACAAGTATATATTTTTTATTAATAACGGCGTAGTTGTTACCGTTAATACTGTTAGAATACCCGGTGGTTAAAACACAGTAATACGCGTTGTTACACAGTAGCACACTGTATTGCACCAATTATTGATTCTTACGTAAGAAGGCACTACTCAATAATGGTTACAGTAATTACTGTTCAGTATTTTATTTTATTGATTCAATAATTGCTGCGTTGATATTTTATATTACTGTTGTTTCAATAATTGTCACTACACAGTATTTCCCATTATCAGATCAATAATTCATATTATTTGAATAATATTATTAGATAACATTATTGGCAATGTCTAGAAAGTTCTGTCTAAGGAGAGGTTTGGTCATCTAATTGCGCGCCAGTAAGGAAAAATCCTTATTGGAAAGCCCCCTCTTTCCTGGGAACGGCCTAGTTGTCATAAATGTGATTCTGTAATATTATTTGTGAATAATTAATTATTGATTCATATGATAAGGAAATATTTATTTTTGTGGATATAAATGAGGGATATATTTTTGTAGTTAAAAATGAAGGAGTTAATGTTGAGGTTTTTATCAGTATTTTTGTCGGAATGGAGGTATTAAAAATCAGGGTTTTTGAGATATTTTGCGGGGGTTATAATTTTTAATCCGACCGTTGGATCGTGGTAATTTTTGGATATGTTATACATATATAAGTTGAGTATATGTCCACAAATTTTGAACCGTTAAAAATGAACATATGATTTATTATGAATTTTACGAGATGACTGGTTCAGAAATTGTTGAATTTTCGGAGTTAATCATTTTGGTAGAAAATTCTAGAATTGGTGGGCCCCACTCTTGGTTGGTGAAGAAATGTGCTGAGATTTTTATTCAAATGTGGTGGGTGGGAATAGTAGCAGGTAAAGCCATCAGGTTGCAGGTTAAGTCTGCTTCGGCGTGCTAACATTTTCCTATAAATAGAGGGCTAAGTTAGAATTGAAAATCACACCAGAAACAAGTTTTCTCTCTTTCTCTCTCTAGATTATTGAGTGTATTTTGTGAGTATTTAGATACTTTGAGAGTTTCTATTCATCAGAGCAAGTGTCTTTCAGCTTTATACCGGTATTCCGACCAGAAGTACTGTCTTTACGAGGTAAGGGATGTTATTTTATTCAAAAATGATATTATTTCTTCAATATCATTATGCCAAAATATTGGTTGGAAATTTTTATCAAATTTAGAACTTTTCACGTCGGGGTTACTATTCATGAGTTACTATTCACGAGTTACTATTCACCGAAAAATAAAATTTTCTTCTTTTCGTCCAAAATATCTATTCTGGGTACTAGCTTTGATTGTATCCATGTTTTGATCATTCTTGAATTCTACTTCACTATGAATAATTATAAGGTATTTTTGGACATGGATAAATCGAAATACGAATCCTTAATATTTGTTATTTTGTTTCACTGGATTCGTTTTCTTTAAGATATTTTTCATCATCCTCAGTCCTAAATGATGATATTACTGAATATCTTTGGCCGTAGTGCAAAGATGAATGATTAACTGATGAATATCTTTGGCCCGTAGTGCAAAGATGAACAGGTGTTGAGATGAACATGACCGACTGGTGATACAAATGAATATCTTTGGCCTGTAGTGCAAAGATGAATATTTGATTAAAGATGGTTATTGATTGTTGTTACAGGGATAAAATATTGATGATGGACTTTTAAATCTTAGAAGATAGTAGAACTCATTCTCTACTTGACTCTTCTAATGGTTTGCTGTTTCCGCTGCAGTTATTGATTTAAAACTTGTTGTCTATTGTATTCTATTAGATTTTTCCCTGTTGAAGACTAACGATAATTTGTTCTGTATTATCTTAGTCATAATGTTCTTTACTGGGCTAGTTGAGCTCACCCTTTTCCTTTTTGTTCCATTTTTCTCAGGAGGCGAGAATGTAGCGAGTACTAGTCGGGGTATGGAATGATGGTTCTAGAAGTTACTTTAGTAGTCCTTACCATTTTTGTGAAATAATGTATCAATAATTTTAGTGTGGATATTGTCTAAATGACAATATTTGTATTTAAACTCATAGTTCTTGTGTTGTAATAATAAAGATGTAGTTATTTCTGTACCATGTATTTTGGCGACTCAGAATGGGTGTTGTATACCTATTTTGGGGGCGTCACAGTACAGAATACAAATACAACTTACTAATACAACTGTCGTGTACAATACGACAAAACATAAACTGTGAGTTTGAATACAAATATTATCTTCTAGAGAGTATTCATACTCAAAAGGAGTCCTCATTACATTTATTAACACACCATTACATAGAATAGTGAGGACTACTAACTAATACTATCATTCGGACCATCACTCCGTTTCCCGACTTGCCCCAGCTACGTTCTCATTTCCTGAAGAGAACAGTGAAAGAAAGGGTGAGCTCAACTAGCCCAGTAAGAAATATTATGACTAAGATAATGCAGAATAAATTATCATTAGCCTTCAACAATGTTAAACTGATAAAATATAATAGACATCAAGTTTAACTGTAGCGGAACAAGCAATCCATTAAGAGAGTCAAGTAGAAAATAAACTCTACTATCTTTTATGATTTTAAAGATTTTCCAACACTGTGATCGCTGGGACTCAGCTTAATAAAATAATCCACATCATCGAATCACCCCTGCACTACGGCCAAGGATATTCGTATATTCATTAATGGTCATGATCATGCCAACAACTGTCCATCAATGTACTACGGGCCAATGAGGATTTTTACCACATCATTTATAACATTACGGTCATGATTACACCGAATAATCCCTGGTCATAATCATACCAAGTCCATCTATGCACTACAGGCCACAGATGACTTTCAACATAATATAAACATGAGGATGATGACAATGATATAAGAATTCAATAAAACAAGTTCAAGAATTAATTTATCCAAGAATTAACAACGTCCAAATTGTCAACATGATACTGCATTGTGGAGTAAAATTCAAGAATGCTTAGAAGAATATTTTCATGAAAAGATACTAGATGAAACGCAATTATCAAGGATATTCAACAAATTTCATGGAGTATAGAAGTCAAAACTTAACCAACTAAGTACAATAAAGAATGGAATAACAAAAGAAATCACCATGCATGCGATAGACCGCACAGACAGGTTATTCCAACAGAATAATAAATAATGGAACCAGGTCCGACGTAAACGCACAGACAGGATATTCCGACAGAATAATAAATAATGGAACCAGGTCCGGTGTAAAACACACAGACAGGATGTTCTAACAGAATAATAATAAAAACGAAACCAAGTCCGGTGTAAAACACACAGACAGGATATTCCAACAGAATAATAATAAAAATGGAACCATGTCCGGTGTAAAACAAACAGACAGGATGTTCCAACAGAATAATAGAAGAATGTCACCAAGTATAGGGTAGACCGCGTATACAGGTTATTCTAACAGAATAATGAGAAATGGAATAAGAACAGTTCTCTTCATGAATAAGAAAGAATAACACTATTTACCGTTTTAAAGAAGAGCTGAAATAAGGAAGTAGTTAAGTAGCAGAATACTCTTCTTCTCTCTCTATAGTTTCTCTCTGTAGTTTCTCTCTCTAGAGTTCAGTGAATTCGTAAGAAATAATGAAGGAATGAGCTACTATTTATAGAAAAATAGAATGCATAGTAACTAATCCATGAACGGTCCAGATTGATTACTTTAATCTGATGGTCCATATTTAAAGAAAAATCTTTTAAATAAAATATAATATATTCTATTTATAGAATAACTTTAATAAAGTATTCTGTTTTATATAAAAAGATGTTTCTGTTTTATTACGTTAATAATACGAATAAAACAAAACGTCATTATCGCTAAATAATTCATATTATTAACTGACAATAATTGAATCAAACTGAGTGACTTCTCACATAAGCATTAATAATTAATACCGTGTGCTATTATGCTACCACTCGTATTATTGTACTTTTACTACCGAGTAGTTCAACAGTAACAATGGTAAAACTTCCGCTGTTATTTTTAATAAACTATTTTTGTCGTTTTCTCAATCCGACAATAATTTCGTTGTGGGGTCCACCAATGATTGTGCCGTCGTACGAATATTCCCCGACAAAAAGAATATTCCCCGACCAAACGAATATTTTAAAACAACTTGCTTACTTTGCAAAATTTATAAATATTACCCACAACTATAACATTATATCAAATTAACTCCATAATATTCAAAAATGATATTTATAGAAAATTCATCTTTATTTATAAAAGTTGGGGTCTTACAACCTCCTCTTTTTATGAAATTTCGCCCTCGAAATTAGGGTATATACCTGGTATGTCGAAGAGATAAGGATACCTTGATTTCATTTCAGATTCTAACTCCCAGGTCATTTCCTCAACATCGTGATTTATCCACAAAACTTTGACTTGAGGTATAACCTTGGAGCGTAGAATATGTTCCTTCTTATCCAAGATTTGAACAGGAACTTCTTCATACGTTAAATCCTCCGCTATTTCGTCCGGTTCTAACTCAATAATGTGGTTCGGGTCTTCTACATATTTGCGTAACATGGATATGTGAAAAACGTTATGAACACGAGACATACTTGGCGGTAAAGCGAGTCTATAAGCCACAGTTCCTACTCGATCGAGGATTAAAAATGGACCGATGAATCGAGGATTGAGCTTTCCTCTCTTTCCAAATCTCGTAACTCCTTTCCATGGAGCAGCACGTAAGAACACATGATCTCCAACATCAAATTCCACGTCCTTTCGATGAAGATCAGCATAACTCTTTTGTTGATCTTGTGAGGTTTTTATACGTTGTCGGATCGTTTGAATCTTTTCTGTAGTCATACGTACCAATTCCGGTCCCAACAACGTTGCTTCACCCACCTCATCCCAGCATACTGGAGAACGACATTTTCTTCCATACAATGCTTCGAATGGAGCCATGCCAATACTTGCTTGATAACTGTTGTTGTAGAAAAACTCTACCAATGGCAAGAACTTGTCCCAACTTCCCTTGAAGTCAAAGACACAGAGTCTTAATAAATCTTCTAGAGTTTGAATAGTCCTCTCTGATTGTCCGTCCGTCTGAGGATGATATGCCGAACTAAATCGTAAATCTGTGCCCCTAGCTTTTTGTAAACTAACCCAAAATCGTGAAGTGAATCTTGGGTCTCGATCAGAAACTATGGATACTGGCATACCATGCAGTCTTACAATCTCGTTTATGTACATACGAGCAAGACGTTCAAGTGTATAAGTTTCTCGTATCGGTAAGAAATGAGCAGACTTGGTCAATCTATCAACAATGACCCAAATCGCATCTATACCTTGAGAAACCTTAGGAAAACCGGTAACGAAATCCATGGTAATGTGCTCCCACTTCCATTCTGGAATTTCAAGTGGTTGCAATGGACCTTTTGGTACTTGATGCTCCGCTTTGACTCGTTGACAAGTTAGACACCTTGAGATAAACAACGCTATCTCTCTCTTCATATTTCTCCACCAAAATGTATGACGAAGATCATGATACATTTTGGTACTTCTAGGATGGATTGCAAACGGTGTGTTGTGCGCCTCCATCATGATTTCATACTTTAAATCAGGATTGTTATGAACACAAAGTCTGGAGTTGACTCGAAGTATTCCTTCTTCATCGATTCTTGCTTCCGGCATAGCACCTTCTTGCACTTTCTTTCTCATACGCATCAGCTCCAGGTCTGTAGCTTGAGCAGCTTTAACCTTATCGATTAAAGTTAGTTCTACTCGTATATTCGCCATCATCACATGGGTCCCTGGAGTCTTTAACTCTATCTCCATCCTTTGCAAATCACACAAAATGGGCCTTTGTGTTGACAATATCGCACTCGTACTTGCATATGGTCTTCTACTCAATGCGTCAGCTACCACGTTCGCTTTTCCAGGATGGTATTGAATGGTATGATCATTGTGACGCCCCCAAAATTAGGTATACATCACCCATCTTGGGTCATCAGATATATAGTATAAAATACAAATACAACTTACTAATACAACTGTCGTGTATAATACGACAAAACATAAACTGTGAGTTTGAATACAAATATTATCTTCTAGAGAGTATTCATACTCAAAAGGAGTCCTCATTACATTTATTAACACACCATTACATAGAATAGTGAGGACTACTAACTAATACTATCATTCAGACCATCACTCCGTTCCCCGACTTGCCCCAGCTACGTTCTCATTTCCTAAAGAGAACAGTGAAATAAAGGGTGAGCTCAACTAGCCCAGTAAGAAATATTATGACTAAGATAATGCAGAATAAATTATCATTAGCCTTCAACAATGTTAAACTGATAAAATATAATAGACATCAAGTTTAACTGCAGCGGAACAAGCAATCCATTAAAAGAGTCAAGTAGAAAATAAACTCTACTATCTTTTATGATTTAAAAGGTTTTTCAACACTGCTATCGCTGAGACTCAGCTTAATAAAACAATCCACATCATCGAATCACCCCTGCACTACGGCCAAGGATATTCGTGTATTCATTAATGGTCATTATCATGCCAACAACTGTCCATCAATGCACTACGGGCCAATGAGGACTTTTACCACATCATTTGTAACATTACGGTCATGATTATACCGAATAATCCCTGGTCATAATCATACCAAGTCCATCTATGCACTACAGGCCACAGATGACTTTCAACATAATATAAACATGAGGATGATGACAATGATATAAGAATTCAATAAAACAAGTTCAAGAATTAATTTATCCAAGAATTAACAACGTCCAAATTGTCAACATGATACTGCATTGTGAAGTAAAATTCAAGAATGCTTAGAAGAATATTTTCATGAAAAGATACTAGATGAAACGCAATTATCAAGGATATTCAACAAATTTCATGGAGTATAGAAGTCAAAACTTAACCAACTGAGTACAATAAAGAATGGAATAACAAAAGAAATCACCATGCATGCGATAGACCGCACAGACAGGTTATTCCAACAGAATAATAAATAATGGAACCAGGTCCGGCGTAAACGCACAGACAGGATATTCTGACAGAATAATAAATAATGGAACCAGGTCCGGTGTAAAACACACAGACAGGATATTCCGACAGAATAATAATAAAGACGGAACCAGGTCCGGCGTAAAGCACAGACAGGATGTTCCAACTGAAAATAAAGACAGAATAATAAAGACGGAACCAGGTCCGGCGTATAGCACAGACAGGATGTTCCAACGGAATAACAAAGACAGAATAATAGAAGAATGTCACCAAGTATAGGGTATTCCGCATATACAGGTTATTCCAACAGAATAATAAAGAAATGGAATAACAGAAGTTCTCTTCTTGAATACAAAAGAATAATATCCCTTACCGTTTTAAAGAAGAGCTGAAATAAGGAAGTAGTTAAGTAGCAGAATACTCTTCTTCTCTCTCTCTATAGTTTCTCTCTCTAGAGTTCAGTGAATTCGTAAGAAATAATGAAGGAATGAGCTGCTATTTATAGAAAAATAGAATGCATAGTAACTAATCCATGAACGGTCCAGATTGATTACTTTAATCTGACGGTCCATATTTAAAGAAAAATCTTTTAAATAAAATATAATATATTCTATTTATAGAATAACTTTAATAAAGTATTCTGTTTTATATAAAAAGATGTTTCTGTTTTATTAAGTTAATAATACGAATAAAACAAAACGTCATTATCGCTAAATAATTCATATTATTAACTGACAATAATGGAATCAAACTGAGTGACTTCTCACATAAGCATTAATAATCAATACCGTGTGCTACTATGCAACCACACGTATTACTGTACTTTTACTACCGAGTAGTTCAACAGTATCAACGGTAAAACTTCCGCCGTTATTTTCATAAAGTATTTTTGTCGTTTTCTCAATTCGACAATAATTCCATTGTGGGGTCCACCAATAATTGTACCGTCGTACGGATATTCCCCGACAAAAAGAATATTCTCCGACCAATCGAATATAATATGACAACTTGCATACTTTGCAAAATTTATAAATACTACCCATAACTATTATATCAAATCCACACAATAATATAAAAAAATTATTTCGAGAAAAATTAAATATTTATTCATAAAATCTGGGGTTTCACAATCATAATCTTTCAACAGTTCAAGCCAACGTCGTTGTCGCATGTTGAGTTCCTTTTGAGTGAAGAAATATTTAAGGCTTTTATGATCCGTAAAGATCTCCACCTTCTCCCCATACAAGTAATACCTCCAAATTTTAAGTGCAAAGACAACAGCTGCCAACTCTAGATCATGAGTAGGATAATTCCTCTCATATTCCTTGAGTTGTCTTGATGCATAGGCTATGACTTTTCCATGTTGCATGAGAACACATCCCAACCCTTTGCTCGAAGCATCACTGTAGATGACAAATCCCTCCGAGCCAGATGGTATTGTTAGAACAGGTGCTGAAATGAGTCTCCTCTTGAGTTCTTAAAAACTCTGCTCACACTCTTCGCTCCAACCGAACTTTGTATCTTTCCGAGTCAGCTGAGTTAATGGAGTAGCGATTCGAGAAAATCCTTCCACGAATCTCTGATAATAACCAGCTAGACCGAGAAAGCTACGTACTTCGGTTACTGATTTAGGTTGCTCCCAGCTTTGAATTGCTTCAATCTTTGCCGGGTCAACAGATATTCCACGACTTGATACTACGTGCCCAAGGAATGCTACCTCTTCCAGCCAGAACTCGCATTTCTTCAACTTGGCATAAAATTTGTATTCACGAAGCTTTTGGAGTACCAACCTCAAGTGTTGCTCATGATCTTCACGGCTTTTGGAATAAACAAGGATGTCATCGATAAAGACGACCACAAAGTGATCCAAATATTTCTTGAATACCCTGTTCATCATATCCATGAAGGCAGCAGGAGCATTAGTCAATCCAAAAGACATAACTAAGAATTCATAATGCCCATACCGAGTTCTGAAGGCAGTCTTTGGAATATCCTCAGTTCTAACCTTCAGCTGATGATATCCAGAACGAAGATCGATCTTTGAAAAGAATTGTGCTCCTTGCAACTGGTCAAACAGGTCATCAATACGTGGTAATGGGTACCTATTTTTGATGGTGACATGATTCAACTCCCGATAATCAATACAAAGTCGCATACTCCCATCTTTCTTCTTCACGAACAGAACAGGAGCACCCCAAGGAGAAGTACTAGGACGAATAAAACCAATGTCTAACAATTCCTGCAGTTGAGTCTTTAACTCCTGAAGTTCAATATGAGTCATTCGATATGGGGCTTTGGAAATGGGTTTTGTACCGGGTTCAAGGTCGATACAAAATTCAATTTCACGCTCTGGGGGTAGGCCAGGAAGTTCTTCGGGAAATACGTCAGGAAATTTATTAACAACAGAAATATCATTCAAAGCTGACGTATTTTTGTTTAGATCTGTGACATGAGCTAAGAAAGCTTGACATCCGTTTTTCAATAAACAAATAGCTTTATGGCTTGAGATGACAGCGATTGATTTTAATGGTTTGGTTACTTGAATTCGCATAATAGGTCGATTAGGAATATGAAAGCTAACAACCTTACGAAAATAATCAATTTTTGCATGATGAGTAGTTAACCAATCAATCCCTAGAATAACGTCAAATGCAAGTATTTTTAATGAAATCAGATCGACAGGTAATGTGTGGGTACCAACTTGAACCAAACAAGACTTATAAACCGTGGATGTAATGAAGGTTTCTCCCAATGGAGTTTCAACTGCTAAGTCAAAGTCTAATTTCTCCAGAATCAAATTTAATCGATGAGCGCAAGTAGGAGAAATAAAAGAATGGGTAGAACCGGTATCAAATAAAGTATAGACTTCGTTAGAGTTTATGATAAACTTACCCGTGATGACCTCATTCGGGTTCCTTGCTCTCTGGGAGTTCACAACAAACGGTCTCTCTTGCACAACCGATTTTGACTTTTCTGGGACGGCCTTTGGTGCCTCCATCCTAGCTGAATTTGTCTTCGGTAAACGACAAAATCGGGCTAAATGACCTTCTCTTCCACAATTATAACATGCTTTGGACGGCATCGCGCAGTTTGGACTGATGTGCCCCTCCCCTCCGCATTTGAAACATATGATAGGTGGTCGTTCTCCTTCCTTAACGACAGGTACTGGTGCTGACGTCTTTCCATCATTGTTGATTCTCCTCTTCTTGAAATGCTCATTCTTATTATTTTGGCCCTGATTACCATCGAAGTGGTTACCATTTCTGGCCTGTTGATTCCCTCCACGCTTGTTGTCACCGCTTCGATGACTGCTCTCACTGGTATTATCATTTTGCCGGCTGCTCTCTTTTGGTTGCGTTGTCTCGTTATCGCGCTCCACCAACTGAGCCCTATTTACAACATCTGAATACAAACACAGTTTATGAGAAACAAGATGTTGACGTATCTCCGGCTTCAAACCTCTTAAAAACATCCGCGTCATTCTTTCTTCATTATCCACCAGGTGGGACGCAAACCGGGATAACTCCGCAAATTTTGCCTCGTACTGCGACACGGTCATATTATTCTGCTCCAATTTGATGAACTCCACCTCCTTCACGTGACGAATACTCTCGGGAAAGTATTTGTCGTTAAATAGCTCTTGGAACTTCTCCCAGGTCATCTTCAGTGTGGCAAGTTGAGTACGCTTTATCGATTTCCACCAGTAATATGCCTCTCCTCGCAACATAAAGGCGGCAAAGGGAACCTTTTGCTCTTCGGAGCAACCCAAGACATCAAATATCTTGGTGATCTGCTTTATCCATGTTTCAGCTACAAGTGGTTTGGGTTCTCCCTTAAACTCCGGTGGTCCCAGCTCCTTAAACTGTTTAGCGGTGACCGCCAGAGAGTTTCCAGTATTTCCACCTACGTTGTGGACAGGAGCCGCTTTCACCTGTTGTTGCATGAATTGCATAAAGCCTCTGAACATTTGATCATTCATCATTTGGTCAGTGTTGTTGTTTGCATGAGGATTGTCACCTTCCTGATGCACATTATCCTGATTATTGATATGTGGTGAATCAACAGTCGCCTGTGCTCCATTGCTATTCTCAACATTCTCAGATGCCATTTCCAGATACTGCCACAAAATAAAAATTAATTGATATGTCATATTTTATCCTTATATTATGACCGACCAATTAAATACCATGCAAATAAACTTAGGTAGGTCATACTAGCGAAGGAATTCCCCGTCTCTCCCCTCCTAGTTCTATTCTCACATCTTAGCCAGGGATCATATCCCTAAGCTCTGATACCAACTGTGACGCCCCCAAAATTAGGTATACATCACCCATCTTGGGTTGTCAGATACATAGTACAGAATATAAATACAACTTACTAATACAACTGTCGTGTACAATACAACAAAACATAAACTGTGAGTTTGAATACAAATATTATCTTCTAGAGAGTATTCATACTCAAAAGGAGTCCTCGTTACATTTATTAACACACCATTACATAGAATAATGAGGACTACTAACTAATACTATCATTCGGACCATCACTCCGTTTCCCGACTTGCCCCAGCTACGTTCTCATTTCCTGAAGAGAACAGTGAAAGAAAGGGTGAGCTCAACTAGCCCAGTAAGAAATATTATGACTAAGATAATGCAGAATAAATTATCATTAGCCTTCAACAATGTTAAACTGATAAAATATAATAGACATCAAGTTTAACTGTAGCGGAACAAGCAATCCATTAAGAGAGTCAAGTAGAAAATAAACTCTACTATCTTTTATGATTTAAAAGATTTTCCAACACTGTGATCGCTGGGACTCAGCTTAATAAAATAATCCACATCATCGAATCACCCCTGCACTACGGCCAAGGATATTCGTATATTCATTAATGGTCATGATCATGCCAACAACTGTCCATCAATGCACTACGGGCCAATGAGGACTTTTACTACATCATTTATAACATTACGGTCATGATTACACCGAATAATCCCTGGTCATAATCATACCAAGTCCATCTATGCACTACAGGCCACAGATGACTTTCAACATAATATAAACATGAGGATGATGACAATGATATAAGAATTCAATAAAACAAGTTCAAGAATTAATTTATCCAAGAATTAACAACGTCCAAATTGTCAACATGATACTGCATTGTGGAGTAAAATTCAAGAATGCTTAGAAGAATATTTTCATGAAAAGATACTAGATGAAACGCAATTATCAAGGATATTCCACAAATTTCATGGAGTATAGAAGTTAAAACTTAACCAACTGAGTACAATAAAGAATGGAATAACAAAAGAAATCACCATGCATGCGATAGACCGCACAGACAGGTTATTCCAACGGAATAATAAATAATGGAACCAGGTCCTGCGTAAACGCACAGACAGGATATTCCGACAGAATAATAAATAATGGAACCATGTCCGGCGTAAACGCACAGACAAGATATTCCGACAGAATAATAAATAATGGAACCAGGTCCGGTGTAAAACACACAGACAGGATGTTCTAACAGAATAATAATAAAAACGGAACCAGGTCCGGTGTAAAACACACAGACAGGATATTCCAACAGAATAATAATAAAAATGGAATCAGGTGTGATAACCCCAAAATAGGTCCATTCCACCCAACCCATTCTGAGTCGTCAAATACATGGTACAGAAAACAACTACAACTTTATTACAACAATTGTCGTGCAAAATACAACAACACATATGCTGTGAGTTTGGATACAAATATATACCAAATGTGACTCATGTTTTAACCGTGGACATCACCTCACAATGACACCTTACATAAAGGTATAGTCAAAAACTGTTTTAGAAATTAGAATCTTTGGGAAGTGCTCAAGGAAACTTTCGTACATGGGAGGCCACGCATCTAGGTTATGATAGATATCATATGGCCACAGAATTATCATTGGTTGACCCAATAGACCCCAAAGAAAAACGAGAAGATTACTATCATATTCTTCCCAATGGTGAGTCTTCTCTTGACATATCATTATCTCTACTATCTCTAATTGAGAATTATACTTCAAACAAACACCAAGATTATATAGGTAGTGCTCGTATATATACTCAACAAGTGGATAAGCACATCCCTGTCTTATGATGACACGAGGTTGTATGTCGTTAGACATCTTGTATGATAGTGGCAAACCACCCTTCCAACGTTGGGTACACCTTACCCTATTGGATTCACCAAATATAACTACTAAATGAACTTTTCTATACTGCTTCGGGAGAACATCCACAGCTAGAGACCACCGTTCTATTTCCCCGTTACCCTCGCTCGACCCAGCTACACTCTTATTACCTCAAAAGAGCAGTACTTCTGATTGGATATCGGATATGATGCTGAAGGAAACTTGCACTGATGAATAGCAACTCACCATGTATCTAAAAACTCACAAAATATGCTTCATAATATAGAGAGAGAAAGAGAGAAAGCTTATGTTTCTGGTGTGTTTTTCAATTCTAACTTAGCCCTCTATTTATAGGAAAATTTTGGTAGGTTTGACCTGCAACCTGATGGCTTTACCTGCTACTATTCCCACCCACCACATTTGAAATATAATTCAGCACATTTCTTCACCAACCACAAGTGGGGCCCACCAATTCTAGAATTTTCCACCAAAATGATAAACTCCGAAAATTTAACAATTTCTGAACCAGTCATCTCGTAAAATTCATAATAAATCATACGTTCATTTTTAACGGTTCAAAATTTGTGGACATATGCTCAACTTATATATGTATAACATATCCAAAAATTACCACGATCCAACGGTCGGATTAAAAATTATAACCCCCGCAAAATATCTCAAAAACCCTGATTTGATTTTTAATACCTCCATTCCGATAAAAATACTGATAAAACACATCAACATTAACTCCTTCATTTTTAACCACAAAAATATATCCCTCATTTATATCCACATAAAATAAATATTTTCTTATCATATGAATCAATAATTAATTATTCACAAATAATATTACAGAATCACATTTATGACAACCAGGCCGTTCCCAGGAAAGAGGGGGCTTTCCAATAAGAATTTCTCCTTACTGGCGCACAATTAGATGACCAAACCTCTCCTTAGACAGAACTTTCTAGACATTGCCAATAATGTTATCTAATAATACTATTCAAATAATATGAATTATTGATCTGATAATGGGAAATACTGTGCAGCAACAATTATTAAACAACAATAATACAAAATTTCAACGTAGCAATTATTGAATCAATAAAATAAAATATTGAACAGTAATTACTGTAACAATTATTGAGTAGTGCCTTCTTACATAAGAATCAATAATTTCAAAAATACTATGCAATACCGTGTGCTACTGTGCAATAACGCGTATTACTGTATTTTAACCACCGAGTATTCTAACAGTGTTAACGGTAACAACTACGCCGTTATTTGTAAAAACTTAAATTTGTCGTTTTCTTCACCCGACAGTTATTCTGTTATGGGGCCCACAAATGGCTGCGCCGTCGTACGAATATTCCCCGACAGAAAGAATATTCCACGACCAAACGAATATTCCCCGACAACAATGATTATTTTATAACCACTTGCTTATTTTGAAAAAAATTTCATATATCACCCTTAACTTTAACTTTTATCAATTTAACCATTTACTGAATAGTAACTATAAAAAAAATTGAATACTTTTATTTCATAAAATTCGGGGTCTTACATCAGGTCCGGTGTAAAACACACAGACAGGATATTCTAACAGAATAATAATAAAAATGGAACCAGGTCCGGTGTAAAACACACAGACATGATGTTCCAACAGAATAATAGAAGAATGTCACCAAGTATAGGGTAGACCGCGTATACAGGTTATTCCAACAGAATAATGAGAAATGGAATAACAACAGTTCTCTTCATGAATAAGAAAGAATAACACCCCTTACCGTTTTAAAGAAGAGCTGAAATAAGGAAGTAGTTAAGTAGCAGAATACTCTTCTTCTCTCTCTCTATAGTTTCTCTTTATAGTTTCTCTCTCTAGAGTTCAGTGAATTCGTAAGAAATAATGAAGGAATGAGCTGCTATTTATAGAAAAATAGAATGCATAGTAACTAATCCATGAACGGTCCAGATTAATTACTTTAATCTGACGGTCCATATTTAAAGAAAAATCTTTTAAATAAAATATAATATATTCTATTTATAGAATAACTTTAATAAAGTATTCTGTTTTATATAAAAAGATGTTTCTGTTTTATTACGTTAATAATACGAATAAAACAAAACGTCATTATCGCTAAATAATTCATATTATTAACTGACAATAATTGAATCAAACTGAGTGACTTCTCACATAAGCATTAATAATCAATACCGTGTGCTACTATGCAACCACACGTATTACTGTACTTTTACTACCAAGTAGTTCAACAGTAACAATGGTAAAACTTCCGCCATTATTTTTAATAAATTATTTTTGTCGTTTTCTCAATCCGACAATAATTTCGTTGTGGGGTCCACCAATGATTGTGCCGTCGTACGAATATTCCCCGACAAAAAGAATATTTCCTGACCAAACGAATATTTTAAAACAACTTGCTTACTTTGCAAAATTTATAAATATTACCCACAACTATAACATTATATCAAATTAACTCCATAATATTCAAAAATAATATTTATAGAAAATTCATCTTTATTTATAAAAGTTGGGGTCTTACAGATCATCTAAAAGAAAGGTGACTAGCTCTAAACCCCCGGCTTGCTATAAATGCGGCAAGATAGGTTGTGTTATATATATATATATATATATATATATATATATATATATATATATATATAGAGAGAGAGAGAGAGAGAGAGAGAGTAGTGACTCATAGCAAATATTTACTGCGGACACTATTCCAATAAACAAATTTTAAACGGTTAATTCAAATAGCCCAAAAAGAATTTGTTTTTTACTGGTTGGTACTTTTAGTAGCGTCTATAGATTTTTTTTATTTTTTTTTGCTGAACACCTCACCTTAGGTAGATTTAAATAGTTTCAATGTATAAAATATTTGTACAAATAATTTCTAATATTGTCAACTATATATAATGTATTTATTGTCAATTATATTCAATGTATTTATTTATAGGGCAATATGGTCATACATAGCTGTGTATATTTTATTTGTGTACAGTTTCTAAAACTACGTTGTTCTCGCATTTTTTTTAAAACAGCTTCTCTTCTCACAAATCAGAAATCAAAAATAAATATGCCAAAACGACGTAATTTTGACAGATTGTGCACAAATAAAACATACACGGCTATGACCATTATTTCCTTATTTGTATGAATAATTTCTTAATTAATAAAATTTAACATTGTCAACTATATTTAATGTGTTTATTTTTATAAAATATTTGTATAAATAATTTCTTATGTAATATAATTTAACACTGTCAATTATTGTGATAATTTAATAATTTTAAATTTAAACTTCATAATGTAATACAATTTAGAATTACCTTATAAATTATAATACATTGAAACTATTAAAATTGAACTAAGGTATAGGTATTTAAGATATTTTTTCTGACCACTACTATTAGTAGAGGTTAGCAAAAAATATTCTCTAACTGTTACTAAGGGTAGTGGTAGTAATAAAAAATTCTCTTAGTAGTGACTGGAAAAAAAAAATCTCAAAGAGAAAAGAATTCCTTTATACTATATATAGTTTCATCATTTTATGTATGCATGTCTATTAACTTTTTGCTTCCGGTATTTATATCAAATGTTTTTATACATATAATGATATAATCATACATTCCAGATATATATATATATATATATATATATATATATATATATATATATATATATATATATATATATATATATATCATTTGTGGACAAAAGAGTACAGCCCGTCCGATCTGAGAGACGATATGCATTTTGGTCACAACGTACAGAAATTAAAGCACATCCATGTTAGCGTAGACGTGATTTGTACCCCACAAAAACATGCATGCACACTTCCCCAAAACTAATTATCAACCTTTGCCCGATCTATGCCTAATTCGACCTTGCGGGGACAATGCATGTTAATATCCATGCATTATTGCTGCAATCATTTCTTTCTTTCTTCTTCTTCTTCTTCTTCTTCTTTTTTTATTTATTTATTTATTTATTTAAGAAGCAAATAAAAGAAAATATTAGAATGACCGCATAGTATTTGATCGAGTGTTATAACTCGTCTCATGGTATCCAACAGATGAATCATAAATTTAGCAACAATTAGCGACTATTTTGTATTTGAGAAATGCTTAAATATATGTTAGAAATGATTAGGTGGTATCAGTGGTGAAGCCAGGATTTTTCGCCAGTAGGGACAATTATTACTAAGTTTCAAATAATTTGGCGGGAGTTCGGGGGCAGCGGCCCCGAGTCAATTTTTTTAAATACTTTATACTTTCGGGTCATATATATATACAATATATTACAATAAAAATATAATAAGTAATAATATATGGTATGTATACACTATATTGACTCATAATAGACTTTTTTAATTTATAAGTAAGTAATTCATTATTTATTTTTAAAAATAATATAAATTAGATTATTATTTAGTTTAAAATATTACAGAGAGAGATACATATATTGAGAGAATATGAGTCATATGTGAATAAATTTGATTGACAAAGTTATAAAATTTTAATTTGACCCCGTATAATAAAAAATTTATAAAATTTCAGTGGGGACAATATATATATAATACTTAAAAATTTTAAAATTTATCTTACATTATAAAATAAATTTTTTTTTCAGTGGTGGCGATTGACCCCACAAGTATATATGTGGGTTCGCCACTGGGTGGTATCATTTATATTTAGTCGGATGCATGTCAATCGATGTCCTTTTTTATTAAGCTTTGCAGCACTATATTTCTTTTTTCTAGAACAAATATTGTATATATACATATACAATTATACAATATGTATTAATAATAATTGGTTGAATTATTTTGGAGATATTAAGTTAGAAAAATATCATTCGCCATGCAAAAATTAGAAAAAGATAATGTGGACTGACTAACTAGGCAGGCTAGATAAGCTGCCAATCGGGAATTTGCACAGTGAGTCAGTGATGTAACCTGAGTTTCTCTAACTTTCAAGAGGTACGTTAAAACCAATCATTCTCTCTCTCTCTCTCCCTCAGTCTCTCTCACATCAGTCAACAGACATATAAGACCCTGGAGGGTACCCCACGACTCAGCAAAACGACTGACTGATTTTACTAGAGCTTAGCCTTAGTCTCTATATGTATATATATATATATATAGCTAGCTTCACATCCATCCACTTTATTGCCAAATGCCAACAACCTCCTTGCCTGCCTGCCGTACATTATTGATTTATAAATATGTATGCCACTCCTCTTCATTTTCACAACTAGCTAGCAATATGATCAAGTGGGACTAATTGTCAAAAATGAGCTATATATACGGACCCCACCCCCAGTTCATTTGAGTTGTGGATATATATGATTCCACAGCCACCAAATTTTCCAGAAAGATTACCATGCATGTTTCCATTATATTTTATATTTTATGGAATTTCTATATATATTTATTATTTACTTAAGCTCAATAAACTTAATTATTATTAAAAATGTAATATCCCAGTCCCACATCAAAAGATAGGGAAAAAATTTATCTGTATATAAGGAAATAAGTTACTACCAATAGTACCTTGAAGTCATGACCTTTTGAGAGCATGTGGTGGGCTAAGATGACCCAAGAAGATACTATTGGGCCAGTGATTTGAGGCCTTATTTTGATTGATTCGATTCGGACTTGAGATTTGACCTGAGATTTGTTCCGAACTCGGGATTTGACCCGAATTGTTTCATATGGTATCAGAGTCAGGTTCTCGAAAGCTCGGGCCGGGTCAACCGATCAGTGGTGGTATTATCTCACAATGGAGAGATGGAGGTCCGGAGGTGGGGACAAAATTTATCTGCATATAAGGAAATAAGTTACTACCAATAATACCTTCAAGTCATGACCTTATGGGAGCCTGGAAATAAGTTACTACCAATAGTACCTTCAAGTCATGACATTTTGGGAGTCTAGCTTGTGGTTGGCTAAGATGACCCCAGTGGTTTGAGGCCTTATTTTGATGGATTTGATTCGATTCGAACTTGGAATTTGACCCGAAATTTGTTCCGGACTCGGGATTTGACCCGGGTTGTTTCAGAAAATTCTTGTGATTATTTCATTGTTACACTTCTTTCATTGTGTTCTCCAATTATGACTTCAAAATAATTGAACGAGTAGCCATGTGAGGTGAAATTCTCATGTACGCTTAAAGAATGGATTAGATGTTTGCTTAATTATAACTAGTTATTGGCATAGACGTATATATATATAGCGTATATATATAGTCAGCTTCTCACGCGGTCCCAGGAGGTGAACTAAAAATGAATCGGATTTAGCGACGGACAAAACCGTCGCTAAAGCATAAAAAGCATATTTTTTTATGCTTCAGCGACGATTTTGTCCGTCGCTAAATCCAATTCATTTTTGGTCCGCCTGGGTTCGCTGGAGAGAGCCGGCGTATATATGTGTGTGTGTTGTGAATTGAAATTGTTGGGCCATGATATTTCTCATGTTGGGCCTTGTGGATTGGGTTTAACTATCCAACTAGTCTGTTGGATCTCCCTTATTAGATCTTGAAGATTGAGCCTAATTTTCACATTATATCTCCTTAATATTGGGCCGGGTCAATGGGTTGGTCCATTAGATCTTTTAATATCTCTATCTTTGACTTGTAATGATGAAAAAGGAAGGCTGTTGACCAAAATTCTGAAAATCATTAATGTGGATGGGATTTTATCCGGCCGGCGGCATGCACAGTGGAAAAAAGGTGACAACCTGCATGAATCCGACTGGGATCAGTGAGGGATAGGGAACTGTGTCAGATAAGAGTTGGTGGCACGGTAAACCAGGCCAGAGAGTATAACCTAGCAGGAAAGTCTCTAAGGAAAGGTACGCATACACACAACCTACGATTTTTATCTCTCTAAAAATACTAGATATTTTATCCTCCATTGTTAAAACCTTGAACGGCCTGTACTGACTCTCACGTCGGAGCTATCCCCCGACGGTCCAGCCGTCAAGCTTTTGGTGTTGACTGTGTTTACTGTGCAGGATTAGGGCGTCTTACATGACTGGGACGTCATCAAAGATCTTAGCGTTAACATTGGCACTAGAAGGAGGGCTGAGTTCTAGTGTTCAAGAGCTTTCAATCACAAATATTTATTTGTTCTACGTTTTCAAAGATGGGGAAGAGTAGGGCAGATACACCTGAAGGACAGCCAATGACTGTCGGTGATTCACCACCACGAGTTTCTGCTAAAGATCGTTTGGGACCTACATTAAGTGTTCATGTCAGCACAGCGTCCAAACGTTCGCATGGAGATTCTCGTCCCAGGGCTGTGGGCAAGGCCAAGAGAAAGCTAGTTTTCACAGCAGAAAAAGAGTTCAGTCGCGGCCTGAAGCGAAAAGAAGATGAAAGAGCCTCCCGACTGGCTAAGATGGCAGACGAAACCGATAGAGCCATGGAGGCACTCATAAAGCAATGACAGGATATAGCTGAGCAAATGGCCCGAGTAGCAGAGTTGAGAGATGAGGAGTCCAGTTATGTTCAGTCCGAAGAGCGAGGACATAGGAGGGGGAAAGAACCTGCTCATTCGGAGCTGGGGTCTTGGGACCAGCATCGAGAAAGGAGAAGATCAAGAAGCTCTACTCCTCGGAGGTCGAAGCAGATGCAGTATCCTGCCAAATCTAGAGAACAGAGTCGAAGTGAACGGAAGGGACGATCCCGAGATCGCACTCCCGAGAACATGAAGAGGGCGCTTGTTGTTGCGCATTCTCACCATAGTCACCGGACCCAGAGACGAAGCAGATCCAGGGGTCGCACACCCGAAAGTCCACCTAGGGTACTTTGCTCTAGAGACCGTCATCATAAAAGTCCTTCGAAGATTGGGGGTATTGTGGCTAAGGACCGATCTGCTCAAAAAAAAGGAGGGAGTCATCGGTGAAAGAAGTCTCATCACAACCAGAAGGAGTAGAATATCTGGTAAAAGAGCTAAAGGCGCTCCGGAAGCAGTTAGCCGAGGTCCAACAGGTGAAGGATACTCCGGGAAAGAAAGCATCCTCATTTTTCTCGGATATTCTTAAAGAGAAGGCAGACACCACCAAGAAGTTGTCTCGCATGGAAAGTTATGATGGTTCGGGAGATCCTTATGACCATAGCCAAGCATTTGACCGGTTAATTGATTATTACAATTTTACTGATGCTGCTAAATGTCACATGTTTGTTATGACGCTGAGAAAAGATGCAAGACAGTGGATGGGGACTCTGCCTGCAGATTCAATTTCGTCATGGTCCGAGCTCTGCGACAAATTCTATGCTCGTTTTGGGAGTAACAGAAGAAGAGGGAAGCCCACGGATTCTTTGGCACAGGTCAGACAGTACACCAATGAGTCGTTGGGTCAGTATGTGAAGAGGTTTCGAGAAGCCATCGGTCAGGTGTCAGATTTGAATGATCTCCAAGCTGTGGGATTGTTTCAGAATGGTTTGGACCTGGTAAAGTCCGAGAAGTTAGTAAAGAAGCTGATCTTCAATCATCCGAAGAGCCTAGCAGAGGCGTTCGACAAGGCAGAAGGTTATATTATTGTGGAGGAGGCTATGAACAGCCTGAAGCGTCCCTCTTCGGATCAGATGAAAGAGGCAGATATTCCTAAGACCCAAAGTGATCAGAAGAAGATGGGAGGGTATAATGATCAGTCAGAAGGCAGTTCGAAGAAGTATAACAGCTCATGGCGACAAGGAAATAGTCGCCCACCTGCTTCTGCCTCGAAGGTGAATAAGGTGTATACCAAACTGAACACAGACAGGTCGGTGAGTTTAGACCAGATCAGAAACCAACCATTCTTTGAACCACCTCGTGACAGTTATAGGACAGGGCAAGGCAACCCGCAGAAATATTGTGGCTATCATCAAGCTGCGGGCCATGATACTAACGAGTGTTACAACCTGAAGGATTTTGTGGAAAAGAAAATTCAGAGCGGTTTGTTGGTTCAATATGTGGCCGGGAGGGATCAACAAGGTCAGCAGAATGTCGACCGTACTGTCCAGACGGTTCAAGTAGTTCCACCCGCTCAAACTGCTCCAGTGCCGCCGCCGAGGCATGTCGTTGATGTTATAACTGGCGGGACGTCCGGGAAGATAGTAGGGAAGAAAAGGAGAGGATATCTGGACTCGGTCATGTCGGTGGCGACTGCTCCCCCGAAGGCCGACAGGGCATTTCCAGGAACTGTTATCTCTTTTATCGATGCAGATTATCCTTCAGAGCCTATCGAACCACATGAAGGAGCATTGGTGATCACTGCACAAGTGGGTTTGATGGATGTAAAGCGAATGATGATAGACAACGGGTCTTCTGTGGATATTCTGTATGCCCATGCTTATCATAGGATGCATCTCGAGGGACGAAAGATGGAGGTTGGGCAAGAGGCTCCTTTGTATGATTTTAGCAACGATCCAGTCAGGGTTGTAGGCACTATTGAACTCCCAGTAGTCTTCGGCACAACTCCTCAGCAGGTAGAAATAACATGTAAATTTTATGTTGTGCATGTAGATTCGGCTTACAACACCATACTGGGAAGACATACCTTGATGGCACTCCAAGCAGTGACTTCCATCCCTCATTTCAAAATCAAGTTCCCTACGACACATGGAGTGGGAGAAGTTACGGGGGACCTGGATCTGGCCCGACGCTGTTATCGGAATGCTGTCATTTCCTCAGGAGTAGGGGTCAGCAAGCAGTAACAAACTATGGCAATCGAGATCGAACCCTTTACTGAAAGCAGTTCGGAGCCGTCGGTTATTCCCACAGGAGAGACTGAAGAGATCGAGCTGGTCCTTGGAAAGAAGGATAAAACAATGAAGATTGGTTCAGGTTTGCCAGAACCTCTCCGGATAAATCTTATGGAACTTCTTCGCTGTTATGCGGATATCTTTGCATGGGAGCCACAAGACATGCCCGGGATCAGTCAAAAGATTGTCGAGCATCGGCTGGATGTGGATCCATCAAAGAAGTCAGTTCGACAGAAGAGGCGGATCTTTGCACCTGAACGACAAAGGATCATTGATGAAGAGATTGCGAAGCTGATAGCTGTTGACTTCATCTTCGAGATAGACTATCCGAAGTGGATGGCAAATGTAGTGTTGGTACAGAAGCAGAATGGGAAATGGCGGGCTTGCATCGACTATACCGACCTGAATAAAGCTTGTCCGAAGGACTTCTATCCTTTACCCCATATTGACCAACTTATTGATGCTACTTCGGGGTATGCACTACTAAGCTTTATGGATGCTTTTTCAGGTTATCACCAAATTTTCATGTGTGAGGAGGACATTCCAAAGACAGCATTCATCACACACCGTTTGGTGTACGCCTATAAGAAGATGACCTTCGGCCTGATTAATGCTGGGGCCATCTATCAGATGATGATGAATTTTGTCTTCCATAAGCAGCTGGGAAGGAACATGGAGGTGTATGTGGATGATATGATCGTGAAGAGCACGACGACTCAGAAGCATTTAGATGATCTGGAGGAATGCTTTCAGACAGTTCGCCATCGCAAGTTGAGGCTCAATCCTACAAAGTGTACCTTCGGACTCGGTGCAGGGAAATTCCTGGGTTATCTGGTCAGTCAGAGGGGCATTGAAGCCAATCCGGAGAAGATCCAGGCTATTCTAGACATGAAGACTCCTCAGTCGTTCAAAGACGTTCAACGTCTGACCGATAGGATTACAGCTTTAAGGAGGTTCATGTCCAAATCTGCAGAGAGATGCTTACCATTCTTTAACACACTGAAGGGACCGAAGAACGCAAAGACATTCCAATAGACTTCAGAGTGTGAAGATGCCTTCCAAGGCATAAAGACCTATCTGTCTTCTGCTCCCCTATTGGTGAAGCCTACCCCAACAGAGACCTTGTATTTGTACCTTGCAGCGAGTTCGTTAGCGGTTGGAGCAGTGCTGGTTCGGGAGGTCAGTGAAAAGCAGCATCCGGTCTATTATGTCAGCCATGTCCTAAGAGATGCTGAAACTAGGTATCCAAATATTGAAAAATTTACTTTTGCTTTAGTAATTGCTAGCCGAAAGCTTCGGCAATATTTTCAAGGCAGGCTCCTGATCGTCTACACGGATCAACCACTGAAGAAGATGATGGGTAAGCCAGAAGTTTCGGGGAGGTTAGCAACATGGACCATGGAACTGTCCCAGTTTTTCATTGAGTATCATCCCCGAACCGCTATCAAGGGTCAAGCTTTGGCCGATTTTATGGTGGAATGTTCATTCACCGAAGCAGATGCTGAGTTGCCAGAAGCTGAGACATCTGATCGAGCAGTTGCAGTTCTTCAGCACGGTCAGAACGCATGGACGCTGTATGTGGATGGGTCTTCTACGGTAAATGTCAGTGGAGCAGGGATTATCTTGACAAGTCCAGAGGGATTCAAGGTGCAGCAGGCCATCAGGTTTAGATTTAAGGCTACAAACAACGAGGCCGAGTATGAAGCAATGTTGGCAGGAGTTCGGCTGGCGAAGAGTCTAGAAGTGCAGAGGCTGATTATTTATAGTGACTCTCAGCTAGTCGTCAAGCAGCTATCAGGAGACTATGAGGCTCGTCGGACAAGGATGATCAAATATTTGGCGGAGTTGAAAGACCGACTTCAACACTTTGTCTCTTATGAGTTCCAGGGCATCGAGCGTAACGACAATTCTATAGCCGATGCATTGTCAAAGTTAGCCACCACGGACGCCGTTGTTTTTAATGGGTTAGTCTATTTGGAGGTCTTGCAGCACCCGAGTATCCAACACGAAGCAGTAATGTACATTGAGAGATCTAACTGTTGGATGACTCCCTACACCGAATATTTAGCAGATGGCGTCCTCCCCTCGGATCAGATGCTAGCGAAGAAGATCAAGTACAAGAGTGCCAACTTCATTCTTATTGATGGGGATCTCTTTCGAAGGGCATTTTCGTCGCCATTATTGAAGTGCCTGGTTCCATCTGAAGCTGAGTATGCCCTTCGGGAGGTTCATGAAAGCATCTGCGGCGATCATATGGCTGCTAAATCGCTGGCATATAAAGTTCTTCGGCAGGGGTACTACTGGCCAACAATCTTCAAGGAAGCTACCGAATATGTGAAGAAGTGTGATAAGTGTCAACTTAATAGCCCGATCCCACATCAGCCACCAGAAGAGCTATATTCGATATTATCCCCTATACCCTTTGCTGTCTGGGGGGTTGATATACTAGGGCCGTTGCCAAAATCTAAAGGGCTGGTCAGTTTTGTCATGGTTGCTATTGATTACATGACCAAATGGGTAGAGGCGAAACCACTTCGGCTGATAACGGAACAGGAGTGTCTGAAGTTTATGAAAGAATCCGTAGTGTTTCGCTTCGGAATTCCTAAAGTGGTGATATCAGACAACGGACGCCAGTTTGTGGGATCGAAATTTGAAGGATTTCTGAAAGAATTAGGGGTCCAGCACAGGAAGACTTCGGTGGCTCATCCACAATCAAATGGGCAGGTCGAGGTGACTAACAGAACACTGTTGAACGGGATCAAGCGCAAATTAGATGAAGCCAAAGAAAAATGGCCGGAAGAGCTGCTCAGTGTATTGTGGGCTTACCGAACTACACCGAGGACTACGACAGGGGATTCACCTTTTCGATTGGCCTATGGTACTGATGCCTTAGTCCCAGTCGAAATTGGATCTCCAAGTCTTCGCGTTAGTCAATTCAGAGAAATCTACAATGACGAAGGACTGAAAGCCAACTTGGATCTGTTAGAAGAAGTCAGAGAAGTGGCTTTGATCAAATTAGCAACCTACCAGAGGAGGGCTGCCAGGCATTACAACAAAGGGGTAAAGCTCCGAAGGTTTGAAGTGGGGTACTTCGTTCTCAGAGAAGCCTAAACATCTACACCACAGAACACGGGGAAGCTAATGCCGAATTGGGAAGGACCGTATGAAGTAACTGAAGTACCAAAGCCTGGGACGTACCGACTGAAGGCATTGGATGGATCCGAAATAAAGAACACCTGGCACGCTGGTAGACTCCGAAAATACTTTTAGTAGAGATCCAGTCAGTTTTCCAGAAGTCTGTACATAACCGTCCATCATCAATAAAAAGTCACTTTTTCACAACTGTTCCTCTTCTTACTTGACCTAAGGCCACAATGGTGTAAGGAGGTATGGTAGGACTTGTTGGCCATTCGATGGTAGCCCAATTATTTGTTGCCCTGCGTGGTAGACAAATCTTGGATCCTATATTGTTTTTACCAAGGGTGGTAAATCAATGGTCACCAAAGTAAGGAGGTATGGTAGGACTTGCTGGCCATTCGATGGTAGCCCAATTATTTGTTGCCCTGCGTGGTAGACAAATCATGGATCCTATATTGTTTTTACCAAGGGTGGTAAATCAATGGTCACCGAAGTAAGGAGGTATGGTAGGACTCGCTGGCCATTCGATGGCAGCTTATTCATTCGTTACCCCGTGTGGTAGTCGAATCCTATGGTCCTTTTTATACTTGTTCTACCCCGAGCGGTAAGCAGGATCTTGATGGTGCAAAGAGGATCAGCCGAATTCACCTTACACATGACCGATCTCATACTTCGGTAACGACAAACATACATCACTTTGTTTTACGCAAGTGTTGAATTTGGTTCAGTTCATTTAATTCAGTTCATTTCATTCTTTAACTTAACTGTTATATGCCTTATCTGATTTACTATCTAAGTTAAGTTCATACAGATTAATTAATGTTGAATTATTGACAAGAAACGAAGTAAACAGAAGACATAGTAAAGAAAGTTAAAATTTCATTAAACACTTAAACAAATCTATTTAAATTTCTTTACGAAATTTCTGCACAAAATTCTAAAGGACAGAAGTAGCAAGATCCTATTTACACATCATTTTCAAAATCTAGCAAGGCCGGATCTAATTGGGCTGCCACCAGCTTTTCCTTGCATTGACCTCGGCAGACTTCGAATCCCTCGTAATATACCTTCAGAATCTCTGCGCCAAGTTCGTCAGACGCACGATAATCCGCCTGTATCTGTTTACGCAGTTCTTTGGTCAGAGGAGGATCTCGTTCTTCAAGTACCTTTATCTTGCCACGAAGTTTGCGACGTTTGGCCCTATGAATTTTTCTATCACCCCGAGCCTTCGTCTGGACTTCCCCGAGTTGTATTGACAGGTTTTGATTTGATGCAGCAAGACCCTCATTGGTAGTCTTCAGGGCTTCGGTTTCTGCAACAAATCTAATATTCATAGTGGCCAATTTCTGTTCACTGGTTTTTGTTGTCTTCAGTTCTTCTCTGACCGAGCTCAGCACCTCGTATGTTTCCCTCAGATCCCCCTTGGTTTGGGCCAATTCCCTCTGAAGGCTTTCATTAACATGAAGATTGGCTTCATGTTCATTTCTCTCTCGGACCAATGTAGCTTTCAGCAGGTTGTTCTCCCTTCGCAGAGTCTCCTCATCGGATTCGGTATTTATATGTCTGGGACGTAAACGCCCGAAGACTGCATTTGCCTGCACATATATGACGATATCCAGTTAATCTCAGATATTTAAACAAGAAAAGAAATATTTGACCAAGACAATTGTCATTCACCTTTGCCAGATAACTCATGCCTTCATCAAGAAAATTCCCGTTCGTATGGTTATCAAATCGGCGATCGTCAGTCTCTTGGACGAAGGCATCGAAGAGCCGAAAAGGAAAATTCACGTTGTATCGGGGCCACAAGGTCGGCATTCCCGTAGCCTCTTCATGGAATTTTTGGGATGAAGGCCTTGGAGGGGAAGGCATAGGTTGATCGCGAGGAGGAGAGGGATCCGTATATATATTCTCTGGGGAGAGAGATCGAACCGGAGACGGGATGCTGTCAGAAGGTTGTTTTCTCTTTCGAGATGGTGTTACAATGGGTTCAGTTCGTTCTTCCTCAATATTGGTTCGAGTCTCCATTCTGGTTATTGAGGGAAGAACACCCGAAGAAGGTACCCTAAGCTCGTCGGAGGTTAAGGGGGTAACTTGGGTTCTCAACTTCTTGATCCAAATAAGCTGCCTTCGATCGCTTGCAGGTAGATCTAACAGACTTTTCCGGGCCGGTAGAGTCGGGTTGATAATCGGCGGTGTCGAGTCGATAATTGGCTAAGTTGGGCCGACGACTGATGGCATTGGATTGACAGTTGGTTGTATCGGATCGATAGCTGAGGGTGTTGGATTGACAGTTGGTTCAGTTTCGGAAAGGGCTTCGGAATCAGATGGGATAAAAATTGGTCGAGGTCCCCGAGTGGCTCTTCTCTTTCGACGAGGTCGAAGGACTTCTTCTGGGATTATAGGTTCATCATCCGCGGGTGTTTGGATTGGGGGCTCAGTAATGTGGGCTTCAACCGTTGGTATCTCAGTAGGGGGTTTGAACTTGGAGGAGGCTTCCGGATGTGGAGGGTCGGTGTCGACCTCTGCAGTTTTGCCTACTATGTTATCTTCGGAGGGGATTTCCTGTTGGGAGGACTCAGCAGTAACTTCTACGAACCTCCCAGCTAGAAAATCCTCCAACTCTTTCACCTCCGAAGACGATGGTTTGATCAAAGTTACTGCAGAAAATTAACAGTTTTACATCGAAATCAATACCACAGCAATTTTCAAAATATTGATAAAGTAAACCCATACTTACATTTGTGGTCGTATAACCACGCTTGCTTGGAGAGAAGTCCGTATTTCCATTCTTCCTTCGGGAAGTTGTCAAACTGTTCCATCATTTCAACCTCGCGTTCTTCGGAAACGTCTCCAAAATCAGCAGAGATCTTCTCATCAGTAGCCCAGTTCGTTAAGGAGGAAATTTCAGGTCCCTTGACATAAAACCATTTTTCGTGCCATCCCCTATTACTAGAGGGGGTGTTAACCAACGAACGTCTCTCGAATTTCTCCCCTGTCTTCGAGGAATGTTTGCTTATGGCCTTGAATCCTTTCTCTCTGGATTGACCGATCTTGTATACTGTGAAGAAGAAATCGAGTGTAGGCTCTATACCTAACTCGTGGCAGAAAGCGATGAACGCTAAGATGTGAATGTAAGAATTCGGCACCAATTGGCCAAACCCAACAACTAGAAACCCTAAGAGGTTCACTATGAAAGTATGGAGAGGAAACCGAACTCCTTTCTCCAGGATGGTCACCGGAACAGCTGTCCATCCTTCAGGACGTTGGTACATTCGCTCCTCAGATCGGGGGCTCTCACCAGATGGGTATCCAGAATATGGCAGCGAGTGCGAATCCTCTTCAGGTCAACCTCTGTGATTGTTGACGGAATATTGGCATGTGCATATCGTTCCTTACTCCTATAGAACGCGGAAGGGTTGGAAAGGGATTTCATTACCTGATTCTTACTAGAAATTGCAGGTGTCGGATGGGAGGATGAGGCCTCTTTGCCGGAGTTTGGGTTTGGTAAAATGGCCGTAATAGGAGTCGCCCGAATTGGAGAATTTTGACTAGTGCTAGGGGTTGCCATCGATCGTATTTTGCAGAGAAGGTGAAGAAAGCTATGGAAGGAATAAAAGAGCTCACAGGTCTGAAAATCAAATTGGCAGGTAAAACTGTCAAATTTGGTAAAGTTTACCTCTTATACTGACGGTTATACGAATTACGAAGGCGTCACATTTAATTTCTGGCAATGATAAGAATTCGAATGGGGAGAGTCCGGGTTAATCCTCAGATATTTTATCAAATTGGGCCTCTCGTTTGGACTTTCGATTTTCAGCCCATCTTTTTCAAATTTAATCTTTAACTGTTCAGGTCCTTTACGTTGGATATCCGGACATCCTCTGCTTTAATTTACGGATCAAATCGGGTATGTCTTAATCACCCCTTATCATGGACCATTCATAGTTTTCTATTAAAAAATTCTGTTTAATAAAAAACTAGGGGGCAATGTTGGGCCATGATATTTCTCATGTTGGGCCTTGTGGATTGGGTTTAACTATCCAACTAGTCTGTTGGATCTCCCTTATTGGATCTTGAAGATTGGGCCTAATTTTCACATTATATCTCCTTAATATTGGGCCGGGTCAATGGGTTGGTCCATTAGATCTTTTAATATCTCTATCTTTGACTTGTAATGATGAAAAAGGAAGGTTGTTGACCAAAAGTCTGAAAATCATTAATGTGGATGAGATTTTATCCGGTCGGCGGCATGCACAGTGGAAAAAAGGTGACAACCTGCATGAATCCGACTGGGATCAGTGAGGGATAGGGAATTGTGTTAGATAAGAGTTGGTGGCACAGTAAACCAGGCCAGAGAGTATAACCTAGCATGGAAGTCTCTAAGGAAAGGTACGCATACACACAACCTACGATTTTAATTTCTCTAAAAACACTAGATATTTTATCCTCCATTGTTAAAACCTTGAATGACATGTACTGACTCTCACGCCGGAGCTATCCCCCGACGGTCCAGCCGTCAAGCTTTTGGTGTTGACTGTGTTTACTGTGCAGGATTAGGGCATCTTACGTGATTGGGACGTCATCAAAGATCTTGGCGTTAACAGAAATAAACATAATTAAGCCAAATGAAATGAGGGAGGTAGCTAGCTAGGGTTCATCCAATTCCAATCAACTAATCAAGCTTAGGGTTAAGAGGATGGACGTGGATGTATCATTTGATTTGGGGTCGCGTGAGTACTAGCTAGTATATATATTGATAATGAGAGATCGAAGATATATAGGATCTTCATACTAATACATTGATACTACTACTCCCATCTTTTATTGCTTTTGTTGTCCGGAAAACAGACAAAATATATAATTGCTGCCTATATATATATATATATATATATATATATATATATATGAAAATTTAGCAATAATGTTACGTACATCAACAAATGAATTAATTTAAACGTTATAAAGTTATATATGTATAAACTTTTTATAGAAAAAGAAGAAAGTACTCATTCATTCTAAAATATATAAGTCATTTTAATTAATTTAATTCAAGTCGACTTGAAACGTGAGTGATCCATAAATATATCACCCTTCATATACTCCAGCCGCACAGTTCCACACCCTCATGAGCTATTTAATTTGCAATGAAATGAAGATTAATCATGTACTAGCATTTTTTTAGCTTCGATACAGTACTTGATAAATGCATAAAGGTCGGCCGTGGGGTACCTTTTATTTTCTTAATTTCTTTAAGACATTGTTTGGGTATTTCTTTTTTCTTATTAAGTTCTAATCCACATCTACAGTTATACTCCCTCTTAATTGCCAAAACCAAACTGATTTTTACCTTGGGTCTGTCTAATATAAGTACTCCCTCCCCTCTTTCCGTTCTCAAAATGATGACTAAATGTACAATTTTTTTTCTTTTTTCATAAAAGAATGAGCTAAAATACATAAAATAAATGTTAAATATACGTCATTTAGAGGGTTCACTAATATTAAAAAATAAAAGTACTCATCATCTTGTGAGACCTACGATAAATTTAAATTTTTTTACTTTTTTTTCTCTACTTTACTCTTTTTCCTTAATGTATTAAAAAAATATACTTTGTTCATTCTTTTGAGCATATATATATATATATATATATATATATATATATATATATATATATTGAGTACAATGAGCCATATATGTTTTTAATTTTTATTAGTCCATTACCTTTCGGTGTACTTCTTTATTTGCTTTGATTAAACTGTACGTAATTATGCATGTAAAATTATGAAGTATATCAAATTGGGTATGGAAATTATATTTTTACTAGGTGATAACAACATATCGACATAATTAACATTTGGTCCCATGTACAAGATAAAATTCCTGGTGGGGTTGGCCACAACCCTACACATATAATACTAGTATATAAACCCATCAGCCTATAAAGAAGCAACCCCAACCCCAACCCCAACCCCGGTGGGTATATATTGTCACTCTACAGTTTATTATTATATATCAATTATCAGCTGTTAAGCTAGGTAGGTGGCTCGTCAGAATATATATATAATGGAAACCCCTTTAAAAATCCGAAGTTTAAAATACGATTCAGGACCTCAACAACCCATTTTCTTCACCACCACAAGTGCCAAGGAAACTTCCCAGCTTCATAACTTCAGATTATCACCACCCGGCTTTACACAAAATTTAGGAGGAGGCGGCGGCGACATTATGATGATTCCATTAACGGATGTTTCTTTTTCCACATATCTCAAACCACCACCTGAACTTGATCATCACCAGCAGCTCAAGTCATCAGCAGCAGCCCCCCCTGTGCTATTGGACGACTCCGAAATCAGCATCTTCGACGCCCAAAAATACTTCAACGAATCGAATCCCAACCCAAAAACTAGATCATCATCATCATTTTCCCCACCACAAATAATTAGTATTCATGATCATACAAATCCCGACGACCACACAAATATTCTTCCTAGACTCTCGTCGGTTGATGGGTATAATAGGGCACGCTCTTTCCATGCAACTCCCACGGCCTCTTCCGAAGCCAGCTGGAACAGCCAGACCGGTCTGTTATCCAATCCCCCTGGCGCATTGGCTGTGTCTTTAAGAAACCTCCCTTCTAAATCTGATTATCATCGGGACGGGAAAAGAGGAGGAATATCCAATAGTACTAATGCTGGTGGTGGTACTAAATGGTTTTTTGGACGAAAATGTCCCTGCTCCGGTAAGAAATCCGTTCAAGTTGAGGAATTAGTAGTAATCTCCGAATCCAAAAAGCAAATAATTAATCATCATCATCATCAAAATCAAAATCAAAATCAAAATTTAGGACAGATACAAGATCAGATTATTAGAGAAATTCCCAATCATCAACAAAGGTTGAGCTCATCCTCATCAATCCACGAAAATCATTTTCCGTCCAAGGGGTTCCACCACCACCGACAACAACAACGCTTGTCGGCGTCAGGAAGGCCGCTTGCCGACGCTCCCGGCGGTGGTTTTTCGTTTCCGATTTTACACAATCCGTCCTTGCCACCGCAATACGCCTTGGACGATCCGCCTCGGGATTCATTGGAGGTTTTTCAGCCTGTGGATGAGCAGCCGGTGCCGAGAAAGACCGGTGGTAGGGGATTCGGATTCCCGGGAAGTCCGATATCGCGCGTGACGGCTACGGATGACGACATGGCGAGCGATGCCAGCTCGGATTTGTTTGAGATTGAGAGCTTTTCAACACAGACGACAACTTCTTATCCTATGTATCGCCGGCGAGATTCGCTAGATGAAGCTCAGAATTTCCACGCGACTAGAAGATTATCGGCGAGTAACATCTACTGTACTCGCCGGAGTATGGACGAGCCCACGGCTCCGTCCATTGCGCCGACGGAGTGCTATGAGCCGAGCGAAGCCAGCATTGACTGGAGTGTGACGACGGCCGAGGGGTTTGAGCGGTCAAGTGTCACCAATTTCTCCATATCAGCTTCGGAAATTGATGAGATGGCAATGGCACGGCATGCATGGGTGGTTAACAACGGCGGTGGTGGTGGCGGGGAAGGGGGTAGGAAGAAAGGGAATGGAGTGGGGCTGTTGATGAGCTGTCGGCACGAGAAGGCGGTGAGTGTAGGACCGCAGCCGGTGAAATGCGTGGCGGTAGCCGGAGAGCACGGACAACATGGAGGGGGAGGGGGGCCAGTAGCAGGAGGGGGAAAATTGCCATTAATGTCCACGTTTATGCATGTGAGTAGTAGGAGTGGGGCAGTAGGTGCTTCTAACTCTAGCTCTAATATTAAACCACCTCCCCTTGCACGCTCTCACTCTGCTCGTTTGTCCCTTGCTTTTGCAGCATAGAATTACTTATCCCTATTTAACACGTGCCTGTTCTTGCTTGCTCCCATATATATTCTCCTCTTGCCTTGCTTAATTTCCTTATGCTTTACTTTTTTTATTTTTTATTATTACGTACATGCATATGTTAATTTTTCCATTGGTTTCCTGTGGGTGAGAATAAAATTTCCTTTTCTCGTGATGTATGAGTTAATTTTATCTGATATCAAGAGTTATATGTGATTACAAATGTCCAAAGTTTGCATCGCAGACGTGTATATGATAAGAATGAGAAACATTTATGATAAGAGGAATGGAATTGATGAAGACAATGGAATAGTGGTTACATGCTGTAGTGAACAGAACATATATTGGCGATACCGTCTCTAAAACATGTGCTGGAATAAGAAAGGAAACAACAACAACAACAACAACAACTGCCATAAATGAGTCAAATTACAAAATTGAGATTAATTTGGGGGTACAGGGGGATCTCCAGGAAGTAGCAAAAAGGAAGAAGGGACTTCCGTTGATTGCTGAGCTGATCATCACCCTTCATGTAGGAGCATTGTTTGCACAGCTCACCCTTCATGTGGGAACTTTTGATTGCTCAGCTGATCACCCTTCACGTGGAAACATCTATCTGGGACTCTGCATAACCTCGGTTCTTTACAGGGTTTCCAAAATTTATATACCAAATGTAAGGTGAGGGATCAATTACTGCTTTCCTGACCAAATAAATAATTTATGGAACACTAGTAGTAGTGTTTATACTGATGTATAATTAGAGAAAATGTGCATCAAATTATCCAGAGTATCAGGAAAAAACTTTCTCGCAAACAAGTAGCAAGGTCGCTTCATTCCGTTCCATATGCAAGATCTTGTTAACACCGTTCTCTGAAATAACAAATTAGAACCACAAAATGCCTTTAGACTTCCATCAAGAACCTTAAAAGAATTTCAAAGCAAAACATAAAGTATGGTATATATTTATCAAAATCAAATAAACAGTTATTGTACCTTCTCATCACTTGTAACATGTACACTGTTCTCAATGGACTGCATTTTAACAAGTAATAAGAATGGTCTATGTCAGAAAGCAGGAACAGTGGAAACAAAAACTATAAAATTAAAGTACATACGCCGAAAGAACAAAATCGTACTGTTATGGTCTTAAGAAGTTCAAATGTAACATCTTGGGCCCGAAATGATCGTGGGTGCCACTTCATTTCAGACCAATCCACAAATGTTACTGACCAACTTGTAATTCCATTAGGATCAAACATCTGAAAGAAAAACGACAGAGAAAGAATGGCAGCTAAAATAATAGCTACAGTTGAATGAGACTTCATGAAAGAAAGAACAAAAAGTTTCTAAAAAGCTAACCTTGAACAGGGTTGGCAGGTAATGTTCATCAGCATAGCAATTGCGCTGCCCCTCCATACCTGGCTGGAGAGTCAAAACTTCAAGTCAATGTATTTATAATGGGAATGCTTTCGATATATATGAACTACCAGAATTTCACGTCATGCAATGCTATTAAATCAAAGTTACAAAAGGAAATGCAGAATAAAGATATAGAGCATATAAGATTATTCACTGACGAATTTCTTTTATTTCAAGTTTTGATTGAACAAATTAATATACTGTGCAGATATCCACCTCAATGATCAATGGTTGTAGTGTTTTCACATGTTAAGGAACAATTGGGGCTCCCTCCATCCCAAATTGAGCGTCGTTCTTTTTAGACTACATATCAACCAATCAAAAAGACCAATATTTTGACACAGATTTTGAGACATTCAAACAAGACATTTAGAGATGATATTTTTTTACACAATTTCACACATATATATATATATATATATATATATATATATATATATATATATATATATATATATTATTAACGTCATACATCCATGCCACACATATGGCTTTCAACTGTGGTACTCAAATTGGGCAGTGGGAGGGCGTATATAGTACAAAATGGCTGAAAGAGATGATTTCCCTTAACAACAACCCCCAAAAGAATAAATTGGAGATTAAATGGACAGGCCAAATATGAATCTCAATATCTGATCAACTTTGTTTGACTCAGAAAAGGTGGTGAAGTACCCTAAGAGATGATAATTTTGTGACATTCATATGAACCAGGTGATGCAATAGTTTTTGGGCAAATCAAATAATTCAAAGTTGAAAATTGAAAATGAAAAACCCTTAAAAGTAATGCTGAAAACAGTAATAAATTATCGTTTTATTAATTTTGCTTTTTGTTCCCTTTTGAACATGAGTACTTGACAGCTACATATCCACTCGTCATAATATTATAAGCATAAACTTACCCTACAGTAAAGCCTGAATTTTGTGTAATAAAGATTGTCAGCCATAACTAATACTGCATGTTGCCTTTTCATAGTGAACCACTGCAACAAACAGAACAGGAATGTTACAAATATGAGAAATATTTAACTTTCTGCTTCCCCTATTAATTCAGAAGTCAATGAAGTGCCTTGATATCAATACACAAGAGAAGCACAATTTACTAAAAAAAAATCATAATCAACTGAAAAGAATTCAAACCCAAGAAGTTGGATATGTATAGTTTTAAATTACCAGTTACTCTAAAAGAATTGTCCATGGATGGGCCAATATGTATATCATTGTTTTAAAACTCCATTAACATGCAACCTCAACCCATGAATAGACAAATTAAGTTGCATAATGCAAAACCAAAGCGCTGATAACATGTAAGTTATGAGTTACCTCAAAGCTTACTTTATTAGCGAATGGACACAAGAATGTATATCCTACTTCTACTTATAGAATTCATTCATGACTACACTCTACCAACATATATCCCTGGACATGATTTCACAATGCGATTAGCTTCCACAAATCAAGTTCCCACTTAACGAGCTCAAATATTAAATTGAAAGTCTCTACATTGAGAGGATGCTTGTCATAATAAACCGACAATAATGATATTTTGAAACAAAAGTGGAGTAGCAAATTAACCACCACGCAACTAATATTGGGGACTCGGGGTTATTTAGTAAATTATATGCAATGGGAAAATCATTACTTCACTGATATGAAAAACTGTGCATGGGAAGTGTACTAAACCATCAAGAACGTTTTAACCAGTAACACATAAATAGTGAATGATTTACTTATAAATACACAATCCACCAAATTTAGTTTCAAGTTTATATATGCTCCGAAAATACCTGTGAACCTTTCCGAAAGTATTTCATTTCGACTTCTGGCAGCATATGCTCTGAGTACCTACCACCACCATGCGGACCTGGATCTTCAAAACTAGAGTGTACAAGTATGTGAGAGGGAGAAACACACGCATACACATGCAGAAAGATGAGAGAGAGAGAGAGAGAGAGATTTTCATATCCCACCCAAATGATGTTATGGCTTTCATGGTTTGGAACTATAAAATTTAAACTCAGTATCGGGGTTATGTTCTGTAATTTGTCAACTGCATAGAGATGTAATTACTTGTTGTATCCATTCTCCAGTAGTATTAAAAAGTGCAAAGTTGAAGTTTCCACTAGGACACACATGATGGCATTTATAAGATGAAAAGAACATTAAGATAATTAATGAAGTTCGTAAAATTAACTATTTTATCCAAACGAAAATGTAATGGACATTGCAGGTCAAGAAAGTATAGTTGTCTTACCAATCAAGAAAACTGACATTGGCGAAAATAAGATAGTTGTATACATAATCAAAGTTATGAATTGGTACACAACTGCAAAAGGTTAAACAGTTGTTCAAAAACTCGTCATGGAAATGACTAGTGCAAATCAAATACAAGTAATAAGTAAAACAAATTTATATTACCCAATTACCTATCAGATAGCAAGACAAACTGCTGATTATCAGGATCTTTAAGTGCATTTGCCAAAAGTCTCCTCTCTGCATCTACCATGGATATTTTTCCCCAAACAACCTACCAGTTTGGTCATAAGATCAATTTACAGATCTAAATTCATATTTAAAGCCATCACTATATATGGACGGGGAAAGGTAAAATTAGATGTAAGAGCATTCATAACAGTTTCATTATCTTTATCCTTGCTCTACATCATTCTGCAAAATAGGGATTCAATTTTTCCACTATGTACCCAACATATTTCTTATATTATTCCTTAAATAATGAAATTTAAAATTTAAAAGTTCTAACAATTAAAACATCAAATTAATAATAATCTTATAATTTATAAAAGAGAGAGTATAATTTATCAATTATATTCCACTGTAAAATAAATTTTATTTTATTTTAAATTTTAAGTAATTTATGGAATGATTATTTAATGGATTGTAGTTGCAAATGTACATAAGATCAATATTAACTTTTAAAAAGTTAATTTGTGATATTTTTAAATTTAAATTTAATATGATTCATTTAAAATTTGAAAATAATAAATTTTATAATTAATAGTATTTTTATAATATTTATAATAATATTGACATAAATTAAATAAATTTATATCAATTTTAAATTTGAATACGTTTGAAATTAAAAAAAATTTTAAAGTCAATATTAAGTTTATAATTTGAAAATGAAGTAATAAAAAAATGTCAAAATGTTTATGATTGATAAGTTTTCCAGTTAAATGAAGGTGTAAAATGTCATTTTATATATATAGAGAACGATCTTTTGATTCCCTCACACTGGAGAGTAAAATTCTATATAGGATTAAAATAAATAGTCAAATAAATATAAGGAAACTGATGGATAATGATTTGTTAATGTATTCTTCAAAATTGGGGATAGAGAGTTGATTAAGAAAACTGTTATTAATGCTCTAATTACTCCAAGTCCATAGCATCTCATAGAATATACTCCCGATGTCCCACATTGTTTGCAACACTTCATTTAGTGTGTATGGCACGGATTTTAAGATGTGTTGAAAGTACATTTGAATATATATTTTCAAAATAGTTGTAATGTAGTTAAAAGTTATAACATTTAATTAATTAAAATATATAAATATATACAAAAAAAATATTAAACATGATCAAATGGAAGTATTAGTCTATCATTATTGAATGCAAAGTACTCCGAGGGGAAAATTTACCTTCTCACTGTGTACATTTCGACCAGCAAAATAACGACTCACATGTACCGGTTCATCCCTAGATGCATGTACATAAACGGTGAATCTGTCCTCATTGCCCTGTAGAAAGATTAAGAATAATTTAGACTTCCCTTTGGAAGCAAGGAGCAGTTAGAAACGAACTTTCATGAAAAGTTTGATTTCAAAGATAAAGGCTATGTTTATATTCATTAAGACTAAAGTGAGTGTCAACAATAAAAATCTACGTTAATATGAGTGTCTTGTATCCGCAAAGTATAATATCTTGCCATCTCATCTTTATAATGACTTTTAAATATGTAATTTGTCAAAGCAGCAGCAGCAGAACCAAACACCAGTCATTTCCTTAGTCAAGAGTATGCAATAAGCATAACTCAGGTGTAGTACGTAATCTATTGCACGACGTAGTTGGAGGACCCAGATGGATATCTGGTAGGGCCGGGGGTTTGGGGTCAAAGGATAAATCTAACAAGACAATTCACAAAAATCTGAATCAATTCTATAATATTTATTGTCTTCCATGATCAATATAAATCCATATTTACCATACTCTTAAACAACTTTCCTAACCTAAAGTGGATTCTAATAAGATAATTACCAAAATTACAAAATAAATAAATCAATATAATTTCTAGAATCTTCCTTTATGTTCATGGTTCCAAAATCTCTTATATTGGTCCAACCATGTCTCGCGTGCTTGTCCTACATCAATATCTCCGCCCCCTCTCTCCAAGGGCCTAAATAAAGCATACATGTCAAAGTACTAGACTTGCCGGTCTAACAAGATATACATAATTTAACAGGAAAAAAAAGAAGAAAGAAAACAAATTAATACAGCTAAGACTAATTCACTACGACTTCTTTTTCCACAATACACTACCTCAGCCACTTGAAGTTAAAATATCCTCTTATCACTATGATGCATTCTCTAAGAGCATGCCGAAAACGTTTATAGCATATAATTGCAATACCATTGTTTTATTTACAAAATTAATTCCAGAAGCCTTCCCATGGAATGGAACCACCTTGCAAGGGTTATATCTCAGTGTGCTGATATGCATAATTGCCTAATAGGCTTGAATAGATGTCCTATATATACTAGTACTTGCTACATTAATGTTCTCGTTAAGTATACTCCTAACATATCGATGGAAAGATAAACCTGGTAAACATTTACAATTCACTACAAGATACAACTTAAAGTTTTCTGCCCACTGAAAATTGTATTATTAGCGATACTTATAAAACTATCAAACAGAATACATCTTTGACTACTCTACAGTCTACAACCAACAAAACTAGAAACAAAAATGATTTGACTATAAGTAATACATAAATATGACAAGATAAAAGGGCGTGATTAAGAAGTAAAACTCACATCAAAGAACATATCCCACAGCCTTTCAAAAGGTAATGGCCCCGGCGTCAAAAACATGAAAGCAACTTTTGGATTTTTCGACTGAATTGGAGGTGTCTTCAAGATTTCTCTAATGACCACTTGAGCTGCTGTCTCTTCATCAGTTAATTCTCTAGCCGGGACAGATGCAAGTTCTTCAACTGTACAACCCCTGGAGGAAAATAAATTGCAGGCTGCAGAACTCCCAGGCGGATGTGTATAGACTGCAATCAGAAAAATGCTCACCATACAAACAAACACAACAATCCACTTTGGCCCCTTTACATGCGGACGATGGCGTGATCCAGACATCATTAGAAGGTCTTTCATATCTAGTCTCCACACACCAGCTGTCTTCATTTAGAATGAAGTCATTACTGGGTGGTAAAAAATATCAATGATTTCCCTGTACCTTTGAACATTGCAGTTTTACAGAGGAGAAAAAGTCTTCTTCCAATTAAGAATTCTGAATAGCATTAACTGATAGCTGGTACACTAAAAACTTGTAGATGAAACGTATGTTTAAGAACCTGCCATATGATTCCATTAAAACTAAAAATGAGAATCTATATCTTAGAATTTAAATAGAGGTTTGATAATCTCTATTCTACAAATAAAACAAAAAAAATCTAGTAAAACGCAAGCAGAAGGGAGAAAGGGGGAAGGGGAACATCTTTTCACGTAATGAAAGAGTTAAAAAGTTGTTAATTATAGCAGACAAACACACATATATAATAAACAAGGTGTTACCTTTTTTCTATCTTCTATTCTTTCTTTTTCTTTTTTTTCTCTCCGGGGTTTTGGGGTTATGAGACAACAAAAGTCATGAATTCAAATAAATCTGAATAACCAACATTATTTTGGCAAATTAATCTCAGGAAGAAAAAAAAGAGGAAAGGAAAGGAAAATGAAAATGAAAAATCTTGCAATAGAAAAGTTGCGACTTTTGTTGCGAGTACACATCCACGAATGAACAAAAATGTCATTGTATTTAGTCGCAACAAAAATCGCAATGTTTTGTCGCTAGATATAGCAGAAATTCTAAGAAAAATACTGTATATGGTTAAGGACATTAATACTGCCTCTGTCTGGAAATGTACAGAGTTCTATTTATTTTGTTTGACTTTGTTCAAATATTAAGGTTTAGATTGGACAAACGTAGACATAATCTTATTTGATGATTTTTCTTCTATATTAAATTTCAAAGTGTATAATTTATTATTACGAACAAAAAGAGTAGGACTCTCATATCCTGAAGGAGGTAGTTTAAAACTCCTGATAATTGTTTCCATGTCTTAAAAATGTAGGATCAACATTATAGTGCTCAAATCCCTGGAAGAATTGACAGCCGTTGCAATGTTAAATTAACCTATAGGCTATAACATGATATTTTATTTCCTACAAAGAAATATCAAGCAAGGGAAGTGATGTTTAAATATGATCACAACTTGAGATTTTTTAAACAAATTATATGCATCAAGTATGTTATAAGAGTTGTGAAATGAAGATAACTCAAATCTACAATTCAAGCATAATTAATACCCTTATATGTTTGACATAGAGTCTAAAACTTTTGGTTTTCCAAAAGAAAGAATGAAATGACATTTACAACTAAATCATTCAACACTTGAAAAAAAAATCAATCTGAATTCTGCAAAATCGAATGAAAAAGAAAATACCTATATATGTGTCAATGATCAAACGCAGCAGCTCTGAGTGTGACTGATCAGACATCGATCGAGATCTAACACAAATAGATGGAGAAATCAATGAGTGCATAACTGAATCGTTCTCTGTATACATATAGATACATAAAAACAGAGGTTAGCGACGATGCTATGTTGATGGATCCGCCAGGCCAGGTTCCAGACAAGACGGACGGAGGGAGGAGAGAGAAAGGAAGGATAGAAGTCATAGATGATAGAACAAGAGGACTGGGTTATACTCCAAGATTCTAACACCACGTGCCTTGCTTTTTTTTGTTTGTCCTTTTTATTTTATTTTTCGTAAACTTTCCAATTTATATTATTATATTCATGACAAGCTTTTTCTAGTGGAAGGCCTGCGTGGAAAGCGAGATTTCAACTTGGCATTGAGAATTTTCAAATCGTAATATGTGCCTGTTTTGACCCGGAAATTGTTAGGGATCCGGTATTCATAAACTTTAATTACACCGTAGATTGATCAATTAATTAATATAATATTAACATATAAAAAAAAATAAATTATCTTTTAACCTGCGTATCAATATTATATTAGTTAATTAATTAAAATTAATTTTATACTAACTACTGTCAATTATTTACTTTACTGCGAGTTAAGTTATCCTTTCTTGCGAATGGAATCAACACAGACTCGAGTAAGATACAGCTAGTACATGTAAGATACCTTAAATTTAGGGTAGGGGGTAGGCGTCAGCCTACAAAACTTTGGTCAATTGATCAATACAGTGTCAACACGTAGACTGAGAGATGATCTTTCTCTGCGTGTCAATTAACCAACTTATTATGGAGTTAATTTCATAAAAATCGGATCAGAACTGTACACATCAAAATGAACTCTTATACTTTGAATATGAGTTTGTAAACAAAAAATAATATAAAAATAAAGTTAATTTATAATGGAAGATGAAATAATAGAAAATTTGTATTTTTTTCATGATGTATTTGAGTTGTAAAGGAAAAAAAAAGGTAAAATTAAGTTTTATATTTAAGTTACAGTTACATTTATATTATTTTTATTATGTTTAGAATTTAGAGGGTTTAATATGAATGATAAAAGATGATATTATATTATTTAGTTATCCATTCAAATTCGTCCATTTTTTAACAGAAGAAAAGTGACTAAATTTTTCGTCGAGTTCTTTTTTATTTTCGTTCATTAAAAAGTTCAAAGTTATACAAAAAAAAACTTAAATTTTGTCAATTTCAAAACAATGCTAAAGTAGCTATATAAAAGTGTCACTGACCATATGTTATGAATACAAATTGAATTCAAATTTTGAGGAAGATAAACAATTCACTTATCATTGAACCAATGAATAATTAGTACTAGAAGAAAGGGTGGTCCAATATTTTATAAGTATCCAATACTCTCTCAGTTCTCAAAAAGATCAGCAAAGTATATTTTGTAAATAAATTAAAAAAAATAAAAGTAAGAAAAGAGAAGAATAAAAAAATTTAAAATTTATTTTTAATGGTCCCACAAGATTACATAAATTAATGAGTTCTTTTATTTTTTTTATACTAACGAATTCCACTAAATGACATACTTACCGTTTACTTTATATACCTTAGTTCATCTTTTTATAAATTAAAAAAAAATATTTTCAATTATCCTTTTGAGAACGGGGGAATATTAGATTATCATAATTTACCCTTGTGGAGACGAGAGTTATGAAACACCTCCATTTACATGATCAGCAAAGCATAGAATTAAAATATTGATTCTTCACAAAATTCACTAAGCATGCAAAATCTTGGGCTGGGTTTCAGGCTTTCTTCGTATATTAAAGTAGATAATTCTTGAACCTGGAAGCCTTCTGTTTGTTTATCTAAATTCAATTTTATAAGCCAGGCCCAAGTTTCATTCGCCTAAACCCTTTTTATCCACATCAGGAAAAGGGTTCTTTACAGAAATATATAACAATTAAAAAGTAATTACATCATTAGTGCATGTACAAAATAATTACAAAAAGGAGTACAATTAGGACCCACCCATTACAAAATTAATACAATTCACATTAATAAGGAAACCTAACATCAAGGAGAAATAACTGCCATAATTAATCATTCAAATTCAAATATTTGGGATCTAACAACAAAAACAAATTCAAATTCAAAATAAAAAGAGGGAAAAATAAAAAAATATCTTTTTCATCCTAATTTTCATCTCCCTCACCGCTCATTATCTTCATCACCGCCTCCTCTCTCTTCCCCTTCATCATCATCTTCCGCCGCAAATCTCCAGAAGTCTTTGGTTGCGCCGCCGTTACATCGCCCTCTCTTTCCCTTCACCATCCTCCTCTTCCGTCGCAAATCTCCGGAAGTACCTAAGTTACTGTTATGATTTTAAACGATTTGATTACCAACAAAAATTAAAATAGTTACTTTTGTATGAAGGTTTGGTTATCAACTGCATCACATTCAAAATAATTTTGTAACCTAATAAAACTGAATTGATTACCTTTGTCTGAAGGTTTGGCAACCAACTGCATGAAGGTTTGACTACTAACTGCATCATATTCAAAATAAAATTGGTAACCTAATAAAACTAAATATGCTATCTTAGTATGAAAGTTTGGCTACCAACTGCATCACATTTAAAATAAATTGGCAACCTAATAAAACTGAATAGGTTATCTCGGTATGGAGGTTTGGCTACCAACTGCATTATGAAAAAAAAATTTCAGGATGCGATCATAATGGAAGCGACAGAGGAGGAGGTGGAGGCGGCAGAGGAGGATGTGGAGCTGGCGGCGGAAGGAGACAATAATAGTGTCGGCTATCAATCTCTTCAGCAGACACCGATAAAGTGTCCAGATAGGCCATCTGAAGGGAAAGGGTGTCATCATCGTCGGTCAGGTAGCTCCCTCGATCACATGGCAACCTTTTTTTCGGTCCAACCGGATAGTCGGCGACACGACAGCGGACGGCGGATGAGAAAGGAGAGAGAGCGAGAAGAGTTTGTGTAACAATGGAGACTGAGTTTGTATTTCTAAGAGAGAGAGAGAAAGGAAGAAGAAGAGGAAAATGAGTTTACTTATTAATTACTTAATTTAATAAGTAAATCAATACTAATTACCTAAATTAAGTAATCCTAATTGCATACTAATTTCCTAAATTAAGGAATCTTAATTGCATACTAATTCCCTAAATTAAGGAATCCTAATTGCACTAATATTGTAAATAAATATGAAAAGTGTATTAATTATATAAAATTTTATGAGTGCACTATTGTTGTAATTATTTTAAAAAATATAATAGAATATGTAATTAATCCTAAAAAAAAAAACATGGGTTGCTACAGGCACAAAACATATATTACTCGTAAAACTAGCGAAGGGCCGAGGGAGTCCTTCAAATTAATGGGAGGTATAATAATAAATAAATGGGGTAAATATATTTCTCTTACATTAAGTATCATCAAATTCATAATTCGGACTTTAAAACATTTAGACTTATAATTTACTACTATATAAAATATCTAATTTCATACAATGTAGTCCCAAATTTCAAATTTCGGCCAAAATTAATCGGAATACCTAAATTTTTGACAAACATGAATTGTATTCGGTTTAATAGTATAAAACGGTGACTTATTAAATTCATATAAAAATTATATAAATGCTTATTTTGACGTATTATATTTGTATAAATCTTTATAAATAATTATTATATGTTAAATTATTAAAATTAAATATTAATACAAAGATTACCAAATATAATTTATTTTATTTTAAAATTAAAAAAAAACTTAATTATATAAAAAATTAATAAACTTTTAAACATACAAATTATATTTTTACCACAAATAACATTAAAACGTTTAAACAATTGAGTGGAGTATTTTAACTGGAGTAATTTATACAAGGCATATAAGTCTTTTCATTAATAAAAAAAGGAAAATCTAAATATAAAAAAATGGAAAAAATATAAAAAAGAAAACCAACTCACCCAATAAAATGTAAATACTCAAATGAAAATCCAAGTCCCCCCTCCCTCCCCGTTTTATTTAATTTTCATTCTAATGAGTTTCATCTTATGGGTTTAATTCTCTCATTCATCTTATGAGTTTAATTCTCACTTAAAATCTCCCTATAAAATTGGGTATTAGAGGGGAATGATTGTTTAATTTTAAATTGTATTTATAGCTTTATACCATATTTCTATGTTATTAGTTATTTTTTTTTTAAATAAAAAATTAAGTCAATTCAAATATTTTGGTCAATTTGAGACGGAATCTGAAATTAGGAGTTACATTATAAATTAAGTATTTTATGTAATAATAAATTATAAGCTCAAATACTTTGGGATCGAATTATAAATTTGATGGTTGTAATAAAAATGTATTTAGCCCTAAATAAATAAACAAATAAGTAAATAAAGTAGTTTGAGCTCGAGTAAGAAGTTTTATTTTGTATTGAAGTTATCAGTTTAAATTTAGAGTCATGTAAATGGATTATTTATGCTTTAATGCTATATAAATTATTAACTCTATAAAATAACCCTCTAATATTTTATTATAAATGTGAAAAGCATGTAAAAATCTTTGGATATTCATACTTGTTTTGGTGAGTTTTGGGGTGATAAATTCTAATTATTTTAAACTTAAGAAAGGTTAGAAAAAGAGATAAATAACTTTCTCATCTTTTCTTTGTGAGTTTGTTAAGGAGAGAACAATAAATGGTCACTTTTTTTCGTCAACTTAACCTTACGTGTACGTCAAACGTCAAAAATACTTGAAAAAGACTGTAACAGTAAAAAAAAATGATAAATATCCAAAATAACCCCCACTTCTTTCTCTTGTCTGAATCATTTGTTATACCCCATCTCAGCTCCATCGCAGAGGTGAAGTAGCAGACGAAATTGAAGGCTACTAGCAGACCAAATTCACACTAAGGAATGCACATCAACTTATTTATTCCCTATTTCAATCTAATGTATGCACATGAACTACACTACAAGTAGAGAAGTGACTTCAATCTAAGGTATGCAAATCATAGTGGCGAGGGCAAAAGACGACAACCAAATCGGAAATTCATTTTCATCCAAATTCCAGAAAAGGCCCCTTCCTCAAGCTGCTCAACTATTTTTGGCTTCATATTTCTTGTCCTAGACCCATTTCGTCAAACTAATCAAACGACCCTCTAAATCAGCCTCTGATTTTCCTACATAGCATGCTGGAACAAAAAGAAAAACGACATGGAAACAAAGAATCAAACCCATCCTAATCCATCTTCTTTCAAACCATCATCATCTTCTTCACAATCAGTTATGGGTTAACTAATTACTAACCCCCACCCACCATCCATTCTTCTCCTTAAATGCACCAGATACGAAGTTTTTGTTTTTTAAAAAATATT